>CM068367.1:1253537854-1254085354 GCA_034769895.1 Magicicada septendecula
ACGAAAGCTTAGATATCCCACTATACCTATCTGGATTAGTGTCCATCTCGATATTTTCTTGGGGTATCCTACATTTTGTGAAGGTAGTCCAGCCAGCTTAGCTGCTTGGCTTCAATGGTCTCTGCTATATCTACATCTGTCCTAGGCCGTCTTCTTATTTCTTCCTTTCTGACCACAACCAAACTCATCAAAGTACAATTTCTCTTCCAGAAGTCCATCTCTGTAGCCTTCCCCTGCTTCCTTCGAATATATTACATATCTCGGATCTGTACCTAACTATCCATTATATCACATTTTCTTCCATTAATCGTTCAAATTTCTACCTACTGCTTGATACCAGATAACCGGGTGCAGTCTCTTTTCCGAGCAGTTCCTTGTCCCATTCGCAGTTCTTACTTCTTGTTTTTAATTTTCTAAACTTCTATTAATCTTATTAGTGGCGGCGTCTGGCAATTTGCAAGTGGTGACATTCGAGATTCACAATTTCAACGGTTATGCTGCGGTCATGGGATCGAGCTACTCCTATCCGTGAAGACAAGTATTACAGCGGTCTTGTCTGGCATGCCTTGACTAGATAAGTAACAAAGGAACACTCACTACACACACACACAGCTCTCTCTCCACTGTACGGTTCGCCACCGCACATGGTTACTAGATGGCGGATTTCTCTCTGGTGTTGGTGGAACGTGAGTTGGACCGCATAAGGCCTAATGCTTGAAGTAAGAAGAAGAAGAAGAAGAAGAAGAAGAAGAAGAAGAAGTTTCTGTTATTATTGCAATGAAATATTTGATGTTTTTAATAATTCTCATTACTTCACCGTCTACTAATGATTCTCTTGCTCGTCCACATAAAATTATGTAGCCTATTATGTCTTGATAAGGTTGTTTTGCAGACAACATTTACACTCACTTTTACTGTTACAATAATTCTACTTTAGTTGCGGAAGGTGTTAATTAATATTTACGTTTCCGAAAGCTCCGAATTAAATTTAATATTTGCGGAAAGATGTAAAAATAAATGGAATCTATGGATTTGTAATTTTATGGGATTAGGGTGGATCGATTTTGAAAAGATGCAATGTACGGGTATTAGAAAGAATATAAACTTAAGCTGTATAAAAGTAAAGTTGACTAAAACAGTGCTTTTGCTATTATTTACTGTACAGATCACAAACAGTTGATTCAGAACGACACAAACTACCTAGAGTAATACTAACTTATAAATGCTTGGAATAACAAACAATTTATTATATTCATAACCAAACTAGGATATCTTGTGAAATAAAAGAAATAAACCAAAGGAATATTTGGCTGGACGAAAAGACTACAGCTGGCAGTTATTGGAGGTTGAGCACTACGAGGGCTTAAAAAAAGGAGAGTTGTAATAGCTAAGGACTGTGATAGAGCAAACTGTACATTCGTTACACGTACATTGGAAGATATATGTGTCTGAGTTTGCAATCATGTGGCAGTGGGTAACGATGATGACTGAAGTGAAGAGTATTCGAATGAAGACGACTTTGTATTGGATGCGACGGTAGCTCTGCAGACCACGAATAAGCAGTTAAGGAAGAGGCCGGCAAAGTGTTTTATATGACATATAGCGTTGTACGGTGCCAAAAAGTTAAGGAGATACGATGTGAGAAGTTAGTGAGCCTGCAGATAGAAGGTACAATGTGAATTTCGTAAACTAAAGATTGAAGGAATTTTATAAACTATCGGTGAACAAAGAGAAATGATTACGAGTTAGCAGGGTGTCCGAGTGTATGGAGGAAGATGAATTGGCTGGGGAACTGAATGAGGCGAGATTGTGTGTTGAATGCGGCACTTGAGGAGTTGGACAGTAACGTGGGGAAAAGTGCAGGATGGCAGATTCACTTACTATTGGAGGAGGCACTAATATGCTGGAACAGAAGCGGGAGTCATGGAGGACTGTCGTGTGAGGACCTGACAGAGGAAGGTAGAGCACCATTCCTGTGTATATAAACATAGGTCTCTCTCTCCCTCTCTCTCTCTCTCTATATATATATATATATATTGTGTGTGTGTGTGTGTGTGTGTGTGTGTCCTTTTCTCTGAGGCTGTAACATAATTAACAACCCCCCTTACGAAATGGCATACGTATTAATAAAGAAACGCTTGAGAAAAAGTAAGAAAAATTTTAAAAATAAAATGAATTATATATTCCCGGCTGGGAAATGTATGTATACGTACATTACATTTCCCAGCTTAACGAAAGAGATACCTGGACACCCACTCCGACACCCGCATGTAAGACACGGATTACAAAAAGTAAACAACAGGAATTTTGTTATTTTAGAAACAGCCACTTCACACGAGCGGCTGTAGCGCAAACGCGTTACAGAGGAGAGCTATTAGTTGCCAATAGCCGACTCGTCATTCCGGTACACATGTTTGCACTTGTTTCTTATCTCTGTGCAACCCACATAGTAGTAACTGTCTTTCACTAATCGACTGTGCTTTATAAGTAAAGCGAAGATTGCGTTTTTCAATCACTGAGGTATCTGTAACCTTTCACAATGGTTGCAAGTATCCTTTAAGAAGGCGATTTGTAGAATGTGAAGGTTACTGTTGTCAAATGTTCAAAAATTCTTCTGACAAATGCAGGAGCTAAACCGTGCTTAAAATATTTAAAATATTTCTCTTTGAAAACGTGAGAAAGGGAGAGAGAGAGAGAGAGAGAGAGAGAGAGAGAGAGAGAGAGAGAGAGAGACAGACAGACAGACAGACAGACAGACAGAGAGTGAGAAAGGGAAAGGGTGAAATAATAAGACCACATAAGTGTAGTGACCAGACCGCGAGCATTCTAAATAAATATTATCTTCTGATTTTTGCTTCGTGTAATTGGCTTCGTACCATTCCAGCTTCGAATGGTATTGCATAATAGTTTATCACGGTCTATGTCCGTGTCTAAAGCCGTTGAATTTTAGCCACGATCGCTTTACCAAATGATTTCAAAATCAAGACTTATTTTAAAATACATAAATCGCATTTAGCATATCATTAGTCTCACGTAGGACTTCCAAGTTGTAAAGTGGTTGTGTAAAGAGGGATTGTAGAGTGGTTTCAATATAGAGGGAGTTACTAAACACTTCGCATAATACCCAATCACGAAGAGAAGAGAACGAATATCGGGGAGATTATTTTTTCTACAGACATGAGCTAACTGTACCTAACAAGATATTAAAAAGGAAGACAACAAAATACAGTAAAACAAGAAAAACCATAGCCCTCAAAAACTATAACAGCATCGGGGAAACATGTAATCGAAAACAATGAGAATCTAAAACAGAAGTTCCCAACATTGAGATGACCGCGGACCACTGAGTCTAAAATATTTTTTTAAAACGCGGGACCTCTCCATTCAATCAAGGACGTAAGAAATTCAGTCCGCTCCATTACATTTAGGCCACTAAGAAAAAGTAAAAATGTATTTTATAAGTTGTTTATTAACTGAAATAAATGTTATCAAAATTAATTTGCAAAGTTTAATTAACTGAAATTACGTTTGAATAACTAAAATCAATGACATTGTCTGGATCTATGTATTATGTGCTTATTTGTACATGATTTTTGGGTTTATATTTGTTTCACCAGCTGTGGAATTTGTTGGTTGACATTGTTTCTTAAAGCTAGTCGAATATCGTCGATTGCATTAAATCCGATTTCGTTGCTTATTGTTTATCAATCGGTCCTCTCCAACCTCCTACGTGCAGTTTGTTTATATGCTAGAATAAAATAGAATAGAAGAATATGTTTTTTTTTATATTTTCAGAGTGTCTCAGGAAAACGGAAATTTTTGAAATATAATATTTTTAAAAAGATAATACTCGATAATAAATTTAGTCGTTGAATTTTATGGGACAGAATATGCTATTTAAGACAAACATAGCACAAACGTATTTCTTGCAAATGGTATCTTGCAAGTGACCTCTACAATTATGCAGTTATTTTTTCCAGTCTCTTAATCATAGTTTCCATTGTGCAACGTTACATTTCAAAAGAAATGATGGTGATTTCTTTTCGAATCTTTGCTTTCAGGTCTTCCATTTTAGCGAATGACGACTGCAGTACGCCTTGCTTTTAAGAATGAAGAAACTGAACGCTGACAAATTTGGGGATTTTCGAAGCCATGACACGTTCCTGTTTCTTAAATGCTTCGCAGGCTCTATAAATGCGAAACAATTGCTGTACCGTCAGCTGCTACCAACTTTCCTAATGTGTGTGACGTTGATCCGTTTTGTTGAAAGCAGCCGTTTTCAATAATCTGTAGAAATGTCTATAGTCTTGGGGAGCAAAGGTTTCCAGTTTGGCGACGTACCAAACGTGACCGTAATCACAAGGCCGTTATCATTCTAAAAAAAAAGAAGCCCTATTACGCCACACCACGGTAACCTTTGCTGTTTAACGGAGGCTAGTGTAGCTGAGTAGAAATTTTCTAGGCCCAATAACGAAAATTTTACTTATTGATGGATCCGGTCAGAAGCAAATGGGTTTTATACGACATTCACATGCTGTTAATGAATCTAATATCCTCGTATATCTTTGCAAGCTTGATATTGTTTTGATTCTGCAAACAATTCTATCGTTTGCTGAATTGCATTAGGTGAACATTTGACTGTACGATCTAATCTGAGTTTTTATAGATGGGGATCTAAGCTTGTACGGATCCTGTGAAAATATTCTTTGAACGCTTCAACAATGGTTCTGTAAAGACACGAATAGACGATAAACTTAATGTTGTGATCTTCTTATGACAGTGGTTCGTGCGGAGTAGTTTTACACGGCCCGGAGGTTTCTTTTTCAGAGCCGAATCTCTTCCTTTAAAAGCCCGTATCAATTGTTAATTGCATTTCTTGACAGAATCCTATCATGATGCCGTAAACTAAAGTGACAGCGAAATTCTCTACACGTTATTCTCTACACACTGTTATTTTTATTGTAAGCATTTTTTGACAGTAAAAACACGTCGCGCGTCACTTCAATGATTCATTTTAATTAAATGATAAGATGTCGAAAGCTGATTTCTATATGTTACCAAGCGCTAACAACCGGCCAGATCTATCAATACCATCTATAAATTTTCAGGTTTGTCTGAGACACTCTGTATGTAGTATTTTGGTAGCTACCACTTTTGACCTTCTCGCTGACAACCGCTGGTCTACAATAATAGACCTTAACCACTTGAAGGAGAATATTTATAACACTTAAAGGACTGATTACAGGCTACAAACCTCTATACCAAACAAATATATATTATCAGGAAAATAAAATATCGGTATGGAGAACCATATATGACTTCCATATTCTAAGATTTATATTTAAAATCATTTTCAGCCAAACAGCCATGCTGTGTCTTACCTGCCTTTTTATTGCTGTATTAAATGAAAAATATTATATTACATTAAAATGAAAAAATTATAATTTTATTGCCTGGCAACAAAATTATTTTATTTTTAACAATTACCATTGTTTCAAAAAGTTTAAATAAATTTTCAAGTACTTTACTCTTGTTAAAACGTAAAAGGTTGCAGGTAACCTACCCCTTCCCCTTAACCGATCTTCACCAAAATCGAAAGCCATTGAGACCTCTACAATTCAGGGACGTATGCAAAAAATTATTTGATTCTGTTTGAATTTGCGGCTGTTATCGTTTGCCATAGAAAATACGCTTGATAAAAAAATGTTGCAGGTAAACTACCCCTTCCCCTTAACTGATCTTCACCAAAAACAATAGATCTTGAGTACTCTACAAATCAGGGCTGTATGCAAAACATTATTTGATTCTGTTTGAATTTGTGGCTCTTATCGTTTGCCATAGAAAATACCCTTGTAAAAAAAACGTTGCAGGTAAACTACCCCTTTCCCACAACCGATCTTCACCAAAAACAATAGGTCTTGAGAACTGTACAATTTAGGGCTGTATGCAAATAATCTTTTGATTCTGTTTGAATTTGCGGCTGTTATCGTTTGCCATAGGAAATACCCTTGTTAAAACATAAAACGTTACCGGTAAACTACCCCTTTCCCTTAACCGATCTTCACCAAAATCAACAGATCTTGAGAACTCTACAATTCAGGGCTGTATACGAAACATTATTTGATTCTGTTTGAATTTGCGGCTGTTATCGTTTGCCAAACAAACAAAATTACCCTTGATAAAATAAACCGTTGCAGGTAAACTACCCCTTTCCCTCAACCGATCTTCACCAAAAACAATAGGTCTCGCGAGTACTCTGCAAATCAGGGCTGTATGCAAAAAATTATTTGATTCTGTTTGAATTTGCGGCAGTTATCGTTTGCCATAGAAAAAAAATCTACAGACAGACACACAGACAGACACACACACAGACACTTTTCGAAAACGACTTTTTTTCATGTTTTGAGTGTAGTAGAATCAGAATCTGCAATAATCTCGAACACGATTTTTTTTGCCATCACCATACTTCCATTCCTTAAGGAATATGGAAGTAAAATGTACTCAACAATCACGTTTCCACGGCATTGTTTCCTGGATACTCTACTGGCACGACTATCTGGCACATATTGTAATGTTAAAATTAATGATGAAAAGAAGATCGATTAACTTCTGTCAGAAAGCCAATAATAGGTGAGTGAATGCTTTCTGACTTATTGGCGAGAAACTCAATGGTAGATGATAGGTTGCATAGGAAGAACGGAAGAAACTAAGGTGAGCGTGGAAGCTATATACTTATTTCGATACGTCTATTATAGCTAATATCTAAATAATAAACCTGAACACAAAGTTATAGAAAAACAGAACATAAATAATCTTTCTAATATTTAGGAACATTAAGTAACAATACTATATGAAATGAAAATATGGAAGGAAAGGAATGGTTGATCCACTGGTTTATGTAACGGCTAAAAAAGACGGGAAGGCGAACTTCATACTAAAAGTTTTAATTACAACGCGAAAAGCTGGGATGAACAATGTAGTTACGTACTAAACATATTATATGGTTGGAGTGAAGCTAAAAATAAATTTTAAATATGGAGAAAAGGCAAAGAACGCAAATGAAAAGTATAAGGGAAACGAACTTAATCGGCACGTCTGTACAAACGCCCCCTTCTCTGGTCCTCCGATATTATTTATTACGGAATTCTACAAATGATGTTAATCGCATGTTATTTTATGTATACACGAATAGACACAAGAGCAATCTGAAACTGTTGTGTGACAAAAAATACGTGTTTGCTATCTTTGTCTCATGTGGGTGTCATTCGCTCAGTGTTTACGGACTAAGTATATAGCTTGAATGTCATAAAAGCTGTTACGCAAGTTGATACAGGAGTAGGATGCGGGGGAGAGAGAGAGAGACAGAAAGATAGACGGACAGGCAGAGACAAGGTAATAGCGATGAGAGAAGGCTGATAAGAGAGGAGAATATGTTAAGTGCGTGTTTGTTTATTAAAAGAATAAATGTGTTAAGATTAACAGTTACTGACGCGTTCAATCGTGTCGGATTAAAACACTACTTTATCACATGTATAATTTTAGACTCGTTAGACTTCGCCTTTCCTTTACACCTGTCTGGTACTACTATTAACAGTAGTCGTAATCGATTTAAATCTACTTAAAACTGCGGCTTATATTTGTCTGTAATAATCCTAAACACGGACCGACATCCTTGTAATAACACCAGCTGACTACGAGATGATTCATCTTTGGGCGTCATCCTCGGCGTTCTTTTCGCAGGAGTTAGTTATTTTAAGTCTATGTAGATGTTGCTTTTGCCAGTCACCAATCTTATGTGTACCCATTCTAATACTGACTTTCACCTTCCCCTCGTCTTGGATGGTAGCCGCTTACAAATTCTCTTTGACGAACTGTGTTATGCCATACGTTGAATCAGCAAGTAGCAGTGGACGTAAGTAAAGACCTATCGATCCACAAGATAATCATGCCACTTCCATTTTTAAGGTCGTCGTAAGTTTCCTTGCAACATTACACCATTACGTATATTACAACAGTACAGTTTTTATAACGACAATTAAGTGGTAATACTGAACTCATCTGTAGTGTACAAATACATTACAATAAATTTTTTGTAAATATATGGAAGTTAAGATTTTAGTGGAATGAAATAACTAGTTAATTATGAAGTCGTATGAAAATCGTTGATTTATTGACACTGATTTTTATAAAAATTAAATGTTAAAAGAAAAATATAAATTAAAAATATTGCCTTTTTTAAAAAGCTAAAAACAATATTATATACATTACACAAAACAATATACAAACAACAAACATAAAAAGACATATTTAAAAACAAAAACTGAAATATTTAAATTGGTTGGGTGTCTGACATAAACTACTGAATTGAATAATTGTTTTTAAACGTTGCACATCATGTAGGAAAGTATTATTTATGTTGATTACATGAAATAGAAAAAGTTTTCTCGTAACAGTTTAATAACAATAATATTTACTTCATGTTAAAAGAAATCATATTTATTGTGCAGGAATTATACACTGGTCGTTAAAGGTAAATATCCAGTGAGGACTAAGATAGTTATAAACAACAGCACTGTAGAACAAGTGAGCCGTTTCGAATAACTCGGCTGTGCAGTAACATATGAGCCTGAATATGATACAAGATACAGCACAAGGATTAAATTTTATAAGACAATTGCAATACCCACGTTGATTTATGCGAGTGAGGCATGGGTTATGAGAAAAAAGGAAAGTGGTAAGATTCAGAGTGCAGGAATGCAGTTTCTTCGAAATACTTTAAAATATACATTGCAAAACAAAATAAGGAATGAAAATATCAGAGCAGAACTCGAAGTAAAGGACATAAATGAAATTATTTCAATTTAAAGAAGACACTGGTGGCATCATCTGCAAAGGATGACAGAGGATGGTTTGCAAAGTGGCCCTGAACTATAAAGCCATTGGTAGAAGAGACGTGGGTCGTCGGAGGATGAGATGGGTGCCGGAACAAGTTTATATAACCTTATCCTTGAAGAGAAGAAGAAGGAGAAGAAGAAGAAGAAGAAGAAGAAGAAGAAGAAGAAGAAGAAGAAGAAGAAGAAGAAGAAGAAGAAGAAGAAGAAGAAGAAGAAGAAGAAGAAATTATACTGAGCGCAAAGAACACAGAAATCCTACCACCTGGTCGGTGATTTACGTATACACTACACTTGCGTTCGGTATTGCTACAGAATTATCATTATACAAATCGTAATAGGCCTATTGACACACACACACACACACACACACATACTAAACATGGCAGCAGACAGGCTGTACTCCTGTAACATATTCGCATTCTCGCTGCCCCCTTAGCATAATTTGTTTCGTGTTATCTGAACGTATTTGACACGTACGAGCAGGTTCAACGCATATTACCGAGTTACTCTGCCATACAGTATATTGACACGGTCGACAGGATAACGATCCGATCACCGGTGCAACTGATAGATACTAAATACTATGCCCGGCCAACAGTCGCCCTCAGCCCGTTACATTATCTGCCCTGCCCCTGCCCGACTGTTATCCAATTATGTTCACAAGGTAGTTAGCAGCACCCTCGCTGCCTCCCCCCCCCCCCAAACGGGTCCACAGACTATGATCCCTGCTCAGCTGAAGTGACAATCATCTTGGTTATTTGAAGTTAAGCTATATGAATTAAAAAGTATTGTGTTTTCCTGACTTATGTATTGAAAATTACTACGTCTGGGATTACCAAAATTATTCATTTGTTAATGAGTAACTTGCGCCGCGCGCGTATGCTTCTATTTGCGATACAGTTAAGGTCATATAAAAATCTTCAGATTTTTTACTCGGGTTAAGGTCTGGACCAATAAGCTAGAATTTCGAACATTTGGAAGCATTCAAAGAACAGTAAGGTATATTTATGGAAGCAGAATGAATTCGAACCTGAGGATAAAAAGTGAAAATTCAATATGGAGTGATTTTTTTTACTGGTTAAATAAAACAGTGAAAATTCTATATGGAGTGATTTTCCTTTGTATGTAAATAGGCCTATAATACAATTAATGCCGGATGCATTTTATGCAATGACAGTAGAAATTCAACATAAAAAATTAATTTTCAGTAACAGGCTAGAAGAAACATTGCGTTCAGAACATAACTTTAATGTTTAGTGATTAAATAGTTGAGCTTCTGGAAGAGGTTATGTTAATAAAAAATAAATGTACCAAGAGTATTTTAAGATTATTAAACATGTGTAATAATTATGATAATTATTTTAATATAATAACAATATAACACAAGTATAATAATTTATAAAAGTATTAATAATAATAATAATATTAGGTTTTGTCCCCCCAGAAATCCAAACCTACGCCCAAGCCTACAACTTGGCCTCGTGGGTGGGGGAGTGGCAACAGATGCTACTCTTTAGCTGCCTAACAGAGCACTGGTAGGTGAGTTTGATAAGGTTGTGTGTACCGCTCGAAAACACACCATAACCCACGGTGGATGGCTCTAAGTTAGTGAGTCGCGAACGAAGACCTCAGGGCACCAGGACGCACCCTGGTTTATTTTGTCCTAGCCATGGTACCCGAGGGCTCTGCCACGGTGATGTGTCACTTCGTGTAACCTAATTTTAGGTTCTCAAAATAATCCTCATGTTGAGGGATCCCTTATAAAACCTCGTCCAGAGATTAGCCCTCCTCGGAGAGTGAACAGAAGGATATAGGCTATTACTCCTCGGTTGATGCCAAAAATTCGTGCCGGCGGTGCCGAAGTAACTGTTGGTGAAATGGAGGGAAGGTGACTTCGCAAAAGTGAGTCCCTTCCTTATTGAAAAAGCTGTCTCCGGTTGCCATACAGGATATCAAAAAGCCTCAGGTGGACTACTAGTCGAGATCCTAAACTATCAACAGGGTTCACAGTTAAGTAAACTTCACCAGACAGGGGACATAGAGGTAGAAGTGTAATACCACTCTGACCACCACAAAAGGGGTGGTAGTGTGCAGGGAATTGCTGAACTGCACAGAGGAAGAAATTGCGACAAGCTCGTCCCACAAGGTCAGAGCAGGCATTCATAGGGTGACTGTGAGAGCATCCATTCCTCAGGCGATGCAATGTTTTCAGTGCTGCGTTTCAGGCACACTGCGATGTGCTTGGGTCAAGACATCCTTCTGTAGGAAGACGTTCATAGTGACTATCACTGTGCTGAACTAATGAAATGTGCCAATTGTGACGGTCAACTAGATGCCTCAATTGCCCCGTTTACAAGGATGAGGTTGGCTATTTCAGAAATACGAACCCTCAAAACAGTCAGCTACTTCGATGCAAAGAAACTCATGTGCCCACCCAACCAGGGCAAAATCAGCCCTAAATCGGCTCTAAATTCGTCAGCGTCACCAGACCCTACTGTAAGAGGCATATTACCTGCGGTAATACTTTCACCCAGTTTCTTGAGCGTTACATTTTTGAAGTGTATAGAAAGCCGGAAGTCCATAAAGTTAGTGCGGATGAAACGGACAAAAATAGTGATACGCCATGCCGAAAAGATGGCGCATGGACCGTGCTGATTGGACAGGTTTCAAGGGCAGTTGTACACTTACGGACATCAGTGAGAATGTAGAAGGTGAGGTATACAGTTTTATAGTTGATTTTATTTTACTTTCGTTCATTCAGACCATCGGTACAGTGGTGGAGCACCGCCTTGTAAGACGCAATAAGACAGAAACGACGAGCCCTAAACCGACCGACCAAAGATAATCGCATCGCTTTTAAGCGAATTCAAGCCGTCGCATGTAGAACAATACCCTCTGCAAAACGATCAAGCTGGGAAACTTCCGTTCCGATCTTAAGACGGTCGACCCCAGTGACTGAAGTATGGATAGGTTGGCACATCAGTGCTTAAGCCTATCTCATTCACGATGGTGAATTGATTTGCAAGCCCAATGAAATTGCTGACATTTTGGATGCGAGTTATGCCAAGATCACTAGTACACAAAGTTGTCCACTCAATTGCCTCAAAGATGAAGTCCCCCCAAACACGACCTTGACTTCGAATGTGAATAGTTCAGGACCAACAACGTGCGATTCCGCTGTCCGCGCTGCCAGCGATATTGCGAAAGGACCAGACGACATTCGTTAAAACATTACATGTAAATTGGCTATGGCTACACTACTGGCATTCTGTAACGTCATATGGACGCAAGAGGGCTACCCAAAGCGATGGAAAGATGCGATCGTCATCCCTCTACAGTACGAAGTTAAAACTTTCTTAACAAAACAAACATAATCCAAAGTATAAAATAACTTACCTTATTTTTAGTTGTGTTAATGACAACTGTATTAAAAAAGATTGTTGATATATTTTTAATCAACGCTAATTCAGTTGCGAACTACTTTCTTTCTAGCTGCGGATTGAGGGATGGGGCTAATCTGGTTAAGTTACAAGCGCATACTTTTGTTTACATCAGGATCCAGTCTAAGAATTAACAGATTTAGTATAAAATAATCAGAGCGATTCTTACACTAGTTTGAGCCGCACACAACAAATTATATCTACTCCGTTCCCACCGCAATGTTATTACCAAGAGTATGTCTAGTAATCATGCCTTTATTTGCATTTAATACTGTATAGTGTCTTCAGCAAACGTTCAGATTGTAGAGCTGGCGGACAGAGACAGACGGACACGACCAGGTCTTATCCTTCCAATAATTGAAGCTGGACACATAGAGCACGGTCTTTTCAGCATGGACGCAGAGAGTACGGGTGCTCTATACACATTACCCACCAGACTTATTGATTTGCTGCCTTGATTGTATACTGTTCGATTCACGTCTAGAGTAGGCTAAATATACCTAGTTAAATATTTATATAATACGAAGTATAATACATTAACAAATAACTGTACGTAGTTATGTGTGCTTGTGTTTATAGGGGGAGGGAAAGCGAGAGAGACTGCGAAAGTATAAAAACATCAGCAAGATATTAATATTAATAATAATACGTGTGAATTGGTTGAGCGATCGCCAAACACGATTAGAGTGTTATAGTGTCTGTCGGTTGAGGACAGTGAAGTCGTGCGTGTGTGTGTGTGTGTGTGTGTGTGTGTGTGTGTGTGTGTGTGTGTGTGTGTGTGTGTGTGTGTGTGTGTGTGTGTGTGTGTGTGTGTGTGTGTGTGTGTGTGTGTGTGTGTGTGTGTGTGTGTGTGTGTGCTCGCTGTAGGCTTACCTAAGTGGGGATTAATATAATCTGTAATATAATCTGATAAATGAAACTGTGGGCGTGTGTTTTTTAATGTTTACACATTTGTTTTTTTGCATATAATATGTGTAATTTGATACAGATCATATTATTACAGAGTTTAAGTGTAACAAGATTGTGAGACATACGATACATACACGGTCACCATTACCATTTGTCTGCCTAAGGCTGAGCCTGTGCTTCCCAAGTTAGTGGACAACAATTTGTCTTGAGAGCAGATCTTGACCAGTTCACTGTACAGCGTTACAGTGTTCCTGTAGGATTAGATCTCCTCATCCTGACAAGTACCGTTATTGTGGTTTCTTTATGTCTGCGTCTTTCGGACTGCGTAGTTTAAACGCTTGTGATTATCTACCGTTCACTTACCTAGTGAAAGCCCTATCCACTTCTGTTTGTTTTTAAATTCTACATATGATATAATCTACACTAGTTTGGATGGGCACATTTCTTGTATTTTCTCTATTTCCTAAACACCACGGAAATCGTAGTCGCAACATTTAAAAATCTTATCAACCCTTTTATAAACATTGACAACCGTATTACAACAGTTATCTCTTGTAATACACACACAATACGCACCAACACATAACAAACAAATAGTAAGTCATGGTAGATAAATTTACTAGTTCACAATTTGTAATCGCACGCTTAAACGGACGGGACCAACGAGTATAGGCCCGACAGTCATTCCTGAACAGTAATCTGCGCCGACCCAATGTATGAATTACCCGCACTTACAAATATAGTCAAGTTATCTAGAGTGAAGAGAGAGGCGACGACGCGATAACAGTTCACTATCTCACTTCCACATCATCTCCCTTTCTGTCACACACGTGCTTCCATTGTTCTCACCAGTCTTGTTGCAGCCCATGTTCACACTATGAAACACTGTACTAGACTGTTGTGGGCAGGTGCGAAATAAATGAAACTTGTTTAGCCTCGCAACGAGGGGTTTGTACACTGCGCATCTCTAATCCCGTGTCAATTTCTATCGCCAGGTTTCTAAACCCTCTATTCGAACTGCTTCAATCTTAATATTTTTCTCGCTTGACGTTTCGATCCCTGGAAACTGGAAACATAAAATACCCTGTTGAAAGTCCTAACACGGGTCATTCATCCGCCATTCGCAGCTTCTGAGGGCGACCACTGATCCCAGGGACGAAACGTCAAGCAAGAAAGATATTAAAATGGAAGCAGTTCGAATAGACCAATTACCCGTAAGAAATCACCCATCGCTTAGAGGTTTTAAAGAACGGACGGTACCAAGTTTTGAAAAATAAATTTTTACTTTTTTTCTTTAGAAAATACTCTTTTTCTTCCTGTTACTTCAGATAGACTCTTCAGTATTCAAAAATTGTTGATAGAATAAGAATTCTAGAAGCAAATAAGCGTGTTATAGAAAGAAGTAAGGTGAATAGAGTGAATAAAAGCTAAAAGGAAAGAAATGTGAGACAGACAAAATGCTTGTAGTGTCAAGTACATTTAAATGAAAATAAGGAAAAATTTAATCGGCTTTTCCAGTAAGCGCATAGTAGTTTATAATTAGGTACATAGAACTTTATAGGCCTACTTGAACATGTTAGGGACCTGGTTGTTTTATTATTGCCTACCTCATACTAAATACAGGCTTAAAACTGCGATTGCATTGAAATCTGATATTTAATATGTTTACAAAAATAAATTAAAATTGTTTATTTTTCAAAGCACGTTCTTTGATATGCTATCCTAATTATCCTATTATCAATACATACGTTCATTGGATTCATTGAATAAGTAGACGTTATATAGTTACGTTCAAGAGTAAATGTTACAAAAATATATCATAAATGGATTCTGAAATAAATGTACATAACCGGAAAGAGTAAGCCTACTTAGTTAACAGACACTGACTTTCACGACCTGGTCCCTGAATTCTCTCCTTTGTACAATGTAGTCGCTTGTATAAACAATTCACAAGTTGACTGGCTTACATCGTCGGTCTACATTTTCGTATAATCTCTGTAGCGCAATAAATACTACAAGGTAACAGACATTTTAACATCTATCAAGAGTCGTATGGAACGTCAAGCTTGTGTTTGTTTTTGCTAACAGGTAGGTAGATAACTTCCCTACCTGATAAGTGAGTAACTTGGCGACAGGTTCCATGCGCGAAAACACTCGATTTTTAAACACTTCCCTTTTGTGACAAATCGGTAGTTTTTTGTTCGTCTTCGTAATCTTCTTTTGTCGCTTTGGACCGTACCGACGTGGTCCTGGCCTGTACATGCGTCTGAGGTTACTGGACCCTCTTTTCAACAAAATGGATCCTCAACCTTCTAATGACCTCGTCAATAGCGTCTCGTTTTAGACGATCTTTGTATAGTCCCCTGAAAGTCTTTCTCGCCTGACGCGCAAGCGCTTTCGACTACATGGCCATAATGTTTATCCTCTACAGTTTTATGTGTACGGGCAAAGTCTTTTATGTAGCTTACACACTTCTTGGTTATTCCTTTCCCACCACATTCCACTTCCCTCCTTGTTCATTTTGAGTTTTTCTTTCAAGTCCGTCGAGTTGTTAACTAGTTTACCTCCTGAGAGTCCATGCCTCACTGGCATAAGTCATTATAGGGTAATTTATAAGCGTGTTACACAGTTTTGGTTTATGTTTTCTTTCTCTTAAAGTGATTCCTCTAAATCTACCTTAGTTAAAAACATTCTCTGCTACCACCGAGAATTCATTTCATAACTTCCTCCGCTTCCCCTACATCATATTCACAGTCGATCCTAATACATAACAAAGGTGATTCTTCAAAATTAATACGTTCCAAGTAATTTTGAAGAAATTATCCTATACTGACTTATGCTAGTAAGACATGGACTCTCAGGAAGAAAACTAGGGAACAACTCGACAGACTTGAAAGAAAAACGCAGAGAA
Organism: Magicicada septendecula; assembly: GCA_034769895.1. Taxonomy (NCBI): domain Eukaryota; kingdom Metazoa; phylum Arthropoda; class Insecta; order Hemiptera; family Cicadidae; genus Magicicada; species Magicicada septendecula. The sequence goes on from CM068367.1 coordinate 1,253,554,009, forward strand.
TGATCAAGGAAGAAAATAAAGAGTGGAATACTTTATTTATAAATAAAGCATTTATAAATATTATTCTTTATTTCGGAAGGGAAATTAATGGGGGCGTCAGTGGTGTTCCAGATGTCTAGATGTCTAGTACACGTTCCTTTCAAAAAGTTGCACATATGACCTTGACTCGCAAATAATATAAATCTCGTGAACTGTAAAAGTATAGTTTTCATGCAACTCACATTAAGATTTTTGAACGTAGTCATTTACTGTAATCAACTTACATGACTGGCACTGCAATACTGAATAAACAGATATTGCGAGTAATTTAATTTCTCCGGTAATCATTAGTTGGTAGGTATGTACGTAATACTCAAACCCGTTATAATTTGTATAACAACTGGATCACTTGGATCGGTAACAAAGAGAATAAGTAACATTCCTTACTGCGCACACCTCCGCGGTACTAAAATATAATAATGAATGCATTGTTGTATAAAGACTCACTGAGGCAGAGGGAGAGGAAAATAGTAATGACCAAGTTATAGCATTCCGTATAAAGAGAGACTTGTCCTCAGCAAACGTGATCTGCAAATTACAGACAACAAAATGAGTTAATAATAAACGCATATGCATGTTCTCCTACATTGTTGCGGATGGACTCCTGCAGTGTTGTAGATACCTGTGGGACTTGTAAACTTACATAAAATACGTGCACAACAAAGTACAAAGTTTGTTTTAACGAAGCGATCGTTTACGTGTAGGTGTTTAAAATTCCTGTTCAGTGTGTCTGTTTGTGAGCATGCGCACGTGCATGTTTGACAAGAAAAAACAGAGAGACAATAAAGGTACGAATAACGTCCTGTGAATGACATTACACGGATTATTTTATATTGTGAGCAGCAGAGATAAAACGCGTAAGACATGGTGATAATACCAATCATTTGCGACACGTCATAGTAGAGTAATACGATGTACCGGTCCTTTCTTGCACTGTGAATTACAAAATAAATTTAAGTTAAATACGTGTAATCAACAACACTTTCTTTCGATATAAGACATTTTGTTTCATTTTTCTTTAAGCTAATCGTTCGATCACTCGGTGGCTCGACTGACGCTCTGATTTATGTTTAAAGATGACAAAATGATGTCCAAATAAACTATTTATACAGTACTTGCAAATAATAAAAAAACAAACAAAATTCGTACACGGGAGAAGTTTCGAAATAAATTATGTTCCCTTTATTTACAAATTTGTTGTGCGATAGTTACGCTACTTAAGAGGCCGAACATAATTAAGTACATAATTAAGAATTATTAGGTCTGTAGAAGTAGATATGACCACCGGAATTAGAAAATTCTAGCTGGTTCAAAAATACCACAACAACACAACAATGCAAAGCATAATTATTCCCATCTTTAAAAAAGAAGAGACACGGCGACCACAAAACTATAAAAAAATAAATATATTTAGCTCTTGTTAAAATAACAACAAAAATTAAACAAACTTAAGCAAACGGTGACGAGTGGTGAAGATCAGAAAGGAATTAAAAGAAACCAATCTTCTATTAGACATATTTACAAACAATTATAAAAGTACAGAATTAAATAGAAGAGAATTAACAGAGAAAACACCAGTTAGTAATTATTATTATTATTATTTTATAACACATTATAATAATTATTACAATTATTTTGTACCAAACATATGCGTTAGTAGATATAAAATGTGTCAGAGGGAAATTTTAATTATGCATTATGTTAGCAATGCGGGTGTAGTAGATGCTAATGAGGAAAATTTGAAAGATCCGTAGTTTCCAAAGCTTGTAAGACGATTGTTCTAAATATATCAAAAATAGACAGAAATAACTGATTTCACACCAAATAACCCTTGGAAACAAATTAGAACTCTACGGTAATGTCATCGAAGAAGTAACGAGATTCGATAAACTCCTCATACAATTGACCGGCAATGAAATATTAGGAACATAGGACCCCCCCCCCCGTTATGTTACTAGATCGGTCAAAGTCTCAGCGTTCTTAACTACAGCGTATTGTGTAATATCTTTCTACGATGGTTTCGTAATTGAGGATGTGTAGGGTACTTGGACGACCTATAATGACATTTTCTAGTGAAACAAGACCGGGTACCAAGAAGATTTCAGAAACAACTGAAATGCAGACATTGTGATAAATAGCAGGAGTCTGAAGAATAGACCACATCCCTAGAGAAGAAATACGAGAACAGTGCAATGTAGAAGAAATCGACGGCTGGGTCTTGCTAAGCAGAAGAGAAAGAGTGATGGAGTGGTAGAACAATTAACAGACTGATAGAGGAGAGACTAGCAAAGATAGCGAAAGATAACATACCAGAAGAGAAGACATTTTCAGGAGGCCCAGGAATAACGCAATGACTCGCTAGGGTAAACAATCTGTGAGCCTGAAAAAATTAGAAGAAGAAGAAGAAGAAGAAGAAGAAGAAAGGAATCATGGGAGAAATGCAACGTGTAGCTCAGAAAAGGAGTTCTTGGACCAACTGTTTGATGAATGTTTTTGAAAGAGTAGAGGTACTCTTTACAGAGACCGAACAACAGGTAAATTTTAGAATATAACCTTTTTTAATCCGTTAATAATAATAATAATAATAATAATGGCTCCCATGTATACCACCGAAATAGCTTAGGAGTAGGCAGGGTAGGCTGCCTAATGTGAGCCGTACGGCATACAAGGAAGGCAGTGTGGCCGGCACTACGCTTCAGCCGCCCATTATTATCGCCAGGATGTTATACCAGGTACTCATTTTCAACAGGCTGAGTCGACGTGGGTGCTGTAAACGTACCTTGATTTTATGGTGCGGGCCCGGGAATTGAACCCGGGACCTCTAAATTAGTAGCCAGGTGCCATACCCACTGGTCTACTGAGCCGCCTAATCCGTTAGTTAACTTAGTAAAAAGCAGAAGATACTCGCGCGCTTTTGTTTACTGACTCCCCTTCTTTCTCCGTTAGTATTTACAGAAGTACACTAACCAAAAGTTAGTCTCATGACAATACAAGAAATATCGTGTTGCTAATGTAAAATAAAAAAAAGCGTTAAGATCTTGTTCTGAGTGCTATAAAAAACAACCAGGCTTAACGCCATGTATGAAAGACATATATTAAGATCGTGCGCTATAGTTTTATGTTATTAAAAACATTATCAACCCGTTACACGTAATGTCGAGGTATGAGAAGCAGAACAAAACAGGTACACATAAAAACGGAAAGAAAATACAACATTTTGCGTCAGCTATGAACAATCACGTGTGACTTCTAAACTTGTTAGTAGACGCAGTTGGTTGTTTTAAATTTATATTTTATGCCTGCTAATGAGTAACGTCGTGTAAAGTATAATAAAATAAAAACGAGAAAACTAAGAAAATTACCAACAATCTAAACACATTTATTTATATTATTATCAATTTATAAACAAATACATTTTAGGGGAAAAGACAGCGTTTTACAGGAGAGCAAAACGCTTTATCTATCTATACACTACAGTATACAAAATGAAAAAATGAAATTCCTAATTCAGAACGTACGAGTATGCAGGAATAAAGTTATCTGTTGGGACCATTAGTTAATTGTGTCAACGTGACGGAAACGGTAAAAGTACATACATTGTTGCACGAGTGCAGCACTCAACGTTTTACCAAGCTTAAATTGCAGAATTCCTGGGAGACGTGTCAACCAACGAAGAATGAAGAAGCACGCAAAATAACATATTGCACAGACAAAACAGAAATAGCAGCATTAGGGAAAAGTCGAAATTCCGCAAATTTCTGAATACATGAAATCAAGAAACGTTAAAAGACAATATCCTTAAATTACTTAAAAAAGAACGTACTAGAAACAAAAGAGTATTTTAAAGTCAACCAAATCGTGGTAAAGTATTTTCAAGACAAACGCATAAAGAACGTTTCAAGGGAACATAGAGCACAAAACTCATGGATAAAAACATATAAGGTTATAAAATAGTACATAAAAGGGAAGAAATAAGTCGCGAGTCTGAACATCAGAAGATGAGTTGATTAAAGATTATACAGAATTGTGGCGTAGGTATATGAAGTAAGAGACACGATTCACGCAAATGTGATCTTGGAATACTCGAAACTGACATTGAGACGGAAGAACTGAAAGACTCATTCAGACATTATAAAACCGGAAAGCCAAGAAGGATTAAACAAAGGAGTAAGCCTTGAACACATAAAGTATGCTTATGCAGTCTTTGACCTTACGGCTTCTACAAGATTAATGAACATAGGTGAAAACGCAAAATGTCCCAGCATGGTCCACGCTAGAGGTGAGTTCACTCCTCGAAAAGAGCTATCGTGATGAATGTCAGAAATTCAGAGGTATCGGCCTGTTACACACAACTTATATGGTCTAAACTGGTTAAACATTTTTTAGTAAAAGAGTACATACTGTAATATAAAATATTGTAGAAGTAGATATCAGAGAAAACTCGATTTACATTCCTGTTGCAGTTTACTATCTATGGAAATTGTCACTCCTTTATAAGCTCTAGCTGCTCCGCCTGCTCCACTGTAAAATATCGCATTCCTCCCAACATATTATGATCCTGTTTTTTTTGTAACTCTCTGTTATTATTGCAATATTGACTTTGTTTTCTTCAAACATCCTTACTAACTCCGCTTCCTTATTTTGACATGCTAATATAAATTTAAACCTCTGACATGATATATAAAAATGGCCTCACACCATTTATCTTTCTTCTTTCTAGGTAGCCCTAGTTGTTTGTCCACATCCCTCTTCAGAGCTCTGAGACTGTTCTGAGTGCTTTAAGTGATATGCATTCTTTACATAACGAGGTTACTGGTCTGCTATACAAACCCCCCAACCTAGAGGACCAAGGAATTTAAAATCAGATTTCTCTTCTCCTAGACACCGCTGCTTCTACCACAGCGTTGGTTTTATATCGGAGTATCCATTTCCATGCATTTGGAAACCCTAGCCCCTTCCATACAAGGCAGTATGGAATACTAAGAGAAAATGCAAAAGAAAAAAGGAAAGACATTCTAGATCTCTAGATTTCGAATACTCTAATAGCGTTGGCGTCAAAAAAAGAGTCGGTCATGAGAGAACAGGAAAGGATAAAGATCTCACCCAAGACAAGCTGAAGCAAAGTGAGATTCCAGTTAGGGCAAATCGGGTGCGCTAAACCCGTACCCACAAGATAACAAGATAGCAGGGTTAATCCCTGATGTGAAAAAGTAGTATTTCCAATCGAGATAATTGTTTTCCTGATAATATGCTTTTCGTATATGTTCGTTGAAGCCTCGATGTACACATTTGTTTGCGAGAAACAGGTTACAAAAGAAGACAAGAGGTATGCTGCGAAACGTTCATACTGTGTCACCACACACGATGTGACTGTAGCTTGTCAAGCCACAAAGCTATCCGTTTGTAACAATCATCTCAGTACACACGTTTGCACTTGTCTGTTATCTCCACACTGTCCACATAGTAGCGGCTACTACTTTCTTATGTACGTGCCGCATACTAAACTCGCAGTAGTGGTTTGCAACTAATACAGTACATGGTGGTTTTCACTTTTATAGTAGTAGCGAAGGTGGAGGAATGTGCTGCTTTCTTTGTTTCTTGATAAATATGTTACGAGAACACGCTACGAAATACTTAAAATATTTTAAATTAAAGGGGAAACGAACGGCCTTTGTGTGTGTGTGTGTGTGTGTGTGTGTGTGTGTGTGTGTGCGTGTGCGAGTGCGCGCACGGGGGCGCGTTACATGAAGAACACTGTTTAATCATTTCTGATTAAAATCATTGATTAAACACTCTGATATCTGATGGTAATTAGGAACAAGTGTTGGACAGACTAGCTTTGTGTCTTAATGATTATAAATAAATGCATTCTGCGCGTATATGTGTCTCTTTGATATACTACACTTGTATCAAATTTATTGAGGATACGAACCGAGCTATTAAATCAGTTATATAATTACAGAAATGACTCAAGGCATTTGTCTTCTGATGGTGGATAGTATGCATTCTATTTACAAATACTGATGCAGTTTATTTATTTTAATCACTTACATCTGGTAACGTCTTCATAATATATTACGTCTTCTTGCAGTGTCATATATGGTTGGGTGAAAGGCCGTAATTCTCAAATATCGGATGAGTCAGAATATAATCACACTATTCTTTGAACTAGTCTCTTTTTACAGTTTGTTTCTGCTGAAAAATTATCTTTTATTCGGTTCTTTTAATGTTACCTGCATTCTCATTTCCCTCTAGTAGCATAGTAAACTGCCAACTACACTAAACTACAACTCGTCGCCTTTAATGAAGCCGCTGTCATCATGTCGTCGTCACTCTGCTTTTAGTGTAGGTCTAATTTAAATACCACACAGAAATATGGCAATAACGAAACTACATCGGTAGAGCTTAAAAATAATTTGCAACAGAAAACGGTTGCTTTCTTGCCAATGTTAACCGTTTCAACTGCTCGAATTATGATAAACAACGTTCTAGCTGTGCTAATTAATTTCATCATAATCAGAGAGATACGAAAATAAATCAAACGAAAATTCATAGTGAACGTAGAGATCGCAGAAGATCACTGGTCTCAGATGTTTATTGTGAAGGGCGGATAAGTGAAAATTTTTAATAATTGATTATTTATGTCTCGAAATTGTCTCCCAAATTTTCCATATTAATATACGACACTGAAAGAAAAACTTGCTTACAAAAAATTGTGTGCTGGAATATTAACAGATACATACAAGCAGTAACGTGTAGCTCCGTCTCAAAACTTTTTAAAGCCTTTTGAAAATGAAAGAGTGGGCTGTTTGACCATATTGTTACGACGGTCTCACTAATCGTCGTATGGTACAGTGGAAGCAGATTACAGACACCAATGAAATCACTAATCACCAGCTTTAATTAATCACAAATAACAGTTTGGAATCAAGCTATTATATAATATTTTTCTCGTACAATAATTCAAGTTAAGCTTGTCCACACGCAATAATAATGTCAAGTAATAGAGTTCCGCACAATAATCACTTTTCACTAATAACCACTTGAGGTGCACTTGGTAACTCGCCCAACATAAAATGATTGACTAAGCAGCAGATGTTGCCTATTTTTAGCCTACAGGGTTCCATAATATGTATCTCTAACAATCACTCGAAAACTCTAGATAATACTTGAGTGCGGCCTTGGCAGAAACACGCGCCTGCTAGGCCAGCCGAGAAACCGGTAGAACGACACTCTCCATTGTTCGATAACGTTCCGTAATTGCGTAACAATATCATTACACTGGAGATGAAACCTGGTTCTCTTGCAAAGAAACGGCTAGTAGCGGTTAGTAGCGGTTTGATGATGAACTGAACGACAGCGCTTCACTGACTAGCTGAAGACACAACTGACTTGCGGCGTACTTTTACGTCATTGAAATAGTGAAGCTGTTGAAAAAAAACGTAAAGGACGTTGATGTTGATGATTATGTAGATAAATAAAAACGTCTGTAGACATTTGGTTTAATAAACCATTTTTATCATTTAACGTCTTCTTGTTTCTAAATGGACCTTTCTTAAAAAGATACCTCGTACATCGAAAGATGAATCGCCGCTTTACACCTGAACAGTTTCAAAACGGAAGCGAAGATTTGAATCCGATCATGTAAAGTAACTCGTACGAGGTGTGGCTAGAAAAAAACCGGATTGGTGTTTTAAAACTTTTATTTATCATCTTTTACAATTTTGATTTTATCACCTTCAATGTACTCCCCTTTTTGATCGCTACACCGTTCCATACGAATTTTCCACTGTTCAAAGCAGCGCTTCAGGTCATCTTCTGAAAGCCCTTTCATGACCTCCGCCGCCTTTGCTTTTACTGCATCTACAGTTTTAAATCTGGTTCCTTTTAGAGCTGACTTGACTTTAGGAAATAAAAAGAAGTCACACGGGGCGAGATCAGGTGAATAGGGTGGGTGTTCCAAGACAGTGATTCCGTGCTTGGCCAAAAACATCTTGACAGACACTGTGTTATGGGCCGGGGCATTGTCCTGGTGAAGAAGCCATGTCTGGTTTTTTTCACAAATCAGGCCGTTTCTTCCGTACGCGCTCACCTAGACTAGTCAGGACAATTTTGTAGTATTGTTGGTTAGCTGTCTGACCTTCGGGTACCCAACGTCCACAATCCCTCTGATGTCGAAAAAAACAATCATCATTGCTTTAAATTTCGAATTGCTCATCCGTGCTTTCAAGTTTGCCGCGAAAACTTGTGTACGCGACAAACACTCATCACCGTACACTTGTTGCAACATTAAACAAGTTTCCGTTGCAGATTTCCCAAATTTGAAAAGGAATTTCATATTAACACGCTGCTCCTTCTGAACACTTAGCACTTTTTCGGCAAAGCGTAACTGCACGAACCACTTCTAATGAAAGCTACGGCAGAACTAAGCGATGCACTGCGTTAAACTCGAGTAGACGGTGGAGGGGGTAACATGTGACACTGCCACGTCGTCTGTGACTAGGGTTAGGGTTGCCAACTTTTTTTGAGGAAAATAACGTAACTTGTCTGTTGGAAGAGGAAAAAAAAGTATTTGTAAGAAAAAAAGTATTATTTAAATTTTTTAAGTTTTTATTGCCTTAAATACATATTTGTTTGTGCTTTTAGCACAAGCTAACAATTTTTGGTTATCTTTGAGAGTTTGATAGCTAGTATTACAATCTAAATCTTGATTTAAATAAATAAATAACTCATTTTTTATTAAATTTATGGACGCTCTGTTTCTCTCTTCTCACCACTTTACATTCATCACCGAGAAAACTCTCAGTGAAAGCTGAGGTTGCGGGAACAGAGAGCAGATAAGAAATAATTTTTTTTTTATTTGGTAAGTTATCACACGCATTCTTAAGTCGTCCCTATCTGTGACGCGCTTGCCGTTCCGCCGTAAAAAAAACAGTCCGTTTTTTTTCTAGCCACACCTCGTGTACTGCCGGACAAGGAACGTATGTTAATCTTGAGGCTACTTATAGAAACGGGTTGATTTTATTTGTTCTAGCAAAAGCACATGAGCTCATAGACGTTAACCGTTTTTAAGTGAAGTGAAAATTAATTGTAAATACATGATAGTCTTTGATAAATACCAGGAATACATTCTGAATCTCGAACACCGTTCGTTCCACTACTTGATCCACTGTGTGTCATCATCACGTGTTTTGTGCCCAAAGGCGGATATTACAGGGCATGCTGGCTCCATGATTTCCTACCCGAATGGTCCAATTTAAATGGTTTTTAAAGTACCAATCGTGTGGTACTTGTTGCCCTCATCAGGCGTTTGTTATAGGTTTCACTGTTTACTAACGTTCGCCTGATTACTTCATTTTTATTTAATATTTGGATTCTGGACATTCTTAGAGAATTTGTTCAACATTCCATCTCCAAAGATTGGAGATTTATTGTCAATTTCTTTAATTTTTCTCCAAGGCTAAAAGGGTGATCATGTTTTTTAACTTAGTTCAAACTTTTTAGTTTTAAAACTTATGTTTCACCCAACAACACTGATTTATCATTTGTCTATCCTTGTTTTATTTTGTTATCGATATTTTAGTTACTCTTTCTGATTCTGGTTTTCGAATGATAACAAGACGTTATATATATTTTTATTATCTATCTAACTTGCAAGTACTAACTTCTCAGTTTTTCAGAATTTTATTGAGATACCTAAAATTGTTATTATGTATGTATATAGTCTAGCTTTATTTAACTAACACATAATAAACCGATCACCTCTAATAATAAGTGTAAAGACATCTTCTTTATCATTTAGCTTGTAGAGTTACAAACAACGAGTTTGCAAAAGTAGTCAAATATTAGTTTTGAACGGCACAGTTGAAATTTATCGACTGAGTCCGCTGCTTTGTCATCAGCCATGCATTACATCCTACTTTATGACTTATTGACACGCACGTGCGCCCAAGTAGAATTGACACGTTTCTCGTACTCGTGGTCACCGCAAAAGTTAAACGTTTTCTAATGAACCGGCTCCATGTTCAGTTTGCGCGAAATTAAGTTTTTATCTGCGATTTTTATTAACTGACGGCGGCCACAGCAAATATAGATTAAGTCGTCCATTAAATGAAATAAACAGACATAATTTCACTTACTCGCTTTGGTGAAAATCTTCAGAGACCCACGATAAAGAAACTTTACGATTTTTATGATTTTCGAAAAATTAATTCTGAAATTTAGCTGATTTCTTTCTATTTAAAATTTTCTATATGCTTTCAGACTCGTTTCTGGAACCATTATTTTTTCGAATAAACTATTTCTTGGACTTCTCATTGCATTCGCCCAACGATTTGCTCTCTAACACTATTGACATGCAGCTACATATTTGGTTTAATTAAATCAAAGACCATCGATATTTCCTTACGAACATACTTTCCATAATTTTCTATCGTTTTTATCCTTATTAATCGACCCTTCTCTTAAATCATTTTAATTCTTCTTCACTGCTATATCTCAACTGCTGGTAATCTGTCAATAGGTCCATATGTTAGGTCTTTATCAGCTATTATCCGTACAAAAAACCTATGAAATGTTTTCTCATTTAGATTTCAGTACGCACTGAGATTATCAACTTTATTCTGTAAAAGCTGCATTTACCTATGAATCTCGTATAATATTCCTATTAAATATCTCGTATGAATCATTAGCCACTAAATCTCTGCTTGTCATGTATTTGAAAGTGTTTACCCGTCTCAGCTTTATAACTCCGTATCGAATATCAATTGAATCTGTACGCATCCAACTTCACTTTTCCGCTAAGGGTATGCTGAAACTGCCTAATGTTCGTTTGAACTCACATAGGTCTACTCTATAGCTTAACTGATATTGCAAAAAGCGTGTCTATTAGGATTGTAAGTAATGAAATAAAGTGCACCATAGAAACACGATCTCGCTTACGTACACATTGTGTATGTCAATAACTATATAAGCCCAGATAAACAAATAAGGAGCGAAAGAGAGAACCGGATTAAACCACACACATACATGCTACAGGCAACGATCTAAACATTAGCTTGAGCCACTTTGCATAGACACATGATATGTGCACATGTGTAAAGGCGGGGGTACATTTACAAATATATATTATGGCACTTACAACTGAAAAGACTCAGGACCCGAATCAGCTCTCTGGACGCTCAGTGGATACTGATGCCAGTGCTGATATCGTGAAACCATTCAACCATTCTGTCGTAAACGTCACTCCTTGTTAGTGGGTGATATGTCGTTTCTAATGTAATACCCACTTAATCTGTGAGAGGGATTTATTTGTAGGATACGATATCCGTTTACGGGAGCGTTGCATACCTCATTTGAAGGATTAGGTATCCATTTATTGTTTAACATCGTTTCCGAGTAGGTGAGTTGGAAGAAACTGCTAAGCGGAGTACCAGACTATGGTGTTCAATCGCCTTGGGAAGAGGAGATTCAGAAGACTAGAGTTCTCTTTGCCGCATGGAGATCTAAACCCAAACCTCGCCATATAACAGCTCACCAAAATACTAACTGCCAACACTTAGAAAACACTAGGTCTGAAATAATTCAACATACTTACACATCAGAGTTGCTCAACATCAACTCTGACGGATACCTCTTGTTTCGAGATCTTGCATTTTACCGCTGACCTATATTTGTAATATGCACACGATTTACACGGCACTAATTGCAGTCGGTTAATGACTCGTGGAGTTTGTGACGCTTTGAAACAGGCGATAATGATTAAAACAAAACAACATGGTACCCGCTAGTATTTTCCAATTAATTCACACCAATCATTGTCAAAAAAGACACATCGTTACAATCGTGTCTAATCATATTTTGCATTACCGTAAATACAGGACGGATTTGATTTCTCCATTTGAAGTACAATTATGTAGATAATATTAACGATGACATCATGTGGCAGAATAACACGCTCACACAGTCAAATGCACTTTCCAAGAGACTGCACCATAAATAATAATGACGAAATGAAGCTAGTCTGATTATGTAATAGTACAGACAGTACGGTAAAAACAGAACATACTTGAGCGCGCGCGCTTCCCATATTTATAGACAAAAACATTGTTAGATTTCTAAAAGATTTCATAGTTTCGTTTAAATATAATTAAATGAACATTACTTAAGAAACACTTATTTCATTTAGATTAATTTTAAATGTAAAATGAATATTAGTATCTAAACGATGGACTTTAACCATCATATAAGGAGCGACGTTCAAATGATACTCTATCATCGAGTGATAGAAACTCAAAAAAATGATAAACGTTCACAAAAATACTAAATAATACAAATAAATACTGACTAGGAGAAAACACACGTTACTCACAAAACAACACAAGACACAATAAACATGAACACTTGCACGGTATCAAGGGTCAACAAATTACTGTAGCTGTAACTAATGGGGGGACAGTGTTCAAGGCCCCTCCGTGATAGCAGCGCCCTGAGTGATTCCTACGACGACTGCAAGTGTCATACTCTCGCTGGGCAGGGCGGCAACGAGCCCAACCCTTTACATAGTAACAGCTCCAACTAGCAACAGACACCGCCTCTGTAAAAACCAAGGTCACATTAAGTGCTTTACGAACTGAACGAAGCCGAGATGTTCGATATATCCCTGATAACATGACTAACGCAATTATTATTTTTAATTATAAAAGCAGCTTCCTTAAAACTTTGTTCGAACCATTTCTTTTCTTGACTAATAATTTCCGCTTTCTACCATAAAACTCTAAGTTATGACTCCCATGCATGCTCATCCAACCTTGATCGAGAAGTGTTTCCTCTCTGAACATTCACCCTATGCTCAGTCACACGGTACCCGTAAAGATCGACGAGATTCGCCCATGTAGCCTTTTCACAACAACACTCACACGAAATACTATAAATAATATTCTTTGTATCGAACACAGAGTCCGGAGTTGTAACAGTTAATAGTTTTCCTATCGTATGTAATTTTTCTGTTTTCATGTAACATGAATGTATCAACATAACAATTTAAAACATGTGACAATAAAGGGGAAATAAAAAATAAACAAAATTATGCGACATCAAATTGGGCAGGACACAAATAGAAGAATTGTGAAATCAATGTGTCATTCAATAAATGAAATTATGTTACAAGTGTAGAATAAGGAGACAAGTATGCAATGATCACAGTGCACAGATGTGCACTTTGTAAGCACAATTAAACAGATGTAATCGAGGGCGGTGCGACAATCTGGATTAAATAGTCAGTATTCTAATACAGAGAAAGAAACAGAAGGAGAAGAAGGAACACAGTAGAAGGAGGAGAGATTTTAAATTCCCGTTCTTTCTTCAGTGAGTAAATAGTATGGTTCACTATGTCTAGGGATTTAACAGAATGTTCATTTTATTGCTATTAAAAAAACTAGTGACCTAATGTCCTGGTCACCTCTACTTTACGTTCCTTATTCTGCAAACGATATTGCTCATTCTAATTAGATTACTTACTCCTTTTGTACGACCGTCGCTTTAACTCTCTTCCTACCAGAGCCCGCGCTATTTTTCACTATCGAAGGCTGAATTTCTATTTTAATTTCGTGTACTAACGTTTCCCTTCTACTTTCACTATTTGGAATAGGACAGCATCTTACGACAAAAGCTGTGACACTAAACTAGCCAAGTTCAATTTAATCTGAGGTGCGAAAGAAAGGATTGTAGGTAAAGGGGACCAATTAAAGTTTTATATAGTTTTATATTTTATATAGGAAAGAAAAGAAAAATTATTAGATATATGTTTACACATATGTTATACTATGTATATAACATCGTGTAGTAAGCATTGTTTAAGTTTGCACTGCTGTTCTTTTGGACTATCCATTAAAATATACTGAATCAAATCAATTCGCCAAGTGAATAAACTATACGAATAAACCCTCTCCCTCGTTTGTATTTCTTGTCTTCTCTCTCTATCCTCCTCCCTCTCTCACCACTCTGTCAGAACCTCCTACCAGTCTCTCCGCTCACACATCTTTTAATAACATATTTTCTCATATAAATAATTTTCTCTGCATTTCTACGCACTTTACCATTAATTATCGTGTCCGCAGTCGTTTCATAGCAGTCCGTTTATCAGTGATAATAATTTGAATTATTACAGTCTCCTTTGCAAACATTTTTACTTTGCAGGTTTACATAATTAATATTACTCAATTCATGGCGACTCTGACTGTTTAGTACAAAGAACAGTCAGAATCTCCGTTTGAATCTCCGGCACTTCTACATGACCTTCATCGCTGCGGTCGTTTTCTTTAGGTTGAACGGTCTATATGTAATACAGTCTATAGTTTTCTATTTCCAAACGGTATTTTACCTCCCTCTGTATATTAGTAACTTATTCATCGAAGACAAAAGGACGACTTTTACCCCAGTCTTCTGAAAGGTAAGGACTTGATGGAAGATTGCTTTGTATCGTCAGAGTTTCCTACTCATTGCCAAATTATTAAAACCCAGGTAACTCCCAGCTCGCGCTTCTTCCATTACATAACACATAAACTGACTCCTTGCTCATCTCCTACGTACTAATTTTTGGCTACTCCCTTACTGAAACACCACTTAAGACAAATTACGTGCTCTATCCACTTCCTCCTTCTGCTGTTTAGGGATTTCCAAATTATTTTATTATTCATTCGTATAAAAATTTCCCACTATCCAATTTATTCATCCAAGATGTTCATTACCATCCATCAGTATTACAAACAAAATAAATCCCTCTATACGCCGTTTGCACCCTTTGTTAACAATCAGGCCTTTGAACACCTCTTTAAAACAATGAAACTTGGGCTATTCCTAGCACCTGTAATGTAGCAGTTTTCCCTTGCCTTCTGCATCTTCCGCTGTTGACCTAAGAAGGTTTATCCGCCTTTGGGGTCATTTCACATATCAAGGAGAAGAAGGTGCTTCGAACCTCTACTTCTTCCACCGCCCTCCAAGGTGACCGTTGAGGAAGCTTATATAGTCTGTCATTCTGTCACTATAACTGCATTAGCCAATCGTAGGAGTATGTCGTCCCCTACCACTAGGCATTTAACAGTGCACGTGTCTGAGACCTAAAGCATTTATTGTCCTGTCCAGTATTTCTGTCAGTCACATTACCAATAGAGTAAAAATTATGCTGATTAGCAAAATTAATGTGGAATGGAGAATCTGTGTTTATATATAACGTGCAATCTTAAATAGAGAACTTCTTGTCGCTACCTCAATCCAAGAACAACATCCTGAAATTTCCAACTCGTCTGGATTAGCTGACCCTCTCCGTATATCCTTGTAGCCTTTCAAACAAACGCCAGAAACAACCTCATCCAAGAGTCTGTTTCTTGAACCTCATATCGTTACTTTCACCAATGTTTAGCCTGTACTATCACAGTCATATAACTAGTGTGACTAAGTAGCCACAAATCGGGCAATCGTTCGGATAAGGTATTAATTTCATAAGTAATCCTGTCATCAGAATATACAGTCAGGCTAACGTGAATGTATAAAGAATAGGGAAACCGTTACGAGTAGGAATGTTTGTTTACTTAAGCATTAAAATTGTTAAAGATAAGCTGAGTAAGAGTAGAATTGGGCAGGCATCCTTTGATTGTAAGTAGAAATAACTGACTACAAAAGAAAATTCTGAAACAAGAAACAGATTCCTAAGAAGTTGCGAATGAAGATTAGCACTTTACATCTGAGAGGCCTAGACAATAAGGGCACAAGAAAAGAGGAGACTAGAGTTATTGAAAACATGGATCTTGGGAATTTGATAAAAATACTTTGGCAAGGTGTATAGATAAGGTCAGCAATGAAAAACTTCTTCCTATATCAGGAAAGAAAGATAACTGTTTAAGAAATTCGTAAAGGAAAGAGAAAAATAAATAATAATGGCTCCCATGTATACCACCGAAGTAGCTTAGGAGTAGGCAGGGTAGGCTGCCTAAAGTGAGCCGTACGGCATACAAGGAAGGCCGCGTGGCCAGCACTACGCTTCAGCCGCCCATTATTATCGCCATGATGTTATCCCAGGTACTCATTTTCAACAGGCTGGGTCGACCTGGGGGCTGAAATACGCAGCTTGATTTTATAGTGCGGGCCCGGGAATTGAACCCGGGCCCTCTAGATTAGTAGCCAGGTGCCATACCCACCGGTCTACTGAGCCCCCCCCAATTAATTTTATAAAAGGGAAAAATTACTTTGCCAATTATAAGGGAATTATCATTACAATAATTGATGTTGCATTTAGGGTATACGATACATGAGAAGACCAAGGTTATAGTATATGAATTAAATAATAAATAATATAAGCTATCAAAAAGGAAAACACAAAAAGCAAGATACAAAAAGCAAATCATATGAAATAACAACCAACGGACGACAGATCTACAAGCTGAAGACTATAAGAAGAGGAAGGAAAAGGTTTATAAACATATGATTTCGATTTTGTAATTATATTCATCTAACCTATAGTCTGCATTCTCTTTCAGGCCCACATCATAGAATTTTAAAAATACTATGCCCCTATCTTAGGTGACGTAAATTTGTTATAAGGGAATCAAATGTGTGGACAAGAACAAAACTGTATGTGACGAGAAGTGAGCAATCTTGTTTAAATAGTTTATTAAATACTTTAAGAAAAGAAAAAAAAAATTGTTTTCTTCTAGACTTTACAAAATGTTGATTCAAGTGAATTTTGATTGTGATGGAGACCGTCTTTAAAAAGTGTTTATCTTTTCATGCTTATAATGTAATGCCTTTTTTCTCCTTCCAATGTTCACTTGAACCATATCACTTAATTATTTTCTTATTTGACGCAACAATGTATGAAAAAATGAAATTTTAAAAATTTAAAAGTAACGCGAAGCGAACGTAGAGAAGGATACAAAGAGAGAAAAGAGGCACATAAAGATAGATAAAGAAACAGGTTGATGCAGAGATAGTGAAGGGAGAGAGAGAAGATGATGGTGTGAGGAGGGAATTAAGCCCATTAGATTTGTCAACATGTATGCAAAGAGACTGCCTTGTATGGTAGTAATATTATTAACGACGGGAATCAACTCATATGCAAACTAAGTGGCATTATGTATGCATAAATATTGTCACTTGGGAACTCGATATCCACGCGCGCAGGTAATAGTTACACTTTCTATCCGGTGTCATTGTTCGATATCCTTGATATCCTTTGTATCTATCTGTGAAAGTAGTCTTTATGCGAGTACAAACGTGTTTACAAGTTAAATAAAAAGAGAAGGTAGATTAGCTTGAAAAAAAACGAGAGAGAGCGAAGGAGTGAGTAAGGATAAATAAATTATCATATGATTTAGTACTGTACATACGTTTTCAAGCCTACTGAATGTAAGTGGTACTTTATGTTCATTAATTTACAAAAGACCCCAGTGACCGCCTACCTTGTTTTATACTTCGTTGCACTACTGGTAGTAAAATGAATACTAGTGTACTACTTAAAGCCCTAACGCTTTAAATTCTGGTATTCACGAAGGTTTCAGTAATTGTAGTCTTAATAAACGTCTTCTTCTTCTTCTTCTTCTTCTTCTTCTTCTTCTTCTTCTTCTTCTTCTTCTTCTTCTTCTTCTTCTTCTTCTTCTTCTTCTTCTTCTTCTTCTTCTTCTTCTTCTTCTTCTTCCTCCTCCTCCTCCTCCTCCTCCTCCTCCTCCTCCTCCTCCTCCTCCTCCTCCTCCTCCTCCTCCTCCTCCTCCTCCTCCTCCTCCTCCTCCTCCTCCTCCTCCTCCTCCTCCTCCTCCTCCTCCTCCTCCTCCTCCTCCTCCTCTTCTTCTTCTACCTTTTCTTTGTATAACGGCTTGCTCCAACTTCAATGAACTCCTGACCTTCACCATTCTTTCAAGTTCACTGTGCCTTCCTCAACCTAAGACCAACATCCTTGAAATTTTCAACTCACCTGGTGTATCTGATTCTCTCCGTATAACTCATCGTTGTATCCTTTCAAACACACGCCCAAAAGAAGCTGACCCAAGAATCTGTTTCTTGAATTTCATACCGTATGTTTCACCAACGTTTAGCCTGTACTATCGCAATCATATAACTAGAGCTTTCACTTTCAGCTCGCTTTATCATATTCATATGCGGCGACGTATTCCTCTTTTTCTATCCATGTTTGTTTTAAAACTATTCATAATAAGTCCACTAAGTTTGAACACGTTATGTAGAAATGGTATGTTAATGTATCTTTTCTTATCAATGTTATCTTATCAATCTTATGTCAATGTTATCTGTCTTTCATCTTCTCACTTCTTTGAAAAGATTATTTACTCTACCATCTCAGAAAGTATAGTCACCTATGATTGTGAAACTTAGGGGATATATCAAAGAAACTCCTGAACACTCCAAGCAGTAGAAATGAACTTCTACGAAAGACTTGTGAGAAAACCTCAATCCAGGCACCAGTGTATTGGAGTGAGGACATTAGAAGACAATTTCGTGTTTATAAAACAGTTTAGACACTATAAATACATAAGTGGTATGTATTTCGTATGGTATGATCGTGTGGACTGCAACGTGGTGATCGGAACAAGAGAAGGCTCT
Organism: Magicicada septendecula; assembly: GCA_034769895.1. Classification (NCBI taxonomy): domain Eukaryota; kingdom Metazoa; phylum Arthropoda; class Insecta; order Hemiptera; family Cicadidae; genus Magicicada; species Magicicada septendecula. The sequence continues at coordinate 1,253,572,654 of CM068367.1, forward strand.
GATGCCAGGATGCGGGAGGCGGCAGGCAGTAGCTGTGTGGGTACTTGCACATGGATGATGGACTTCTGTTAATAGTTCAACACTTTTTCTTTCAATCAAACTTTCCTATATCATCCTTCTGCAAATCCAAATTTCTGCTGTCTGTAGTCTGTACTCTTCTCGAAGCCGAGAGTTCACTTCCCTCGACCTAGCAAGCTCCAAATACGTTTAAAAAAGCCGCCTCAGTTTCTAAATGCGTATGTTATTGTTATCTGTTTTAACACAGAATAAAAAAACCTCCATTACAATGAATTTGTTGTATCGAGATGGACGAAAAATACCTCATCTCTGTTGCACACTCAGACTTTGTGTGGGCAGGAGTAAAAGAGAAACAATTGATGGAAAATGACATGTGGGTCTGATCGAAACGAAAAGGCCTTGTCAAAACAACGTGCTAGTGTGTGTTAGGCGTGGTACGTACATCCATTTCGTTTATTCAGTCGCCTACGCAAAACATAAAGTGAACAACACCTGACCTGGCAGGTTTAACACAATGTCGCATTGCACTGTTTATGTACAGAATTTTACAGTACGCATACATTAACTGCGACACACACACACACACACACACACACACACACACACACACACCAGTAGACAAATATTTGGTTTTCTAAATTAATTATAAGCGAGTGAAGCACAGCACGTTCAATATTTACTGTGAGTTTTAATATACTGTATGTGTTTCCTTCTGCCCGCTGTTTGACTTTCCCATAATTACAACCAGCAGTGATCTTTCATGTGGCAGGTAATGTACATGGCGCATTCCCAGATGACCGGATAACCCTCACATTGTGAAACAGCAGAGGGGAACGAATTTTGAGTCCAAAACTGTAACACTGATGTTTTTAGACAATATTTAGTTGTATAAACGTTTCTAAGCCTTTTGTTCTAGACATAGTTTAGTGAGAAAGTAGTTTTGCATGTGGATTGGACTGGGCAAACGCAAGAAAGCGCGATGATCAAATTAAAAAAAAAAAATCTTCACGCTATTGAATGAATACCACTTTAGTCATAAAATGCTTTCTAGAGATTTCTTGTTATTTTTAAGAGAACACAGAACTTAATCCCATCATCACTCCAGTATGGAAACAGAAATCGTGGTGGCTTTTTTATGTCTCTAGTTTAGCAAATCTAGAATCGTGTTATCCTCTAGTCTAGCAGACATTGTGACCTCACAAGTCATCTTCTCGCCTACCGAAGCGTTGATTTTTTGTAATTCTTCAAATGATAAGCTATATTCTAAGTTTGTTGCGTATCAACATGTAATTGTATTTCCTGTCTCGCTTTTTCATTTCCAGCATAGTCCTTTACATCCTTCACTGCGCATACCTCAAGTCTCGTATCGTTTTCTGGATCGTTGTCCAAGTTTCCGAGCCGTAAGACAGTGTTCGAAAAAAACATTTACCTATTTATAGTGCCTAGCAATAGTTTCAACAAAAACTGTTATTTTTCAGACTCGGATTCATCTTCTAGTGAATAAACACTCAGAGAGGAAGAGGGTAAATAGGGTTCTGTAGCCTCAGTACACTTTGCGTGTCCCTTGGCGTGCTATCAAGAAGGTCAGGTCTTTTATTGAACAACTTTGTATACAACTGTAGAAAGATCTCGCCCATTTAAGATTATCCTTTCAAAATACTCTTCTTCACAATATTGACCACTGTTCCTAAGGCGATCCACGCAAATTTTAGTAGAATGACAATTCCTGGCATGCGTCTTCATTGTTTTGTTATACTCCTTGTTATCCTCCACACATAAACGAAATATCTGAACAATCATCCAATATTTTGAAACGAATATAAAAATATTTACTTACAGTTAGTTATACGTAAGAGAATAATCCAGAGCTGTTTTACCTGTAACAGAAAAATTAATACTGAATATACTAACAACACTACATAAATACAATATATACAATTACAGTGAATACTATCTTCTTCTTCTTCTTCTTCTTCTTCTTCTTCTTCTTCTTCTTCTTCTTCTTCTTCTTCTTCTTCTTCTTCTTCTTCTTCTTCTCCGGCTCTACAGCCCTTGGTGGGCCTTGGCCTTCTCAATGCGCCTCCAGTTATCTCTATCCGCCACTCTCTCTCTCCATCTTCGAACTCCCAACCTCATCAGATCCTTCAACACCTCATCCAACCATCTCATCCTTGGCCGTCCCCTTCGTCTTCCGCAATATAGTCTTCCCTGCATCATTCTCTTACTCATTCTATCCTTTTTCATTCTCTCCACATGCCCCAACCATCATGTCCCCTGTGACTTGATACATTTTACAAGGTCCCTCTCGTGTATCAGTTGTTGCAATTCTGCATTACTTCGTATTCTCCAATTCTCGCCTTCCCTCACTGGTCCATATATTTTTCGTAGGATATTGCGTTCAAAAATTCTTAAACTTTTTTCATCCTCCACTGTCATCGTCCACACCTCTGAGCCGTAGGTAACAATAGGTCTTATGAGTGAATGATATATTTTTAGCTTGGTTTCTCTCCTTATATTTTTATTTCTAAAGATATTTATATTTGCAAATTACGCTCTATTTGCATACCTTATCCTCTCTTTAATGCATTTTTTTATGTCATTATCATTCGATATTGTAGTGCCCAAATATTCAAAGCCTGACACGCCTCCAAAGCGCTTCCCATTTATTTCCAAGTCACGAGGTTTTCTTCTATACGCACACTTCGACATTATCATATGTCGACTTTGTCTTGCTCTCATTCACAACCCAATACTACCCAATACAACCCAATACACAACCTAATTCATTCACAGTGAATACTATACTATTAATAAAATACAAACTACGCATAAATAAGGAAAAATAAAAGTTATTATCGTCTAATTTTAACAGCCTTACTTACGACTGTGAGTTGTAGAAAATTACGTTATACACGAGCTAACAAAGTGCTAACATAGAATTCTAATAAATACTTCGAACATGTCAACAATTGAACATCTAATAAGGCCCTCCACACGTTCAATAAAATTGTCAATTTTATTGACAGTATTTGAGATTGCATATTTACGATGATCATTAATAAAACCTAGGTAAATTTTATTCATGTTGATTTATATTGATGAAAAAACTGACAAATATATATTGTGTGATCTTTAATGCATGTGTGCGGGGATACCAACAAAAACTGTCATCCATTGTATGCATAACGTTGAATACTTAGCCTTGTTTTAATGACAGATGAGTGTATAGAAAAATGCATAATTCAAAATAAAGTTTACGAGGCATACAACGTGAATGTTCAGACATATTTGTCGTCACAGTAAGGGACAAACCGTTCTACAAATGGCAGAACAGGCACAAGACAATCGTAAAGAATAATCACCCGTAACAAACTACATCAACTAGAGCAGTGGTTCCACACTGTTTCCTGCATTCCCATACACATCCCTTTTGTGGAAACTGTAGGCTACTTCTTTAAAAATACTTAATTGACATCTTTGCACTCATACATTTACAGAAATACAAACAAAATACGGGCGACGAAATATTGCAAGAAAACATTTCATTTTAATATGTTAGGCCTATATTAAAAATGATTGACATGAATATTCATCTAAAAGTTATTATTACTAGTAACAAAAATTACAGTATTTTTTTTGTGCCCACGTATAAACGCGTCCGCCCTGGCTCACGTGTATTGAGATCCTCGAGCTTGTGTTGACATATTTTCCTTTTTGATTATGTCTAAAAATGAAAAACTCTTGTTATAAGTGACAGATAGGATATGTAACCCTCTGTTACCAGTCTATCTTCCTCCTGACGAAAAATGGACATACGTATCCATTCATTCACTGTCACCAAAATGGAAGGACGGAGTGAGTGAGTGAGTGAGAGAGAGAGAGAGAGAGAGAGAGAGAGAGAGAGAGAGAGAGAGAGAGAGAGTAAAAGTTGATTCGAGAGTTGGATACATCTCTGCTTGTACCTCCGTTACACGTGCAAGTGTGCGCAACGGACGGAGGACGGACGGGTTATATCATTTTGTCATTGATAAAACCGATTCAGACCCATTTACTATGTAGCTTACTCTTAAACAATTTGTCAGAGGTGTTATTGGACTTGAATTTATTTTGAATATACCATCACGTTGTGTGAGGAGAGGGACTGGTCAGTTTTACTCTTAATTTTGGTAGTCTCCTTGGGGCACTCTTTGTATAGAGTGCTATCGTTTTAAGTGTGGTCACTTGGAATACCACTTCGTAGATATGCGGAAGTCGTAGATTAAAATATATGTAGTAGTAGTATATTTCTAGATCTAACTGAAACCACAGTAATTGTAGTAATCACACCTAAACCTGACTACCGAAACGGATGTTCGCCTGTAATGCTATAAAAAGAAAAAAAAAATAATGTACTCGAGTCAAAGGAATAAATTTCCTTTTCATATGTTTAATTAATCCGTGTTCAGGTTTTATCATTTTTCAAGCATGGTTTTATTTTGTTGACGCGAACAACGGACCAGTTACAACTGTCTTAATTTAAAATGGTAAAGTGTTTGCATTGTTTAGTCAATTTTTATTAATCCACATCCCACGCGTACGCTTTTTCACAGAAAACTCGTCCTACAGTGCATCGCTGCTTACCATGCACTTGATATACAAAATAGAATGGCAATAAGCCAATAAATAACATAGTTCACTGCTTTGCTGTACAAGTAATCGTACAAGACAGGGGCGCAGTGGCCCGTTTCGTTGTTACACGGACCAGCTGACTGTTAAGGGCTATATCAATTGAGATATAATTCGCCTTGGTGAGTCACCACGGGGCAATCCGGGCGCATGCCATATACGGTGTCTTACCGACTGACTAACACAGGTAGCCATGGGCTTGTAAATATGTTAAACAGACAGTGTGGCCTTTCTACCGTAGATAACCACACACGCCCAGATCATGTATTGCAGAAAACATTAAAGTGGTCTATTAAATAACAAACTCGTCATTGCGAATTAGAGTTAATTACACTTCGAGGTCAGATTGAGAAAATAATCCTTATCTTCCAAGTAAAGACTTCCTTCATTTTTTACTTTTTCATATCACGTTGCCACGCTTACATATAAAAGTATTTAAAAATGAAGGAAATTGATTTACGTGCTACTTTAAATCAATTTAAATTAAATATTTATTGTTCTAGTTAATGTCTGGAGATGTTATTACATCAGGCACAGAGTTTTAGATATTCTGAAAATATTTAAAGCGGCATTTTTCCTATTGCCTTCCGTATCCAACTGTGTTCGTCAACTAGTGGCTCATCGGGTTTTTTGAGGATCTTTACGCTCTTAGAACAAGGCTGTTTTCTGACCGCTTATCCGCTTGCTGTGGAGGTCGATGGCACATTGCCACATTGCAATGTATCCTTTTTGGTTACCGAATGACAACAGTTGAGAGAATAAATGTAACGTTTTTTAAATGTCACTGTGTCCAATCATATTTCAGAAGGACTTTGAAAAGGATGTAAGTTAGTAAGATAAGAGCGTTGTTAAATGTTAAAAATTTGTTAATAAGTGAAATGTAATATAATTCTCTCTTCTTCTTCTCCCTTCTTTTCTTCATATTCTTCTTCTATTTCTTCTCCTTCTTCACCATCTTCTTCTTCTTTTTCTTTTCCTTCTTTCCCTCCTCCTTCTTTTTGTTCGCTTATTCTTCTCTTCCTTCGATGTTTTCTCTTATAGAACAGCCTATTTCTTCTTACATAGTGTTTCTTTTCTTTCTGCTTGTCTAGTAGTTGTCTTGTCCATTTATCGAGCTAAACATGATCTCCAATTCGTGGTAAAATTTCCACTGTCACTTCCCACACTCTATGTTTTTTTCAACAACTACTTGAAGCATTTTTTATCGCGCCCACGCCACTGATAATTCGAATCGTTTGACCATGAACGTCCCATCGTTCTCCAGTCGTCTGTTGTTGATTACAATATATGCGTGTCTCCTAGAGACGTAAAATTTAATTCCACGGTTTTGATTTTACCAATTCTTTTTTACTTCTAAAAGGACGCGTTTGCGGCACATATATTGCTCCTAATTCAACTTCCATTGTGTATTATCCTTTTCTTTGCCACTTGCGTAATAGTTAGATTCTATATCAATCCACGTATAAAATCCTTTGCCTATTTCAACAAAGCGACTATGACCTCAATATCCTCGACACATTTGCCACTGTCTCCAATGATACGGCCTAAATATTTAAATTTGTCATCCATTTAGTTTCTAAAAATGTATCTGTTTCCTTATTAAATTAATTCTAAAAACCAACCAAGTTGAATATAACAATATTCTGCAACTCTATGTCATGACTTTTACTAATGAGATCAGCCCTGTCCTGAGGGATGATAATGCTCCTCCATACAGAGCAGTTAGAGTGAAGAAATTTTTATTTGGCAAAAATATAGCCAGAATGGTGTAGCCAGCACGGTCACTTACCTCTCACTTTCTGTCTGTCTGTCTATCTCTCTCTCTCTCTGTCTGCCTCTCTCTGGACTTTTCTCTTCCATTCTTTTCCTCGTCATTTCGTGTCTCCTCTTCCCAATTCCTTGTTCTCTCTTCCATTTATCCTCAAAAATTTCCATTGCTTACGTAGTCCCACACTGTAATTATCTATGTTTTTCCTGATATATTAGTTATTATGGATAACAAGTTTCATGTGTCAATTGTGTTGAGCAGAAAATAATGTAACTTATCACGACCAATTTTGTGCTATGTATCCAGTTTTAGTTCTATATAAGACGTGCTAGTTTATTAAGACTGAAATTAGTGTGTTCCAAATTCCGAGGTATTAGCGCAGGAACATAAGCATATAGGCTTAAAGTTTTCATAGGAGATCCTGGATCCAGAGATCCAGAATTTGTTATCCACGTTAATTCACCTGGGTAGGCTCATTTCCTACAGCTTCGAACCCCACCCGCCCCAATAATTGTGAAAACTGGAAATAATCCCCTAGCCCTCGGAAACCCAATGTTGTACGGATTGAAGAAACAAGAAATGGACACGGAAGGCCGTTTGGACAGCGACTAGACACCTTGTAGAAGTCAATGGAAGTAATACGAGGGGAAGAAGAAAGTTGCTGGACACACTCCACCTACGCTGGTACCATTCCGACGCATGAAGAGTGACAAAGTGACGTTCCGCTATTCTCCACCCGCGAAGCCTTCCGATGGGAGTGTTAGACAAGTCAATTTTAGAAGTCATAAATATGGAGCGGCTCGAATGGTATGGCCACGTGGAGCGAATAGTTGATGACCTTGAGACAAGACGGGGACAAGACGTGGATTCCAACTACAAGACGGGAACGAGGTAGGTAGACCAAGGAGGTCATAGAAAGAAGACACGAACATGAGGACATAATGGAGAACAGAGGATCGCAACTATGAGACTGGAATAAAAAAACCTCTGCCGCGAAGGTTGCGGGAGACGACTTATTCACGGGCGAACAGAATGTGATGTGTTCGGCAAAAAAAAAACAACCACCAGACTCTCGGATTTAAAACGTTTCAACTTCTTTTTAATGTCAGCACAACCAAGTAGACGTCACACTACTTCTTTATAAGTGATACTCATGATACATTAAGTACATAGGGTTGAATGAGTACAACATTAAATCACTTCACGTCATTAACATAATATTTACTTCTTTATTCTCTCCTTTGCTCTATCTAGGTTTTCAGCAACTTCATCTTGTACAGTTAATAATATTGTTCAGTTAACAAACACATTTATTACGCTCATATAGACTATTTGCACATACACAAGGATACCGACCAACGACGTTGGATGGAAAGTGTTAATATTATCTGCACGAGTGAGTATCAAGTTCCCTAGTGACGCTATTTTTGTATGCATAATACCACTTAGTTTGCATATGTGACTTGAGGCCAGTAATAAATAATATCACAACCATAAAAGGCAACCTTTGTACGCAACATGTTAACAAGTAATAAATATGGTGTCATTTGGAATCTCTCTCTCTCTCTCTCTCTCTCTCTCTCTCTCTCTCTCTCTCTCTCTCTCTCTCTCTCTCTCTCTCTCTCTCTCTCTCTCTCTCTCTCTCTCCCTCTCTCTCTCTCTCTCTCTCTCTCTCTCTTTCCCCTGAACTTCTCTCTTCCATTCATTTCCTCGTTTTTCGTGTTGCCTTTTTCCAATTCTTTGTTCTCTATTCAAATTTTACTGAAAATTCCCATTGTTTACATAGTTCTACACTGTAATTGTCTACGCATTTTTTCTGACTATTCTATTACTTCCTGTTCGACATGTTTCTCACTTCCGTACTCTCTTATGTTTGTGTAGACTTTGGCCTCTCTGTGCTAACCTCCGTTCCTGCTTTTCTTTTCTGATACATTACATTGTTTCCTATTCTCGTTATACTTGCCAGTGATAAAAAAAACCTGCGTGCTTCTAAGACGGTTTACGTACGTCACCAATATACACGTGAGAACTTAAATTAACCTTTGTTATTGTTGTATACATACATTCGTTATTCTTAATTGTGTATTTGGCGTCGTAACAACTAAACAACAATTGTCCTGATGATGACAATAAATATACTTATTGACCCGATCCTTGATAAACCTTCCAAATTAAAATTTATTGGTCAACGATCACTACTAAATTAGGGAATGTTTTTAACATTAATTTCTGACGAAACTACACAAAATGTTTTTAAATAAACCAAGAAAAACTAGCTGAAGAAATACTAGACTTACTTTTTATGTGGCACATCAAACGTATTTTTAGAGATTAGTGGGGTCTCGTTATTTACAAAATATAAACGGAAAATGGGGAGACTATGAGCCAACTTTGGCAATTCTTTAGTCTTATATACTCAGCTGTATCACTTTTATACATCAGCAAGTTCAGGATACACGTTTATGCTCAAATAAACAGGATCGAACATGTGTTAGAAAATTCTTCTTCTTCTTCTTCTTCTTCTTCTTCTTCTTCTTCTTCTTCTTCTTCTTCTTCTTCTTCTTCTTCTTCTTCTTCTTCTTCTTCTTCTTCTTCTTCTTCTTCTTCACTACATGGCTTGGGGTATAGCCCGTTCCGACTTCACAGTCTCTGATCATTTTTTCTAGGGTCTTCCACGATTGATAGGAAATTAAAAATTTAATTATTAGTACCTAATATAAAATAATGAGCGTAATAAAAAGAGTAGGAGTAGGAGTAGGAGTAGGAGGAGGAGGAGGAGGAGGAGGAGGACAGTAGGAGAGAGAAGAGGCGGAGGAGGAGGAGTACCCGAGAAGTGGAAAGATATACATTGCTCTATGTGTAGCCTCAGACGTTAGTTACAGAAAAGAGTCATTATTGGTTAGTTTTGCAATTTACAAGGAAACATTACTGATATGCATGCGTTTAAGTTTACTTAGCAGTAGTACACTCGTTTTGCTTTGTGCAGTGTGAAATAATTCTAAATTCGGAGTGACGATTCTTTACTGCGTTTATTGTCGAGTGTTGTTCTAGGTTATTTGTTTACCGTATAATAATAGCAAGTATCACAATTAATAAAATTTGTGATTATTTTATTGTACATAGTTTATATCTGATATTTTATTCTGAAGATTAACTATACAATCCAGATTAAGACATATATTTAAACAAATTTACTGTAATGCACACGTACAGAATTTTACATGTAGGCCTACATAATTAGTAATTAAAGTTTTTTATATTTAGGAATTAAATTAATTTTAAATCGATTTTTTTCGTATCGGCCATCTAAGGACCAGATGCCAATTTGAATTCTTTACTCTTTGTTCTTTCCTTTTTTTCCAATATTCTTTCATCTTTTCACTGTGTCTCTTCTTCCTGTCTTCAGTCCACTTTGAACCTGCGTTTTTCTCTCTCCTACTCTGGACTCCCTCCATTTTTAACATTTTTGCCCGAAAAACTTCTCCTTCAATTGGTTCTTCAGCATGTATATTATTTTTTTCTAAATCCTTTTGGACTTCTTTAATCCAACTTGATATTGACTTCTTCCTCCACAGATATTTGAAGATTTGCTTTGCCAACCTATTGTCGTCAATTCTATATAAATGTCCAAAAAATAATAGTCTTGTTTTTCTCATTGTTTCTGTAATATTTTCTATACTTTGATACATTTCAACATTACTTCTTAATTTCCAACCTTCTTAGGTTTTTCATGGGGATAATATTTTCCTAATAATTCATCTTTCCAATATTTCTAGTTTGTCTAAATTATAATTCAGTGCTAGGACATTCACTTGCATATAGGCATTCTGGCTTCACTACTGTACTGCAATGCCTTATTTTCGCATTTTTAGATACTCTCTTTTTATTGTAAATATCTTTTGTTATACCATATGCCCTTTCCACCTTATGAAGCCTTTCTTCTATAGCAGATTTTTCCAAGCCATTCTCTTGAATTGTCTCTTCTAGATACTTAAATTTCCGAATCCTCTCTATTCGACCAATATCTGTTACCAGGAATTTTGGCGCGTTAATGTTTGTGATAAATCGATTTTGTTATAATAAACATTTATTTTTTTAATCCGTATATTATAGTCTATTAACAGTCTCTTCGTTCATACATGTAACACAACATTAAACGATTTATATGAGAAAATATATGACTTGAAGAGAGTTATCCAATGGCTACCACATTTACAAAAACTTACACTGTAAAAAATATAATGCAACACCGATTCAACCATCACTCGTACAACTGGCGTCGGTTTACTTTAAGATATTATGATACCACGAAAGTCAACTGAAGCACCCTCACTTTGTCGATTTTATGAGTTTGTTGTCAAACACCAGCTTCATCTAGACCATTTTTCTGAATTATGATATCTAAATTATGGACTCTAAACACATAGACCTCTAATGATTGGTTGGCAGTAGTACAATTGCAGTGTAGAATATCAAGAATAGTGTAGAATAGTACCTACGAAGCAGTGTAGAATGACAAGAATGACATGTAACACAATGAAATAATAAAACAAATGAATGAAACAGAACTTAAACAGAAAGGATTCAAAGAGGGATTGAACTTATTTGACCTTCTAATATAAATATTGAAAGACGGTGGCCTAAGATAATTATAAGTGTAAACTTTCGAGAATCAGAAAACTGTGACCATTTCATGGAATAATTATGTAAGACATAAAATGGAAGTCTGTAAAGTGATGGAGTAACGATCCATATACATTTGTAATGAGAGCTGTAGTGAAAGATAATGAAAATGGGGTATTAAGCATTGTGTACTTAAGCGTATTGGTTATAGTGTCGATTGGCGATATAGATAGATTGCTACGATAATTGTTACATAATTTCTTGATTTATACAGGGATGGTACGATGTGTCCTTTTTTACGGCCTGAGTCCCGCATTGTGTTTTGCTGTTTTACTCAACGTTTCGGTATATCTATTTGCGCTATCTGTAAGCAGATTCATCCTAGACGACTCAAATACCCGTTATAATTCCAAAATTTCTATGTTGAGTCACTGAGGAGGAATCTGTCACGGCAAAGATCGATTTGCCGAGACGTTGTGAAAAACAGAAAAAACATCGCGGGACTCAACCCGAAAACGGACACGTCATAAGTAGGAAGATAGAAAAAAGAGAGAGAGAGAGAGAGAGAGAGAGAGAGAGAGAGAGAGAGAGAGAGAGAGAGAGAGAGAGAGAGACAGACAGACAGACAGAGACAGAGACAGAGACAGAGACAGAGACAGAGACAGAAACAGAGGCAGAGACAGACAGACAGGTTGACAGACCGACAGACAGATAGACTGAGAGAGAGAGCCAATTCTGAATTTTCAATAAAAAAGCAACCAATTTTATATTATTAGTAAGGATACCATTCAGCAGAGTCTAGAATAGGGATAACGCTACCGTCGTTACACATCTACATTTTTCGTCGTTGTTGTGGTAAAAGAAAAGTAGATAACGACTTGAATAATAAAATTACGTATCACATCCATGAAACCCACTTGTTGTATAAAGTGTAGGCTTTATAAACAATAAAAGCATATTATAAACATTTATAAACATACAAAAACATGTAAAGGATTAAGTACGCATTACACATAACTACATGAGTAAGTAATTTAACTAATGAAAATTTAAAGTAATTTAAGATTTAAGTAATTTTTTTACATGTTAGACCGAGATGCTAAAACGCGACAAGAACAAAAGTAGAATACGACGCAGAATATTGTAAAGGATTTCTTGTTACAGTAAAGTCGCTTCGCCGTATTGAATGCGCACATACGCTAAGTCCGACGCAGACAGGCAGAATAGTGTCTGGGTTCATTATATTCGGGAGAACACATTGTCTGACGTGCACCGCATGTGTTCCATACAGTAGGTAAACTATAATACTCGTCTCTATTGTTAAAAAAGGGGACAGCAAATAATGTCATCTATAAAATGAGGTTTAATTTACGAAACAACGAACATTAATTTACGCAAACAAAACATTAAGAGAAACGCGCATTAAGAGAAACAAAACGAATAACCGTACTGCCAAAGAGAAATTAAACCTAGACAAATACTGTAGAGTGCCTTCTAAATCGAAAAGTAATGATACCTAAAGTGTCAAATTTTTGTTACTAAAATTTAGGTCTATCCACAAGATAGTGAGACAGTTTACGCATATTACCACCCCGTAGGCCTAGGGAGTATTTATATTTACATTCGTATCTGATAAGTCGGTTGAATTTTCTGGACTTTTACAAGTTATAGAGTTTCGACTTGGTTAGGTTTTGTAGATCAAATATTTTATTTTGATCACTGAGTATAGACAGCAGTTAGAATGTATTTATAACTGCTCGTATTTGATTTCGATCCGACATAGAAGAGACCGCAGTGAGAGAGAAAATGAAACAGAAAAATTTACGGAGAAATTACAAAGATAAGTGAAGTGTGTTGACGAAGCTCTTTCAGGACGTCTACTAATCCATGCAAACATAACCACAACACACACACACACACACAAGGTGCTTGCAGAGAAAAGGATACTATTTTGAAAAATGATTCTAAAATGAAAATAAGAAAAAAATATCATACAAGCATAGGTACGGAAATACTTTGTTCACGAATTACGACCTAGAAAGTAAAAGTATTGGACACTTTTCTACTATAAAGCTAAATTAATACTACACGAAAATTCCTAGGAACAAATTATAGGGAAAATCTATTTTTTATATGTTGTTTGATTGTCCTAAAATATATAAAATAAAAAGCATGTCTTTACTAGTTTTTACAAAAACTGCTAAATAATGCAAAATTAGAGTAGAAAACATTTAGGTTTCGCGTTCAATAACATTGAAAAAATGCTAGTAGAACAAACAAATCTTACGAATTAAGTTTATAGAGTCTTAATCCTGTCATAATGTATATGAATAAGTCACTTACAAATAAACAGAAATTTAAGAATTTTGACTTCAATTTAAATGAAATCTGGCAGAAAGTATTACGACTCTAAATCAAAGAAAAATAAAACTTTTATTTGTCAAGAAATCTTCTCGTAGGTTGTCGATCATATTCGAAAAACTCCCCCACAGGGTCCTTGAGACTTGGGAGAACAGCTTCTTGTTACGGACAACAGCAAGCCTGTTTTCCTTTTGCGTGCGCAATACACCCACACACAAACACAAACTCTTATCCTTTGAGACAAATTGAAATACATTCGCAAAAGCGTTATTTTTTAGAAAATGAAACAAATTCTTTATACCTTTGAAGTTTGTTGTAAGGGCATTATTAGTATCTTTGCTCAGTGTTAAGTGTATCTAAGCTTTAGGCAATATCCAGTTTCCGCCTACACAGCGCTTCATAGGCACAGAGTACAGTGTTCTTTGGACACGTCCGTGTTTGTTTTACACGGTAAATATGCCGTTTAATTAAATTACCTATAGCATGCAAACACCGAAACTTCGGACTTTATTTGCAAGTCATGTTTACGCAGTAACGGCATTAGGGGAGAATAGCAGCGGTTGGTAATGGACATTGCGATGCTCCCAACAATCTGTGTGTTGCCGGCTGAGACTTTATAACACGAAAATTAATTGTTCTGACTTTTATTCAGTTTAACTTATTGTGATACTAACTGCGGATTTATTTCCTTTTAGAGACATTAATTTGAACAAGACTGTTACTGAACTAGGCGTGACTGGAAGTTACCGGTGCGTATCAACAGGTAATAATATTTAAATTAGAAATTTGTCGTTTGCATGTATGATAATGTATATGTACAGCCTATACAGCCTGACAGCGTGAAAAAAAGGAATCGGACGACCTGTTAATAGCCACATAACAAACATGAACGGAACCACTCTTCATGTGCTACCACATCCTAACGACATGTCAAGTGTGATTAAGGAAATTAAATGGAAATAAATAAACAAAATAAACAGTAACTCAATTTACACACAGACAGACTTCTTGTAAATGCCGTAACTGTGTCCGATATTTTTACGCCGGCACGATTTTAGTGGCGTGTCGGACAGGACGAGGAGGCGAGGAATTCCTTTTACAGTGTTCGACAGTTCGTACATACTGTGATGTGCGACGGGCTTTCTAACACTGAAGACAACAAAATAGTCCGTATCTTTTTTTTGGAAAACATTTTACCGTTAATTTAACAATACTTCCAACAACGTTTAAGGTCTTGTAAACGCGGCTAATTAAATTTGCATTTTATACATAATTTGCACGCGCGGGCGTGAGTTTGGTGACAATGAAAATACTGTTTGTACGATAAAATTTGTATCCTCCTCCTCGTCCTTCTCCTCTCATGTTAAAACCGGACGGAACATCGGCTTCCTTTATGAATCCGTCGCTATTGGTTGTGCTTCCGTGCCAATATTTGGCAATTTCCAACACCCACCTTTTTGTTTATAAGTGTCTGTTTTTCCACATCAATCGGAGTTCCCTATCTTTATTTTCCATTCTGGTTCACCCCTAGGATGCGGACAATATGTCCAAGTTAAACCTTGCTGACTTTACAATGAACTGACAGACAGAGACAGAGAGAAGGGGAAAGAGTGAGAGAGGGTGGGAGAGAGAGAGAGAGAGAGAGAGAGAGAGAGAGAGAGAGAGAGAGAGAGAGAGAGAGAGAGAGAGAGAGATTGAGAGAGCGATTTCAAGTGATAGTGAGAGGTTGTGAGATTGAGAGGTGGAGGGAGAATGGGTGAGAGAGAGGGTGTGATTGTGGACGTATACATAAATTTACAACATTCTATAGTACTCTGAACTATAATTTACAACAACATGATTACAAGTATTATCCAGTTTTACTTGTTAGATAGATTTACCATAAACTTGTGCTTGTAACATTATGTAAACTATCTGATGTAAGATCGTAACGTTCCACAGTTATAGTGTAATTTATATTTTACTAAATTAATTATTGCTTTTAATACTAGTAGTGAGTGACACATGTTAAAAATAACTTTTAATAATTACATAGTTGAACATCCCTTAATCTTTTTTTAGTTATAATATATTTTACTATGCTATATATAGACTGGTATATGTACAAACGTTTTCTGTATCAATCTTATATCTAATTATTGATTATTGCTTTTATAATTAATTTAAAATATCATTATATATAGTAATTTAAATTGTAATAGTGTATAAATTAAGTTCTGTGATATTAAATTTTCTCGTTGGCTTAAAGAAAACATTTGAAGATGTAAACAAACTATCTCAACTCCTTCACATATACAATGATACATACATACGCACGCACACGCGTGTACGCACACACGCGCACGCTCACTCACATACACAAACACGTTCACCCAAATAATTGTTCTGTTGTGTTTGACATTTCTTTTGTATTCATACACAGGTTCTGATGATGACAATAAACACTGTCGAAACGTCGACACAAATAAGTTAAAGTTTGTGTTATATTTTTGACAGATCCACCCGAACCTTTCACTGAAAAAAAAAATATATATATATAATGTATATCTGAATAATTTAAATAAGTATTTGTTATAATGTATTAATGTAATATATAAATAATGTATTAATATATTATGTATTAATTTATATGTATGAACTTTATAATACATTGCGTATATCGTAATGTACTAATAGCTACAGGAGTAGTGGACCAGTAGAGTAGCAGCGTGCGCGCGTGTAATCAATACTTGAAAGGCGCTGACAAAGACTGATCACACCCCACACCACGCGACACGGCCAGCTGATCTATCTATCTATCTATCCTACTTCTGTAAGCACTTCCAATGCATTGTTATCGAATTAATAATCCTACTGCTACTACTATTACTATTTGTTTTCAAACCATCTATTTTCAGTGAACAACAAATACTTTATCTAAAGGAAGACTCATTAATTCTACAGTAAATGCTAACTCTTTTTGTATTTTTCAGACAGACAAGACAAAGTAATCGCATTTGAGAAATGTGAATCTGATCGAATTTATAGAGGAAAGACTAGTGATTTAGTTTCAGGTACGTTCGAAATATTCTCTTCTTCTTCTTCTTCTTCTTCTTCTTCTTCTTCTTCTTCTTCTTCTTCTTCTTCTTCTTCTTCTTCTTCTTCTTCTTCTTCTTCTTCTTATGTTGTAGTTTCTTTTATTCTTTCTGACATTGAACTTCAGATATGTTATTTGTAACCGTTCGTACATTTAAACTAAGAGGTTCGTTTAAATAAACCTCCACGCTAGTAAGGTTTCGCTCCGCTGTGGGTAGTGTCGCTTGGTA
Organism: Magicicada septendecula; assembly: GCA_034769895.1. Taxonomy (NCBI): domain Eukaryota; kingdom Metazoa; phylum Arthropoda; class Insecta; order Hemiptera; family Cicadidae; genus Magicicada; species Magicicada septendecula. The sequence goes on from CM068367.1 coordinate 1,253,589,394, forward strand.
ACAAGCCGCTGTTGACTCTTTTAAGCCCCACTGTTGCGAGCGTCAATTTGTAACAAGACCCTGTATGCAGTCGTTACAAATAAAGATAAGAAAGAAAAATTGTATTAAAAAAAAATTTTTCAAAAATTAAATTTTATGTTTGTTTATAATGTCTATGACTGAGAGTAAATTCAATTTTATTGTTTTGATGGAAATTCTAAAATTTAATAAGGTAATTATTAATTATTTAGCACTTCTTGAAGATCTTATCAAAGTCCGGATTCAATCAGATTAACTCCGGTCAGCAATCGATTTATGATTTTTCGTGCTGGTCCAATATCTCACTTTCTATAAATATTTTCTTCTTCAGGAAGCCTCGTTGCAATAATAAAACCTTAGACTAGCATGTGAAATAAGTTATAGATCCAAACAATTTAAATAAATTGATTTATTAACAAAGTTAAAGAATGATCGATGTTTAATCGATTTTGAGCAATTGTCGACTCCGTCTCAGGAAATAATCGATTTGTTCATACAGGTTAAAAATTATTACAAGTATTAGAAAAGGTTCTTGGAGCGATTATATTATTAATAGTCAGAGAAGGGTAGACGAGAAAGTATAACATTTACAAATAAAGTGTTTTCAATAACTATTATCTAACAAAATGTGAATAAATTTTATAAAATATGTAATATTGTTGAGTTGTCAAACCAATTCTGCAAGCTCTGTAGTCAGGCGATGTTGTTGGCACTGGTTGGCATTTCCAAGATGGCCGCTCAAAAAGTGACGAGGTTAACTGCAATGTCGTCGCGATAAAATCTCTCCGCAAAATTAACTTCATATATGTTTTAAATGTCCCCGAACTTGTGTAATCTGTCTAATATGTTGATTGGTGTATTCTGGAAGAATGTTTAGTGTTCACTGGTGTTAATTATGTTATATGTTTTTGGTGTTCACTTCTCTTTGTTCGCTACGCAAAAAACGGTTATACTGTTGAAGATTGAATTATCACAAATATGTCGTCTTACTGTTTTTATGCACTGGTATTATGTAGTGTTGGTGTTGTTTTCACTGTTGTGGTTAAAGTTTTCTGTGGTTTTAATTGGAAAAGTGTTTTAATTGGAAAAGTGTTTAATTTACGTAACTCTCGTTTCACTGAATTTATTAGGTAACCTTAGTACTCCATTTTTCTCGGTTTCAAGAAACGCAATCTTACTTAAACTGTTCAGCTTGATCCTTAACAAAGAACTAACTAACTTCCTTCACGTTAGTCAAAATCTGGCCCAGTTAATATTTGAAAAGTATTGTTAAAATAATTTCGACTTCCCATATACATGATACAAAAATACATTATATATGGAATTAATTTAATCAAATATATTGGAACTTACCGTCTGCGGCTTTTCAGAAACAGCGTCTTCATAAAATTTACATGTTTCGGGACCCTTGTCCCATCATCAGAATTTAAAAATAATTGTGTATCATTTAAATTTGATACACTTATCAAACACTTAAAATATTAAAATCCAATATAAAAATATAAAAATAACTTAATATGCCATGATAATACAATATTTACAGCGAGTGCGAAGGTTACCGATGTACATCGTATGAAAACCGACCGCGCACTAATTTACGTCTCGCTCCCACCACGACAATAGCGCAAGGCAGTGTTGTACAATACATTTGACTTGAAGACCAATTTATCATTTAAAACATGCGGCTTGGTATCAGTATTATTGTGTGCTTTATAAATTTCGTACTCTTCAAGAGCGTTCAAATATCGCCCTTTCTTACATATGTGAAGGGGTTTCAAATTAGTTTTAAAATTAGTGTAGCTTTGATTTTCGGAAATGAGGTGTTCTGCAAATTTTGACTTGATATTGTCCAAACTGTGAAAATGTGTAGGCGGCCTATGTTCTATAAATCTTTTTAAAAAACCACGTCCTGTCTGGCCCACATAAAAGGCGTCGCAATCGTCACATTTTAATATTTTAAGTGTTTGACAAGTGTATCAAATTTAAATGATACACAATTATTTTTAAATTCTGATGATGGGACAAGGGTCCCGAAACATGTAAATTTTATGAAGACGCTGTTTCTGAAAAGCCGCAGACGGTAAGTTCCAATATATTTGATTGAACAACACGTGGCTTGGTACTAAACATCGGGATTTATTCCTTTTAAACATGAATTAATTTAGTTTATTATTCACTTTCATGAATTATTAACCTTATCATTGGTTTAATTATCTCATTCTATTTAAATTGATATATTATAGTCCATATCTGTTGACATTATTGTCAAAATTACCAAATTTCTTTCTTTTTGGAAATATAGGCTCAAAAACTGGTTTCCGCCTTCATATATTTTTTCTGCCATTTTAAGTGCTATTAATACCATTATATTAAATTTCAAATAGTCATAATTCCCTTCCTTTCCTTAATTACATATAAATTGAACATTTGAACTGGTTTTTAGTGATAATCTCTGAATTTAACACTCCTCTTTAAAAATAATTAATTTATACATTTCAAAAATTTACAATAATTTAAGGTATATTTCCATCTTATCATTTTAACTCATAGGTTCATTCACAGTAGTTGTTAACTGATTTACCTTACCTAAATTTTGCCAGTTTACAGGATTTATAAGTGAATTAACTGGTTTATAGTGAGTTTCTGTGAATTCATTATGTGGCCTAGAGTTCAGAATTTTACATGTCTGGTTTTTTTCTAATAATTTAATCCTACTCCTCTTCTGACTTTGAACAGTTATTATGACATAAAAATAAAATGGTTCATAAACTTATTGTGATGTGTATCATCTAATTCATACTACTGTTACATAAAAATAATAATGAACATTACTCAGCATTCTAAAAATTTGAACATATTGCTGACATTGTTTGAAAACATACAGTTAACTCTTTTTTTAATTAACACAGCATACCTACTGAAACATTTTAAATGGTATGTATGCTGTTATTTAACAAATATAATAAATTCTAAACACATATAAATCTTATTGACTAAGAACTCCTTCCCACATATGGAATTCATGGCTGTGAATAAATAGCCATTTTAAACATTTTAAACCTATGAACACTTAAATTAATTCCAGTCCTTTCTGGTCGCAACCATTATTATTGATTATACCCTTATTGAGTAAACAATTCCACCCATACTTTAGTTATTATCATTTCTACAAATGTCTTGTAATAACAAAGTGACATTAAAATAATAAAATATTGGAAATCTTCCATTTTATTATTTTATGATTTGTGAATTATTAAATATAAAAGTTGTTATCTAGCATATAGTTAAGTCATAGTATCACTACAACCTTAAGTTTATTATATTTCCAAAAACACTCACACTAGTTCACTTTCACTGGTGGTTCTGATATATTGAGTCTTATTATCTCAGACCAGACCTTTAGTCATCATGGACTGTGAAGACTTGTTTATTTTTTTTTTTATCACACAATAACTTTAGTAGGTGCACCTCTTATCATGCTATACAACACCTTTGGTTTATTAATAATTACAATTTTATAGGGTTCTGGGATGTTATACTTTCTTTAATTGTCTCTTTGGGTTTGGGGTTTATGGCAGTTAATAATAGGTTTTATAATGGTGTTTCTTCCATACTATTTCTTCCTTTCTTCTTGTCTTCTTTCTTGTCTTCACTCTTGTCCTTCTTCTTGTCTTCATTCTTGTCTTTCTTCTTGTCTTCATTCTTGTCTTTCTTCTTGTCTTCACTCTTGGGTAAACCAAGGTACTTCGTGTCATCTTGACTGATGTTTGGTTTGGAGTATCTAATTTATTTTCTGATACTGACTTTGCTCTTCGTTAAAGGTTTCAGGGTATTATTTACTTCCTGATAATAAACTCTACTCTTCTTTCTTCTTGTGTTTGGGATATTTTGTTGTTTCACCACTCCTAAACTGATTCTTTCTTCTTGATTTTGTGGTATCTAGTTTGTTTACTGCTCCTAACTTCCTGGGTAGATTCCTGATTTTATAATATGAGTTACTCTTAATTATTTCTTTAATTTTTTTATAGTGGTTTTTATATAATGTAATTATGGTCTTTAATATTTTGTGGTTTTTTCCTTTGAATTCGTTAAATTTCATTCGATATTATATTAGTATATGTAATGTAATTATTGTTTATTATCTTAGTTGAATTAATAAGTAGTGGATTTTCTGTCACGCTACATATTAAACAAAAAGAAAAGAGAAAAGCAACAAAGCCAAAATGGAAATTTTCTGGCAGTAACATCTAGACATAAGAATTAAAATAGGGATATTAACTATAATAACTTGGACACAGTGGAAATACAAAATAGAAAGAGAAATACCACAAATTAGATGGAGTGACGACCTGAAAAGAGCTGTATGATCGAGGAGGATGTAAACGCCTCAAAAATGATAAAAATTAAGTAGAGAAGATATATTATATGTCCAAAATTGGATCTTTCAGGGTTGAGGAAACAAGGAACTACAAACAAATTTCTTAGATTCTGCTGTTTGTCAATGCTGTGCAACTTTTACCTGTAGTAGCTCTACAATTTTATCTCTGCTTTATGTATTGCCTTCGTTGTTATAATGACTACTACTTGATAATGAACATTGACTTTACATGTTGAAGTTGAAGGAACATGTATCCAGTTGAAGGAAAATCTTAGGGGTTAACGTACCTTGGTCCAATGTCATATTTCTTGCACCCTCGACAGTGCACGCTCCAGACAAGATTTCGGTGTACGCAAGCCAATTCTTACAAAGAGCGACGACGACCTACGTTGCAACAAATCGGACCCTGAGACTTCGAAGACAGCGTTACTTAAGATTACTGCTACATCATGGAATGGGCGAGACCTTTGAAGATAATAACAATATCATTACAACATTGTTGTCAACCGAAAAATGTATTGTTGCCAAAACCTTCAACCACAATCCTCTTCATGTGCAAACTGTAATAGAGTTTTATTAAATACATATATCAATCTCCTACTTCTTTTATCACTTCATCTTCAAAAACAAACTAATTCAATACCACTATACACAGTAAACAATAATAACAACTGATATCAGTAATATGTGACAGTTAACTCAGGTAAAGATTTAACATTCGATTCGCAGAATGCCACCAGACACACACAAAAACAATCTTCTACAAGTGTCCAGGTTGCGACTACATTTATATATATTGTAATCTAGATTACCAATGATGAAAAATAATCTAATAGCCATTGAAATTCTCTCGACAAATATAGAATCTTTGGGAATATGTACTTTACAGCTTTATAGTGACACATCGATTATTTATTTCATTCGGTTAGCAACATGACATATTCCGAGTTAGGCAGAGAAAGTTCTTGTCTGACAATTACATTCCATTTCTTTATTGCCATTCCATTGACAAAGAGATACTAAGTACTGTAATATTTTACATCTTACTTTTCTTTATGATTGTATATTCGGACCTTAAAGAATACCATAGTAAACGAGTAGCGCTAAATATGTATTAAATAAAGTTTACGAGATAACAGGACAACGTATAGTACGGAAAATGTTTAATTCTTTATCAATAAGCAATGTACATCAAAATGTTTCCTGTGTATTTCCATAAAATAATTTAATGCAATTTTTTCCGTAAGCTCTATTTGTGAGTCTATTAACAGAATGTACGATAAACGGATCAGATTATATTAAAAGGATAATAAGTCACAAATACAAGAAGTGAAAATAAATGTTCAAGGAAAAATAAAAGTGGTAAAAACCTTTTTATAACTTTCATTGAACGTATGTATGATGTTGGAGGAAAGTTTGCGTGTACTGTGGTTAGAAATGTGTGTGTTTAACAGAGGAAATTTGTTTCTTACTGGACGCGTCTTTGCCAAAAACAAACCAAAAATCGGCACTGTAGACTGGAATCCACTGTATTTCACGTCGGTTTACTTGATAAAAACATTTCTGCGAGAAATGCTATTCAGTAAAAGTAACACACTATTTATAAGTTCTATTTATCGCTACTTTTTATATCACCGAATGTAAAGTTGTAAAACTCATTAACCTGAATTACGTTTTGGAATTTCGGATAGTCAACAATCAAGCAGAAGTGTAAATACAAACTGAGTATCGTAGCATGCAAGCACACTTATTTACATATAAACGTACAATAATCTTCAACTCTTGCACAAATTCATGTCGAGAAAAAGCAGTAAATTGCGGAGATTGAAAAGAAAGTCAGTATAAGCCTACATTTAATTTATGAGGACATCAAACATGAGGAATATCCCAGTACAAAATAATTCACTTATTTCGTATATATTGGATAGACGACTCCATAAATGTGGTAAAAAGACTTAACTTGAGAGCAAGAAAATCTACTAAAACACTCACTGCATCGTATGATGAAGAATAAATGTAGTGAAATGGAAAGGTAATTATTTCGTAGCGTTGTAGGGAATATTTCATTAAAAGGAGCAGACTTACGACAGTACTTTGGGACATAATTAGAACGGCAGAATGGACTTCTAAGAAGTCGTTAGCAGCTATCACGTGTGTATACAAAACGTAGGATATGAAAGTAATATGCTCCGTGATATTTTGGTAACGCTAACAAACACATGGAATGAACACGTTGGCAGAAAGACAGAAGACTGGCGACCAAAGATAGCGAGAGATAATGAAGCATTAGGTAGGAGAGACTTGTGGGAAGGCCTAGGAGGAGAAGGAGGAAACCGCTGGAATAAACGGGCAGTGAGTCTAACAAAACAAGAAGAAAGGATATTGTAAACTAATCTCTTATATTTGTACGACTATTTTCAAATAAAAGATAGATGTTTTAAATAATACATAATGGAGGAAGTTCTTTAACAAAACGAATGTCTTTAGCGCATAAAGCCTTACCACACTCTACAGAAATGATTTTTCTAATTGGATTTTGCAGTTTTGTCCTTAATGTTCTCAGGTAAAAAGTCGTAAGTTAAATTAGAACCAGTTCACCACATCTCTTATAGCCTTATCTCAGTGATAGTCTCTCTTACCCACTTCTGACTTTCACTTATGTGCAGGAGAATTCCCGTAAACTGAACGCGGAAAATCGATATCCAACCCCAGAACAAAACAGCGTCAGAGAAGACAATAGATAGATAGAAAGATAGATAGAGAGACAGCTAGAGATAGAGATAGAGAGAGAGACTGGAAATATAATTTCCATGAACCATATAAACTATATTAAAACCACAATTTCCTCTCTTCATTATTGGAACCCGATCAATCTCTACTCCTCTCTCTCTGTCACTCTCTCTCTCTCTCTCTCTCTCTCTCTCTCTCTCTCTCTCTCTCTCTCTCTCTCTCTCTCTCTCTCTCTACATACATACGATATATATATATATATATATTGTAACGTCAGGTTTTTCTGGTAAGGCACTAGCGAAATGTACACCTTACTCAATCTGAAGAGAAATCGAGAATGTGTGATTTGTGGTCAAGGAGGGAAGTTGTTCAGCCTTATGCAGAAGAGAGAGTAAGTATCATTATCTCCACTCAGTTGAGATGATTTCTTCTGTTTGTTGTGCTGAAATTTTTTTATAACTACCCACTACAATAAATTATAACACTTGATTATTCAATATTAATTTTCAATAATATTGCTTTATTTATTATTGACTTTTGTCTCCTGCCATCAAAATATAGGTATCACAATTAATCGTATTAAAAAAAAACATCATCTCGACTTTACCGAGTAAACATAGATCTGTCTAAGGAGCAAAACATATATGTTGTTATTTACCCAATATTACGCTATAATAAAAAACATCAATTATTACATAATTCTTAGTAATTCCCCAGGGTTCAGGGTGAGTTCTTTGTGTTATGAGAGTGTCAGAAATGGATAATTGCTACGCTTTACAAATATCGAAAAATTAATAAATAATTGTTTATTTTTCCATGTAGTACGTAGTTCCCGGAATTGCCGTTAGAGAGCATTTGTTTACTTAAAAAAAAACATATGATCAAATAATTATTTTTTGTTCTATTTCACTGTTCAAAACGAGTTTTCTTCTGGAATTATTACGACAAAATGTTTATATTACCTCCCTCCGAATGGTTCTTACTGGATTGCAGCTTTTCTGTGATGAGGTCCGTCTTGCGTTATTATTTCCTTTTCGTTTGGAGTATTTTCCAATTGTCAACGGGAACTAGGCCGAACTATGTTGGATCCTCAGAAGGTTTTCATCCACTGTTTTTTAATGTATATCACCATTTAATTTGAATTAATCAGGTATAATTAGATAGTAGTCACTCTGTTTATTAATCTTGCGTTAATTTCAACTCCTCCAACGTCCAAAAAAGGTTATTTTTTTATAATTTTTGTCGCATCGTTTCTTCAACTCTCCGGTTTAGTTCAAAAATATTTTTATATCTTATTAACAATACTTGTTATTTTTCATCACTCTTAGTAACACATAGGATTTTTATTATGCAGGCAGTTTGTAATTATTATAAATTTATATTTTATTTATGGAAAAATTAACTCTCTCTTGGAGGCAAATTCATCAATTATTTCTCGGGGTTAGTGGTACTTCCACATTTTATTTGATAAGGACTGGTCACACTAATTATATTAAACTTGTTTTAACCCTCATTTCTATTTACTTTTATATACTCGCTTTATCAATTAAGCTTCTGTCTGCTATCTTCCTTCTATTTTCTTCATTTATAATTCTGGAATCCAATATCACTCTTTTCAGCTATTTTATAATTATTATCCCTTAAATATTCAATTTCCCTAACATTTTTCCCTATCCTGTGCGGTGGTTCCAGTCGGGTGGCCACTCTGGGTCCATACACCGCTGTCCATCCTTACACCTTCTGAGACCAGGGGAACATCATCCCTGCTCATAAAAATTATTGCCGGAACATTTCTACGGTCAATACATAAAAATACAAAAATTATAAGTAGTAGTCAATTAGCGACTAGTACTAAACACTTTTGGGATTCTTCATACTGTAGCTGTTTGCATTTATTTATATATTTCTTCTTCTCCTTGATTCCTTCTTCTTCTCCATTAACTAATAGCATATAATATTATTGATAGGCCTTATGTTAAAATTCTTTTGACTTTACTTCTTGTGACATATTTCTCCGTATCATTTCTTCTTATATAATCTTCAATTCCGAGAAATTCTAATTATTGTATTAATTATCATCCTCGTTCAGTTTCATTGGAGTCATTAAATTATTTTTATTCTTCTTATCTGAGCACATTACCATCAATTGTTTTTGTTCATTTAATTTTCCTTCTGTTTGTTACCATTAAAAATATTACTTTTTCCTATTATTTCAGTTTAAATCAGTTATTTATAATTAAATTATATAATCTGTTCTTACCTTTTCTTAGTGGTTTGTCTTGTTAAATTATATGGTTTCAAAATAACTTGAGTAAGATGTCCTTACATGCTTTTTAGAATTTTGGGGTTTTATTCTCTTTATTTTAAATTATATTGTTCGAAATAACTTGAGTAAGATGTTCTTACATGCATTTAGAATTTTGGGGTTTTTATTTACAATGGGTTGCTTGGTCCTGTATCCATAAAATCCGTCCCTTTTTTCTGGTTTGTTTGGAGTCTGTTTAACCGTGGTCCATTATTTCAGGTACTCCATTTACTCGGATTACTGGGGTGTTCGGAATTAATTCTCTCCTTGATAATCTTCTTACCATCCGGCTCTCCCACTTTGCTGCTATGAAACTTTCACTTAAGTACCGGTCTTCCGTCATAATTCGTTCCTTTTTAACTAACCAGTATTGTACCTCCTCTAACATAACATAGTTGCTCATATTTAATCTCATTCCATTCCCTTTTACCTCTGGATTATTTGCCAAATATTTGAATGTTGTATTCCGTCTTGAAGATACGACTGATATTGTCTGATACACTTCCATTGTCGACCTATTTAATTGATATCTAAACTTAATTAACTCCCTTTGTTCCTTAATTGGAAGGTTGAATACCTTAATTAATCCACCTGTAATCATCTCCCATTCTTCCTTGGTATTTATTATTCTCTTTCTACATGTTTTTATTATTTTCTTGGTCTTCCTTTCCATGGTTTGAACATCCTTTTTGTTGTGGCTATTTTTATTTTCAGATGGCATTACACCTTGGTATTCTGTAATTTCTATTTCCTTCCTCCTCTCTTCTGTATTCGGACTTACTTTAATACCTTCTAAAGTGCTGTCCAATGTTTTATCCAAATTCTTGACACTATGGTCCATTTGTTTATTTGTCTCCTCCTTGTATGTATCTGCTTTTTGGATACGCGTTTTACTGATCATGTCAATCTTTGCATGAATTTGTTTTATATTTTTATTACTTTCTTCAAATTTTGCGTTCATATATTCCCTTTGTCCGTTAATAATTTCTTTCAATTTGTGGTGTTGTTCATTCATGGTTCGTCTGATATTTCCACTAATAGTCTCAAATTTTTCGTTTAGTTGTTTGACTAAACTTTCCTTAATACTGTCTCTTTTCTCATTGGTTTGCTTGTTTTGTTTCCTTCAAAGTTTCGTTTTGTTCCTTCAAAGTTTCGTTTTGTTTCTTTGAGGTTTCCTCCTGTTTCCTAAAGTTTTCATTTATTTTATTTAATCTTTCATTATGTTTCCTAAATTGTTCCTTAGTTTGTTTATTCTGTTCCTTAAATTGTTCTGCCATAAATTTCATCATGTCTTGCCAATTAGGTTCTTCTCTGGCTACCGCTTTGTCTGGTTGGTCCCCTTGGGCATCCTCTTCCACTATTTCCTTTTCCGTATCCATAACTACTTCGGTTTCTTCTGTATCACCTGTCTGTTGGTCCATTTCACTGTCCGTAACTAATTCTATTTCTTGTTCCTGTCCGCCTTCTTCAATCTCCTTTTCTTCTGCCCTCTTCTTCGATTTGCCTCGGGTATTAGGCATTTCTTGTTTCCTCATAACTGCCAACGATAAATAGATTTTTTGATATATATTTTTTATTAAATATCAAAATTCTTTTCTAATTACCGCCCTTTTACGTTGAGCGCCATTTCTGTAACGTCAGGTTTTTCTGGTGAGGCACTAGCGAAATGTACACCTTTTGTCAAGCCCCAAATGTTGGGTTCGCCATTTCTGTAACGTACCGCTTTTTCGTGAGGTGTTATGGAAGTGTTATTATATGCCTCACGCAGTAAGATGCGTCACTTCTGAATTATAATAACTGACGTTGTTTTTCAAAATGTAAATAAAGGATTTTGTTTATTTTGTTTTACTCAATCTGAAGAGAAATCGAGAATGTGTGATTTGTGGTCAAGGAGGGAAGTTGTTCAGCCTTATGCAGAAGAGAGAGTAAGTATCATTATCTCCACTCAGTTGAGATGATTTCTTCTGTTTGTTGTGCTGAAATTTTTTTATAACTACCCACTACAATAAATTATAACACTTGATTATTCAATATTAATTTTCAATAATATTGCTTTATTTATTATTGACTTTTGTCTCCTGCCATCAAAATATAGGTATCACAATTAATCGTATTAAAAAAAAACATCATCTCGACTTTACCGAGTAAACATAGATCTGTCTAAGGAGCAAAACATATATGTTGTTATTTACCCAATATTACGCTATAATAAAAAACATCAATTATTACATAATTCTTAGTAATTCCCCAGGGTTCAGGGTGAGTTCTTTGTGTTATGAGAGTGTCAGAAATGGATAATTGCTACGCTTTACAAATATCGAAAAATTAATAAATAATTGTTTATTTTTCCATGTAGTACGTAGTTCCCGGAATTGCCGTTAGAGAGCATTTGTTTACTTAAAAAAAAAACATATGATCAAATAATTATTTTTTGTTCTATTTCACTGTTCAAAACGAGTTTTCTTCTGGAATTATTACGAAAAAATGTTTATATTACCTCGCTCCGAATGGTTCTTACTGGATTGCAGCTTTTCTGTGATGAGGTCCGTCTTGCGTTATTATTTCCTTTTCGTTTGGAGTATTTTCCAATTGTCAACGGGAACTAGGCCGAACTATGTTGGATCCTCAGAAGGTTTTCATCCACTGTTTTTTAATGTATATCACCATTTAATTTGAATTAATCAGGTATAATTAGATAGTAGTCACTCTGTTTATTAATCTTGCGTTAATTTCAACTCCTCCAACGTCCAAAAAAGGTTATTTTTTTATAATTTTTGTCGCATCGTTTCTTCAACTCTCCGGTTTAGTTCAAAAGTTTTTTATATCTTATTAACAATACTTGTTATTTTTCATCACTCTTAGTAACACATAGTATTTTTATTATGCAGGCAGTTTGTAATTATTATAAATTTATATTTTATTTATGGAAAAATAATTCCTTTCCATTCCGGTTTCTTTACTAATTTAATTTACCTAATATGTTTTGGTTAATTTTTTATGACATTGTATATAAGTATTTTATCATTTTATTATCCTTTTTATTATCGAATAGTATTCATACCCGGCACTACTTCCTGTTGCCATTTCCTTCATAGGATTATTTTAATTTTTTATTATCTTTTGATATTTAAATTTTTATGTCTTTTAAAACTAACCCTGGGTTATCCTATATTACAACACAAATATTTAAACAAATAAAACATTAACTTAGGTATAACAAGTGGTTGTCCATACACTATAAATTACAATAAATAAATAAAATTACAAAAATCAATCAGTATTATTACATCCTACTTCCATAGTTTTATCCTTTCCAAAACATACAGCACAGTTTGGTAATACGTTACTTTCACTTTTGTTTTTCACCTCAATGGGTACACTAGAACTCACTTTGCACTGTATACCACTCGAATTGTTTATCATGTTGAGTGATATAACTAAATTTTGAGCGAGCCATAGGTTACCCATTTCTGACTTTTATTATCATGAGTTACTTTATTGGGACCGGGTTATGTAACGTTACAATATATATGTGAGTGTCATTCTATTTATCTGTGTGTCTTTGGATAAGTACAGTATTGGGTGAAGGAATGATATACGCGTACTTCACTATAAACCACGTATCACGGACCATTCGACTAACTCTCGAAAACTAAAATTGATAACGGAGGCGACCGAAAGGAAAATAGAAAGCAGGTAAACAATGAAACATTACGTATATTAAGCAGATGACTTCTGGTGTTTCGCTAATGGCAGTGTAAACGAGGTACACTTGATAGTTTGATAGGTAAGCTTGATAATAGCTTGATCTACGAATACAAAACTATCCATTAAAAGCAAAAATGCTTATAGAAAGCGGACGAAGAATAACAGGTCAAATTTACACGACATATTTCATATCGTTACGCTGATGAAATAAATAGGACCACGTCGCTAAGTGTGCTCGTGATTCTGGGTACACGGTGCGTGAGGCTGTTCCTGTCATTTGGAGATTATTCTGCGCAGCAGAGTTGGGTAACTTTCTGGTTTGTTCTGCCGCTTCCAGACGCCACTCGACTACCCTACTGGCATCCATGCTCGCTGTCTGACTACAATACGAGGCATAAATAGTGGATTCGAAGCGGCCCAATTTTAATGTAGACCAGGCGATATTCAAGTGCGGAGTGTTAATTATTGTGACGGTCTAGTATAGGGATGTGATCATTGTGTTAGTGCAAAACTGTAATAAGGTGACATTTATTATTGGACAAACTTAACTAGTACGACTGTATAAGAGTGGTTTGTTGATTTATAACTGCTGTGTTTATGATTAAATTTTATTTATAATTAAAGTTTGTAAGTAGCGACTTCACTGGTGTCAGTTATTCTGTTTCCACTAAACAAAGTGACGATCAGTGTGACCGTCGTAACAATATAATCGTTCTTACAAGAAAAACTTACGTTGGCACTAAGCTCTTGTGTGATTCATGTAAACAAAATACCGGTAGTCACATAGTAAATCTACTTCTTATATACCGTGAAAGGACGCGCCCGCATACAAACACACACGCCGCGCGCGCGTACCACACACATGACTAATGTACCAATTAATATACGTTCACCGAAGAGATACTTTTCATGATGAAAAATAAAATATATATTCAACTTCCATTTTAATTACTTTTCACGTTTATTTTAAGGTCGTTTGTAATTACTTTTTTTTCTTCCATCTGTGTATGATTCCAGCGTTTCCTATTCGATAAAGCCTGTGGAAACATCCTGTTGAGAAATGTTGCTGTTGTTTGAACAAGTCTGTCCGTTCGTTTGTTTAACACGGTAAAGTATGCTGTGTAATTAAAATGCCTGCGGGATGCAAACACGGAAACTTTGGCAGGCAGAGTACGGCAACTCCAAGCAAATTGTTCTATACGTGACGGTATTGCGGGGGTGAAGTAGAATGGACAGTGTACAGATCCACTTTACATACTGAAAGATACTACGCTGTCCACGTGTCTGTGAGTTCACTGAAGCTGTTTTTTTTCATCCTCATCTGCACTACTTAGTTTAGTTAAACAAGGCCTCATATTCAAGTCGGGATCTTTTTAAATGCATTGAAACAATTGTATAGGAAACTTTAAAAAAAAAAAAAAAAAGGATTTATGTTTTATATAGGAGATTACATTTTTGGACAAGTAAATAATTTCGTCGACTTAGGATCACTTATAAGCGAAAAAACTCGGGCAGCTATGAAATCAAGTCTATTTATGAAGTCAGGTGAATAATAAAGTGGAACAAAGCCTTCTTTTCAAACAAAACCCAGTATGCTTCAAAATCCTAAGTCATAATTCGAAATTGCAGATCTGTAAACGCCTAATATGATCTACGGTAACAAAATATGGATCATGAGAAGGAAGACTGAAGAAGACCTAAAATGGTTCAAGCAAAAAATTTAAGAAAATTTTCAGGCAAGTGAAGGATGAAGGTGGATTCAGGTGAATCATCGTCATTGAGTGCTTATGTTAATAAACAGCGAATAGGGTTGGAGAAGACGTGAAAATCATGGAAACCTGGTAAACGAACGACTACTGCTGAATACAGGAGGGAATAATGTAAGTTTGTTAAGAAGGCCACATCCTATTGACAGAGGTTGAAAGAGAAAAAGCTGGAAAAAAAGAGAAAGGAAAAGAAGATGTTTTCATAAGGTTAGCTCTCCAAAGACTAATTACACATCGATTTCTTCTAACCAACGCTGACTGTTATGTCTCAGTCTCGGTCGATTTTCATTAGTAGTGGCAATTTTGTCTTCAGTTTTAACATACAGTTTATTTTTCTCAATACTAAACGTTTACACGTTCTACGATGAGGCATGCTTAGGGGCTCGACAGAGGTTGAGCATGATGTTTGACCTTACTCATTTTTATATAAAACTCCTCCCAAAAAATTTATAAACAAGCGCATTAAACAAATATTTGTAAAACGCCTATCTCTATAATTTTTTTGTGTCATCAAAAAGACGATACAGTAGTGCGACTATGTGTGCGTGTGATATACATAAATGAAGGTGCTGACAAAACTAATCACGCTAATAACTAATCAGAACAACTGGCCGATCTAACCTTGTAAAACCGACATTCTTCTTCTACACATGGAGTACTCGCATTCTACAAGTTGGTATTGTTACTCGCATTGTTTTTATTGCTGTTGCTACTGTATTGCTGTTGGTATCTTCTTTAGAAACCATTCTTACCGAAACTTTATCTAAAGAAAGTTTCGCCGTTTGTAGTACAAGCTAATGTTATTTTCATTTAACATGCATACAAGGAAATTTAATAGTGTTTGAGAAATGCGAATTTGAAAACAAGATTTAATGAAAAAATACTAATGATTAATTTTCCAGAAAGATGTCAAACTCGATCAATCACTTTTCAGAACAAGAAACCCCACGTACAACGTCTCCAATCTATACACATTCACTGCTTTTGTGGAAGAGAAATTGATCCTAACATTTGATTGAAAATACCACGAAACGTTTACCAAAAACTGTGGCATTCAAGTGTGGGCGACATTTCCGACACACAAACTGGGTGGCAGGAGTATTTGTATTCACGTTTGTCATGTGATACGAATTAAAGTACTGCTATTACGAGATGAAAGACCATTACATAACGCTCTAGATTACTCGAGACTGTCTTTCCAGACGTTTCTAGACTAGCCTATCGACAGCAGTCGGCACGTTGCGTTCAAGGTCGGACTTTAACCTAGTCTCCAGGTTGTTCTATCGCCTGCAACTACGCAAATTGTTGTCGGTACGCCGTCCGCAAGATAACTTTGGAATCCCAGTGAAGTATAAATATAAGAATCCAGTGGCCGGCTCAGTTTCGTTACACCCGGAAATTTTACAATGCGATTCGCAGTGATTGTTGAGAAATGATTATTGTGTTAATTAGTGCAAAACTGTAATAAGGTTACATTTATTGTTGGACAAATTTAATTCGAATTATTGTTCAAGAGTACTTTGCTGATTTATAACTGCTGTTTGCGTCTAATTAAAGTTTGTAATTAGACTTCATTGGTGTCAGTTATTCTGTTTCCACTAAACAATACGACGATCCGTGTGACTGTCGTAAGAATATATTTAGGAATCGCTTATGTAATCCATAGGAATCTGTGTTAGTATGTCCCGTGAACAAGATTTTAGGTTCATTAATAATGTAGGGTTGGATGCAGTAAACGTATTGATTAGGTCCACGTAATTTTGAAAAGATATGAGCCCTTCCACGTAGGCTTATCTGATACCATTGTATATTGTGATTAACAAACATTTTAAAATTGTTACAATTACTATCATAAAGTGACATATGATACCTCCGAAGACAGCTTAAAGTACATTAATTAAATACTTCAAACGTTCAGGTTTTCGTAACGCATATTAAGTTACAGTTGCTTTAAGTGTCAGTATTAAAACGTGTGGTATTAAGTTTAGTTATGCGAAACTTGACTATTATGTAGGCACGGACAGAAGTGAAAGCCTAACGACAAAGTATATAAATCTGGTTACACTCTACGAGACTTGTAAACGTCCGTTGAACAAGTATATGTGTTATGTGTACCGGTACATGAATTTGCGTTCACGATGAATGGAGTGGAGTTTACTCGTACACAATCGAGTGGGAGAATTCACTAGGTTCATGAAGCTTTAAACGATTCTATATATATATATGTGTGTGTGTGTGTGTGTGTGTGTGTGTTTTGCAATGGAACATCGCAGAAAGGGTATTTGTAGCTAGGACTACATGCTTTTATACCAATTTATGACGTTATACACATATTGATTTTCTTTAAATTTTGTAAAATAGTTATAAGTTTTGAAATAAGAAATGGGTAATTAACTGTTATATGTCAAAATGCCCATACATTTATTTTCTGTCATGTCAAGTGCGAATTTAGTGTGCGAGTGAGCGTGTGCGCATGTTACTCGTATTGAAATGAACAACTCTGGTTTAAATCAACGTATTGAATTGAGACTTTGACAGCTCATGCTTCTAAATTAGCGCTACATTTTTCTTACGTCAAAGACGCGAAACATATTATTTTAATATGTATTTTTTAACATAATTTATCTTTCTAAAGAATCTTTATTTTCTGAAAGTAATAAAACTTTTAGATAAAATCTATACCTGCTTTTGCAGTTTTCAGGAAATTTGATCAGGACTTCTGTCTATCAATGTAACCCATCAATCACGTGCTAGGGGTTTTTGACCAATCAGAGGCCCCTATTTTCAATCAGATTGGCTTTTCGTGAAGGAAGCTTCGGACAGTTCCACTTATCAGCTCGACCTTAACAGACGTTCTCTCTGTGCGAGTTTTTCGTATCAGTATACGTTCCTATATAAGGGTTACAATTACGGAATCTTAGCAACGAGTTGCCCGTTTGCTAAAATCCTATGGGGTACTAGAACTCAAATAATAAAATAAAATTATTAATTTAAATAGCGCTATTCTCGCGAGAGACAAGATTTCCGCATAGGGCAGGTGTATTTACCGGAATACATCTGTGTGAACGCGAGGACACATCAAGACTCGGGAAGGTGTACGTACAATACACCCAAACTCTATTAATTTAAATTACAACCCAGTATCGAGCCCTGAGTAAAGAGATAAACGCTATCGGTGTATCGGCGTACGTGAGTGTGAGCGGAGAGTCCACGTGTCATCAGTTTCCAGCAGGCAGCGAGAGGTAGCAGATTCAACAGGCCGCGAGAGGTAGCGGTGCATCGGTTCAACGGTTTCGCAAAAAGGAATTCAACGACCAAGTAAAATAGACATTTAAGGAAAGAAACTTTCAAACCATTAATAGACATTATTAAATTTAGAATAAATAATTTTTGTCAACCACAGACCATTTTAAAATTTATCTAAAATATATACCTTACTCCAGATAAAAGACTCTATTATTATTGTGTTTTAATACTATGCCTTATATTTGTTTTGTTGCAATATATATTGCGACAATACAAGCATATGCTGTAATGTGCATGTATTAAATAAAATAAATATTCAAATTAATTTTAGTAATATGTAATAGACTAGCAGGTGTGAAATTGGAAGCTGAATTATTAACAGGAATCAACAGGAACATCACGCGATTGCCGCTGAGAGCGTGTACACAAGTAAATAGTGTGTGTACGTGAAGCCTGTTCAAGCCTGAAAGTTTGCAATCTCACCCCAAGTACATTCTAAATTACAGTTTTATTTAATTATAAGCAAACCGTAAATATTAGAAAGATGGTAAAGACTTCTAAAAATGCATAAAAATCAGACACGTGTGCAGTGCGAATTCAAAGTAATTATGACGTTCAGTGCGAATTCTGTGCGATTTTTAGAGCATAGTAATTACACTAATAATGCGATCATTATGATAATTACGTATAATATGTGTAATTAAATTAGACAATGTTAGATCACCTTGAAATCCGCATTAGACATTGCAATTGGCAAAAATGTGCGAATATGTGAAATTGGACGAGAGTGGGGAAACAGACGCCGTGGACAGCTTCTGACCTGCAGAATTCTGTGACGACAGGTGTGGTGTGGTTTTTATTGGTGAATATAAATACGAGCCCAGGAGAGCCAAATTTACTCTTCAATCAGTTTTCAATTGCAGCGGTACGCTATGTCCGTCAGAGACGCGAAATTTTAATTACTTCAGACATAGTTAGACGCTATGTCCAATATCGATAAGATCTTTTGTTTATAAACTGTTAAGTATAACGGACAATATGTTAGTTCAAGTAATAAAAAAGAACAGTAACTACAATTATCGGACGTCTACAAACAGTCTACAACTACAAACATCAACACTCTAAAGAGATGGCGAGAGAACATCAAGCAGAGGAACGATACGCAGAGTATAGAGGCGGTTTATATAACAACAGCACCCGATTCAGAGCAACACGTCATTCCATTCTACAGCCAGCCGATGGGACCATGAAGGACGAGTGACTGGAGGACGACCAGTGGAACCGGAAAACGTAAGAGGACATCCAGTAGGAGAGGACCGACAGATCACTCGAGGACATGGGACAATCTGCAGAATAAAGGTGACGAAAAACCAATTTATAATTATAAAAGAATAAAAACATTGAAAGACATTAATAAAACAATTTTAAATTAAAAAAAAATTATGTAGATAGAGATAAGAGAATGTAATTTAACTGTAATAAGAATTTTCTTTAATGATGACCAGTTAATTTAAAGATAATTTAAATCCTTGCTTGGAGAATTAACAATTGATTTAATAATTTTAATTTTTCATTGAAAGCATATAAAGTAAAGTAATTTTAAATACGGAAGAAGACTAACGATTCAATTAGTTTCTTTAAAATGATTATAAAGCCGTAAGATGTATGCCAAGCATAGAATAATAATGTAAATAAGAACAAATTTATAAGCACACATTCAGACTGAGTAGTCGAGGATTTATAGTGTAACGAAGAAATGTTTTACATAGAATTGCTAATATAGGCCTAAGACGTAAGATATAAAATCTATTTTATGATGAGTGTACGGCGACAAAGAAACATTGAAACAATAGATAATGAATATTTTATGGCGAAGTAAAGATTACTATTATATTATTATTTTTTTTATTTGGTTTGTTTGAATAAAGAAATAAAGAAACTCTTATTATGATTACACCTGAACTACAATTATACATACACGGTATCAGTAATGTTGTATGAATGTAAACACAGCACAAATTAATTTACTATTATATTGGTATAATTTTGCCCCCCCCCCAAAAGTACTGGAGTATACAATTCAAATTACATGTAAATGTATACACAAAAGGTACCGTTGTATAATTTTGGCGTCCCAAAGAACGTGGGGCTCCACAAATTTAAATTACATTATATAATTTGTGTTGTTATATAATTTTGGCGATCCAAAATCGTGGGACTCCACAAAATAAATTATATTAAATAATTTGTACCGTTGTAATATATATATATATATATAAATTACAAAACAAACATTTATTTGTCTTATTTAGGATTATCATGCATGTAACAGAATACATAAGAAAAGTAAATTCTGTAATGAGGAGCATACACTGGCAAGGGGGATAACGGAATTACATCTTCCGAATTTTTAGGAAATTACTTGGGAACGTATCAGGCGAAAGGAAAATCTGATTACATTTTATATTATAAATTCTGAGCATCCCGATTTCAAGCGGTTAACGGTACACGGACATGTTAAACAACATTAAAGAAGAACCACATTCTTGCTTTAATCCTTTATTTACAATTAAAATAGCATAGAATACTGCGATTTCCTTGTTCCTTGCCTAATTCTTCCTTTAATGTTTACAGTTTGTTAACTTCAGTTATTTTATACCATCTTTTCTCGTTTCATGGGCAGTTGTAAACAAGAAAGGGAGTCTTCGTGTATCAGTTACGTAAAACGTGTAAGAATTATTTAATACATAAATATTTTAGGAATTCGCATCCCATCGTATCTCTTCTAAATAAATCTTGAAAGAAAGCTCCAAACATAAACATTCCTTGTGAATATTTCTTAAATGTAATGAAACTTGTAAGATATTCATTCCATTTTAATGATTAATAAGTTTTGCGATTTTCAATAAACACGATTTAACTTGAAATACAAAATATTAAGAAATTTCGTTTTGCTGTATAAAATGGAAATAGTTGAACGAGTGAAACGAGTTGTTAGTTTTAACTCGCCCGTTTGGCATTTGTCTGTCAGTTCTCATACTTTTATATCTATTTTTGATATGTCTGACGATAACATTTGAACGCATCAACCGAACCCTATTGTCTTTATGATTGATCCCCCACAAAAAATAAGGGAGTAAGACGCAAAATGTGAGGGGATCAATATTGTGAAAAAATTGCAAAAGCTCGTGTGGGGTATTAAATAAAGGAAATTTTAACCAACTTCTGAATACAGTGTTAATTTTTTTAAATTAAAATTTTTTAAGACGTCAAGGCCCAAAATTGGATGAAAAGCTTGATGAAATCGTAAAAATTAATGTAGGACACCAAATTAAAGAGAATTTTAACTACAATCTGAATGTAGAGTTAAATTTTTGAAATTAAAAATTTTGAAACCCCAGGTGCCCAAAAAATGGATAAAAAATTTATTTGAAAAAATTGTACCAGCAGAGTGTCAGACTAAAAGGAATTGTAATCCAAATCTGAATATTTCGAGTTTTTAGTATACTTGTGTGTAATGTTTAGCATATAATTGTATGCTCAATGGTTGCTATTTTGCTAAAGAAATAGTAGAGTAAACGGTATTTTTGTAATGTTTCTCATAATTGAAAATTATCTAATATTCAAATTTGTTCAATAATAAATGTCCTTCGTTCAAAATAGTGAGACTGTTCTGAAGCTCAGGGAGGATACTGTGACGATTTCATTAATTAAAAAATAAAATAAATAATAAAATAGGAAATGTTAAAAGCTGAGAAATTTAATTTTAATAAATCGCACATTTAAACTAAATTTTATCACTATCATAAATCATAATAATATTTAATAAAGAGTTTTAATAAAAAAAAGTAATGCGAGTGTACAGATAGGGAAACCCTTATTATTTAACCCTGCATAGACATGCGCTAACCGGAATTAACTTGAATACCGACCCATAAACAAACTAATAATCCTTGTAAATTGATATTAAATAAATAAATAAACAAGACCACCATAGTGTACTATAATAAATTCTGTAATAAAGAATATATTTGGATAATTAAAAGGTCAAACTTTAACCCCTTAAATAGAGAATATAGGTGGAACTATTTTGTTGCGACGCGTAAACTCCGCGCGATTAACTGACCCGTCCTAACGTAGTAATTCAATCGAGATGAAGCGCTCGCGTAGAAAACACACGCTTGAACCATGTCCCGGAGAACGACAAAATGTTTTTATTTAGAGGACAGATATAACAATGTGTAGCTAAAAGTAGTGGCAAATTAGTGTGCTAATAAGTTTAAATGTAAAAACCAAAAGGAATAAATAACTGTGTAAGGGATGACATCTCATTTGTATAATTTGTAAGATGTCTATGTTGTTTTAAAATAATATGGTACGAGCTACCTAAAGTGAGAACTTTTATAAACAATAATGTGACGTGCGATTCTGCGACAAACAAGAACATTTACGGCACTTATACTACTAACGATGTTTAACTACTAGACTTCTAAGAACCTCAACGGTACTTCATTATGAACTACTCGCTTGAGGAACTTCAACAGGAAAGTTAACTCCACTAAAGATCAACCGCTGACGAACACCACAAGGACCAAGGACCCGGACATCGAGTAAACTTCTGCATATCTCAGGTGACACGGAGACTTGTCCTCCGTGATTAATTAAAATTCTAACAAATGAATTGTTAAAGACAGTTTAAATAAAAATATAAAGACTTTAATGATAATCACTTTATAAGATGTAGTATGTCTTAGGATTCAAAATATTTGTAGTACCGAGTAATGCTGATGTATATATATATATATATATATATATATATATATATATATATATAGCTTAACTGATACAAAATTTTTAGATTAAGTCCATTCTTCAAATGGCCCCCCAAATAGTATGATAGAATATGAATAAGTGAGCTTAACTCACAAACAAGTTTAAGGTCCCGGATCCGTGGATAATGCTAGCACTTATAAATCCATACGTTTTGAGCCCCTTATTTACAGAATCTTTTATAAATTGTAATCTTTTATTAAGAAAACCTTATGTGGGAATATTTATGTAGAGCTGTTGTAGTAATGGTTTAATAAAGAGATGTCGTTACTTTACACTAAAACATTGAGTGAATAAATCATCAGACCCCCATGTAAAAGTTCCTTTAGTTATAACTACAGCTGGTTAAAGTAATAACTAAAAGTTAATTACGAGTATGGCAGCCCGTGCAATTGATCTGAGGTAAGTATGCACAGGTTCCCGATGTTATAACGTAGGTGAGACGTTATAATACTAGTTATATCACACAGCTACTTTCCAAACATTTTCGTTAATAATGTAAGTTTTTCCATTAACATTCGTCCTTAACTTCAAACTTTTCCTCTATCGTAAGCCATGTGCGACCTCCTCAATCCAGCATGTCATTTCAGATCATTTAACATCTTCCTTTTTTCTTTTGCATTCCCATGGTACCCAGGTTAATTCAACTTATTCCACTTTTCATCATTGTGTCTGAGGTGTGGCCGGAGAATTTCAATTTTATCTATTCTTACAATTTGTTTTGATCTGTTTTAAACCCATTCGTTTCTTCTTCTAACCGATTACATGATAGTTATCATTTCCCTATTCAATGATCTTCGTGTTTTTGATATTCTATCGATATTTGCATTCGTTAATATTCAGGTTCAGAAACAATGCGTTAGCAATGAAAAAATGCGTTGGTTTTAAATAGTATGGGGGGGGGGGGGTAATAGTAATAGTAATCATATTACTTATTTTTTCACTGTGTAAATGAGTTTGCCAAATATTCTACACACTTCGTCTGCTCGTCGTTTTCTGTCTTTCCTTTGTACAGTTTGATTTTTTCTTTGTGAAATTATACAGTGTGCCTTTAATTTACATATATATGTAAATCACCTTACGACTTGCTCGATTGTTTTTTGTGCCACCTTAATTTTTATACTTTATCATTATTCTGGTGTATCATGATTCTTGTTTTATTATTTTTCTTGTTTATACCGTATTTTCAGCTATTTCATCTACCTCTCTGATAATCGATTACAATTTTTCTTTATGAGAACTGTTAATTAGATAAATCATCTATTCTAGATCTTAGATGATTCGTCTCTTATATTTTAATCCACTGAATTTTTAGACTAGTAGGTAAGGCGGGTGAGTAATAACTTAGAAGTCCTGGATTCGATTCCCGGTCGCACCATAATGAGGAGATTCATTTTTCGACTCAGCCTGTGCAATTAAATGCAAGTGACCTGTGGTAATAATGGGCGGCTGAAGCGTAACACATGACGCGGTACAATTCCTTGTACGCGGAACGGCTCCCATAATACTCCATATACTGCATAATTAAAATATTTTAATTAAAGTGATTTGGTTAAAAGCTTTAAATAAAACATGCCTATTTGTCGGAATCATTCAAGATCAATATCTTCGTAAAAATAATTTTAAAATATTTTTTGAAACTTTCTTTTAAATATTTAACTAACAGCGTCTGGCGTTATTATTTATAACAAAATGGCGTTCCTCTGTAGGCATTAGTCTACGACCTGTATTCCATGGGGCATATGCACATGCTCACTCTGTCGGTCGTTTTAGTGAAAATGAATATAACAAAACGTAAAGAAAAAATAAGCGAGCGCGCGCGCGTGTGTGAGAGAGTGAGTGACATTTTTTAATATATTGCAAGCATTTGGTAAAAATCTTAAAAATATAAACCAATTACTTAACTGAGTGCTGAGGAGAAACATATGGCCCAACATATTGCTAAGAGCGGTTAAACTTTTCAAATAAGGAGAACATCGGTGAGATTCTACTGGAAAACCATGTCAATCCATTTCATCCCGTAATTCGTATAACTTGTCACTTACCTGTCCGAAAGGTTTCAAGGAAATGAACACAGCACAAGATCTTGCCATTACATTTTAACTGGAAAAAGTCAGATGCGACACGGCAAAATTCACGTCGAGTTTATTGAGAACCGTGTTGAAATAAATCAGAAACTGCTAGCCAGTGTAAGCGGTAGTAGAAATCTTGTAACGGAATTATAAAAATGTCTTTAAAAATTGTTCACCAAGTTTGCAGCAAAATTTCGTGTACACACTAAGCTCTTCATTGTTACTTTGGCATTTTTACACATAAAATAAGTACCGAATAATAATAATAAAATAAGTACCACATAAAATAAGTAAGACTGACCGAATGGTCGCTCGGCACTTAGTAGAACATTTTACTAGTAATTTTACTAGAATTTAGTAGGTAAACACTTGGTATAGTTCTACAGATAATTTTATTTTCCTGACAATTGTTACACCAGTTACGGCAGCTTCAGAGGGTGGATTTGAACTCCACCAACCTCTTCACATAAAATTTAAAAAAAATTAGTATTTTTTAAAGACGCCTTGGATGTTCATGGATTTCTAGCCTGTTATTTTCTGTGGATCACAAGAAATTCTGTAGAGGTAATAAAAAAGACACGTTTCAAACTAAGAAGTTTGGTTTATCAAGAGATACGATATGACTACAACAAAACATTACGACTAGGCACAATAGTAGCGACTAGGCACAATATACAAGATAGCGTGGTGCCCTGTTCAACAAATTACTGTACGTGTAACACTCGGCTCCGCTATGAATATTCAAACCAACTAGACAGTATACAGTTCACACATAACGTGCGAAATTGGAAAATACACTTCACAGCGAGTAATCAGTATCCCGATTTCTATGTAAAACGTAGAATCGTGATCCGATTTAGTGTAACGATTGCCACGTCAAACGTGTTCGCTAAATATGTATAGGTTATACATATGTATGAAGTAGGTATCAGTGAAGATTTCAATTTCCACGAAACCGATGAACACCTGAAAGGACGCGTTTTGGGTCGTCGGTAGCAACCGACGGTATAGTGGTTCACAGAGATGTCAACTTAATCATTGCTGTCGTTGCTGTCTGTCAAGGAATGGAAGTAAACAGAATAAAATTCGCTTAGTTTACCATAAACATTCGAATACAGAGTGACCCAAGAAGAGATTTACCATTTTCATTAAACACTGAATATGTTTTCAATACAGAAACGGCATTAACACTGTTGAAACGGTTCATAAACGCTTTTGGCAATGAATTTCACTCTACGTTGCCATTACGACTACTCGTGTTTATTTCTATTCTGTTATTTCTGTTTTCTTTTCGTAGTAATCAGTTGGCACCAGTACTTGCGGTATTCTTTTGAACAGCGAATGCAAGTTAATACTCGTTGCATCGATTCTGTGGTCGCTATGCAAATGATTGAGTTTGGCGTTTGAGATGTTCCATGTGAGCCAACAACTTCATCGATCACACGGAAACTAGAACTAGCTAGATCCTTCCTGACTAAAATGAGAAAAATTACACACTTAAGAGCTCGTTGCTGATGCTATAAATCGTCTATTGCCATCTCCACCGACATCGTTGAGCTAAGTACTCTCCAAATAGCACACTCCTATGGCTTTCAACAACTGAAGAAACCAGACAAACAAAACAGAAAAGGATTGGGTACGTCCACTAGTCTCAGACTCTTCAATGACCGAGGACGATCATTCTGTCCATTATAATGTCTACGGATGGCGCGTGACTTAAATTGTCTGGCTATGTGGATTCACAACTATAGAAACTGGATACTGGATTCACAACACTAAAACTTCATAGAAGCGTTAGAAATAAAACAAGACACAGCACAAGGACAACATTTTACAAGACAATTGCAATACCCACGTTGATTTATGCGAGTGAAGCGTGGGTCATGACAAAAAAGGAATGCGGCAAGATTCAGAGTGCTGAAATGCAGTTTCTTCAAAATACTTTAAATTATACATTGCAAGATAGAATAAAGGAATGAAGATATCAGAGCAGAACTCGAAGTAAAGGACATAAATGAAATTATTTTAATTTACAGAAGACAATGGTGGGATCATCTGCAAAGGATGACAGAGGATTGATTATCGAAAGTGGCACTGAACCATTGGTAGAAGGGACGTGGATCGTCCGAGGATGAGATGGGTGCCGGAACAGGTTTATATAACCTAATCGTTGAAGAGGAGAAGAAGAAGAAGAAGATACTGGACGATACTGAACTTAAATCTTAGAAAATCGATAAGTAGGACAACACTATCTTTTTCAATCCAACATCTTTAGATTTAATGCGCAATATCTGCCAGCAGGATTTTTGAGCTGATTGTTTTTTTGATAATGTTAAAAGAAAGGTATATGAACGGATCTTCATGGAATTTGCACAGCAACTTATGACCTCAACTTGACGTAATGTGACTTTCAACAATATGATCCACCATGATTTTCTTGTAAACACCGTATTATTTCACATGATTTGTGTTCACTTAAGTCACCTGACCTGAGGCCTCCAAATTTTTACCTTTTAGGTTTTAAATGACAGAATGTATTCAAATCGTTATGCAACACTTTCACATCTTCGAGTCAACATTTCTTGAGAAATTAACAACACTAACGTCAACACGCTTCACACACAAACGACTCGTGGAATGTCGTATGAAGAAGAAGTTGTGGTTATATGAAGGAGAATAAAACTTTCATCAATTACTTTACAGC
The DNA here is from genome assembly GCA_034769895.1 of Magicicada septendecula. NCBI lineage: Eukaryota > Metazoa > Arthropoda > Insecta > Hemiptera > Cicadidae > Magicicada > Magicicada septendecula. The sequence goes on from CM068367.1 coordinate 1,253,617,151, forward strand.
TCTTACTTTGATTCTTTCATTTTTTGGGGAGAGGGTCACACAGCACATCTTCCTCCCATGGACACATTCCTCTATCATCATAATGGCTTTGTAACTCCAGGTTAAAAGGTGGCTGAATAGAGGAATCAACGGGTTTTCACCGTGGTAGTCATCCTTTCTTCTTTTAGCGGGGGTTCGCTCTAATGTTTTTCTGCCCACCTAAAAATTCAGTTTTTTAATGTGCTCGCAGTAGAACAGCATCTTTCTTTCTATTCTGCCTAATAAATAGGATTCTACCTGCATTGTTTCCTTCATGTCAGCTTTGGAATATGTTGAGTAATATTCTACTTTTCTATGTTCTGCAACTTCTAAGTACATCCGTACTGTGATATTTTATTTATTAGTTTTTTACTTCCCATACGTAACAATTGTATAACATTATATCTCCTATTATAGCATCATACATTTTTTTCTTGATTTCTTCCCTCAATTCCTTCATTACACCAAATTCTCCTCTCTGTCAATGGCTTGTTCGATTTTGTCTTCTACGTCTCTGACTTCCAGATTTTTTCTGTAGTTTAAATTGATTTGTATATAATATAATATAATCATTTGTATTTCAATTAATGTATATAATAAAGTTTTATTTTTCGATTAAATGGTAAAGCAATTAGTGAGTAACTCTGTAATCACTGGATATCTCACAACCTAATAAAAATAATGAAGTTTATGTTACATGTGTGTGTGTGTGTGTGTTTGTATGTGCATATAGTTAGAATATTTTTATTAATTTTTTCTGACAATTTAATTAAAAAATTTCATTATATTTTATTTCCTTATAAACCTACTTCACTCAGCTGAGACTTATGTATGTTATATATCTAACAGGCTCTCCTCAAAGCTGTTTCCCGGATCGATAAAAATCGAGGTACTTTAAGAAACGTATCAGTTTACACGTTATAAAAAAATTAAAAATTTTCAAAATATTTTTCTCTTGGTTTAGCGCTGGAAGAGTGATTTAATTTTAAATTAAAAAACCAGTTAATTGGTAATTCAGCCAAGGTTTACAATATTTTCCTTCAAATATTAGTAAAACCTTATAATGTTATATTCCTGAACTTGTTTTTAATAATGTTATCAATGAACAACAAACTGATTAATATGTAAAACATACGGTTGACAAAATCTGATTTGAGAAGCGTCTATATTTCAAAGCACGCGCTTCAAGCTAAAAACGATTTTATTTAATGATATTTAATATCAGGTGCAGTCGGGCGTGTGGATTGAAATCGGAGGATGTGATCAATGGAATTCATTTTACACAGTATATAGGGTTGTGTGCAATTACCGACCATAGTAGCCGGTCACTGGAAAACCGGTCTACCGGCTAGCTGACGACAAGTGGCGTCTCCTATTGGTCGAATATTATTATTGATTTAATAACAGCTGATGTCTTCAGGTAGGTATTTTTCTCACTAATCAGCTGATCTTTTACCACATAATTACTGTGATTAAGACGAGAACAGAAAGAGATCTGGCTGCTGCGCAGTACCTCCACACAGCCTTGGGAGGTTTTCGGAGAGCCGGACTAAAATATTGTTTTTAAATAAAACACACAGTTAACTGATTCATATCGCACGTTGGGTTACATAATATCGTGTGGCGCCTTCGTTACACATGTTTCTTCAAGGAGACTACAACATTCCGTTGGCACCTCGTTTCCAAATCGACTTTCTGTAAACTGTTATTATTACTTAATAATTAACAACAAGAATTTGTTTTCAAATAACGGTAATAATATTTCGGCACAAATTAACATTTAACATTTTTGCTAGCTTGTTACTTGTAATTTTGGACCATTCAGCTGTAAAATGTAGTACGCAATTTGAAGAAAATATTATTAATTTTCAACTCAAAATATATATATTTAATGTTTACACGTTTACACGTTTAAATGCAAAAAATTTTAAACCACATACTTTACTTCATCATAAACCGATTACACGCAAAATAAATCGTACAAAAATTTAAATTATTTAATTTTTAAAATGTTTTATTAGGCACGCCCTAAGCGATATACTAAAATAATTATATTTATTTATTTATTTGTATCTTAAAAACATTTTCCTTTACTTAAAATTTATTAAAAAATAAATTTATTAAAAAATATTCAAAAATTAATCAAGTGCTAGGATAGGTAACAATTAACTACTTAATAAAAATTATTTAAATAATTTTAAATTAGATAAAAAATTAGTTACAGTAAAAAACATTAGTTAGTTAAACTACATTAACTTTAATTTACTTTTTGATTGTTGTTTCTCTTTTTATGCCAAGATGTATTTAGAAAACGCAAAAGCAGTAATAATAATGCACAAGGAAATAAAACCGCTTAATGTTTCTATGGAGTAGCCTGGGATGCCGGAATTTATACGTCGATCTTTCAACAATATAATGAAAACAGTAAAACAACAGAGACATATTTCAAATGATATGTGAACCTACGAAATGGATTAGAGGATAATATTACGACGTTCCCACCTATCGTCGTGTTGTTCAGTGAAAACAGAATAACTGATACCAGCGAAGTCACAAATTTGACAAAAGCTTCAAAGATTTATGTGAATGAGTTGAAGAACGTAAAGCCACATGAAGATTGTGATTGGTGGTCCGTAAATTTTCATCATTAGGCCTAACGGTAAATAAATTCGGGTATTCACGCCACTTGTCTAAAGTTATTCGTAGAGAACGATCAAATGTATGGAAACCGTACCCCAATAATGCACTTAGATGCACGTCATTGTTCAAGAATCAACGTAACGACGTAACGTAAGAATCAACGTAAGCAAAAAACGACGTATCGACACCGCATCCTCAGTATACGTCAGATATGTCACAGTGTGGTATTTTTTGTTCCCAATAACGTTTCGCGACTGTTAAAGACGTAAAACATAATTAGTGAGCGAACGTAAAGTACATTTGTAAAACCAAATACCAAAAAGTTCAAGAAATGTTTTGAAGACTGAAAAAAACGCTGTCATATTCGTGTTATATCTAACTGAGACTAAATCGAAGGGTCATTATAAATGCAGAAGGATACCTACTTATTCTTTTACACATATACACACACACTACAATACAAATGTAGAAGAAGAAGAAGTATAATTTTACAAATACACGAAATTTGCACGAACGTTTCAATCAAATCTCGTATAGGCCTACTACGTTAGGATTTAATAATTAAACGCGCGAAAAACTGCAGAATTTTTCCTGAAACACGGATTACTGAGTATACAACAGCGACTAGCCAACAGCGACTAGCCTACTAAACGGTGTATGCAATATGCATATAGCAGTGTAACAAGTTTATGATTCATTGTTCTGTAAACGCTATACGACGCGTACAGTGCATGACTCATTGCCCATGCAAAGTGGACTGCCATGTATACAGTACTGGACAAACAACTGTACCCAGCGATAAGACGGGGTTTATTTAACCTCTTTCTTCTTTCATAAATAACCTGTCCTTACTGAGGATAAACGATATACCACCTAAGAAGGTCCGAAGCTTTTGTTTTTTAGACGGGAAAATCCGATGTGGATATGGGTGCGTCGTGTATACAACTAGGCATGTAAACTTCCACTTTTCTTAACCACCCGTGTGCCACGGAACAGTTTGCACAAGTCTTCATAAGCATACATGTAGCCTATTATTTATTATTCGCTTTTAAAGCCCTTTTTCGTGTTTAATGACACATTTTTGCGGCCTCCATACATACTTCTGTATTACTAATGTACTGCCGTTCCCTAGAATTTGTCTGTCTTCTGTCTCCTTTTCCTACAAATTACTTTTAACCATTATATCGTCTAAAACAACACCAACTGTGTTGTAAAAAATACAAATTTAGCAGTTTTCCGTGTTTATTAAACTACTGTGGACGTCACTTACCTTCCTTCGATGAAAGACTCTTCTTTTGATTGTTCTTTCTAGATTTTTTAACTTTTCCTCTTGCTTGCTTCTGAAGGACATTCTCTCTGGTACAAACGTTACCAGTAGCCATAGTCAATGTATCACCTTTTTGAAACCATTAATTTAGCGCCTAACTTTCTCATATTTAAACAGGTGTTCATAATTAAAGTAACTTCTGTATTCAGATTGTATTCGATGATCAGTCTCTCTGCTTTGCTTAATATTCCTGCCTTATTGACTGAGATATCAAAATAATTTCTTCTTTCTTTTCAGCTTTTGTCACATAATCTAACATTAGAAGTGTTCACAGCGAATTTGACTGACTGCAAGTGAAAGTATTAGACTTACTATTTAGACATAAGAAAAAATTTTAATAATATAATCGGTAAGACTTAACATTAGTCAGAATGTAATGCTTGATGGAGCAATTAAAGGGAGAAACTGCTTATAGAGAAAAACTATTCTCCTAGATCCGTGGTATGCTTTGGGATAATAAGAATATTACAAGGGAAAATAAAATATTCCGCTCTAATGTCATCGTTAGAAACATCACTAAAAAAAAAAGAGCACTGAGCTAAATGTGGAAATGTTCGGAATTTTGGAATTTTACGACGGGAAACCAGAAGATTCAGAAGGGACCGATTATAGGAACACTACGGACGTTGCGTTTACGTTTGCAGATGGAGTACGAACAATTAATTTGGTTCAAACACTACAACGTATTTCCGAATAGAGAACCCCAAAACAGAACCTAATTAGCAAGTCATGGTAAGAAGAAGACCTGACAGGCTAAAAAACTTAGCAGAGTGGTATCGACGCGGAATTGAGAGAAAGACGACTCGAGAGCAATTTATGGAATGACCTGGACAGATAGAGACTAGAAGTTAAAAAACTTTGAAGAAAAATGTAGACTGATTAAGAAAGAAGCGTTAAACAGTTGACTAGAACTTCATATAAAACAGGCTCGAAACTTGATGTCATTAGACCTGGACATTTTTCTTATAACATCTTTCTATAGGTTTCTTGAATTTTATTTCCTTCCATGATTAGTGCGATATAGCATTAACTAAGAATAAAATAAGATGTTTTGTCTTTCCACATGAATATTATGCATTTTTTGAGATTACTTGTGGACATGAAAAAATATATTATTATTTTAATAACAAAGGTACACTACGAACCACAATAACATAGGCTACACCATATCAATGTACAGTAACGATATATTTGCGTACGTTGCATAGAGTCGTTAGATAAATAAATACATTACAGTAAAGAGTAATGGCTTGTGTCCGGCGCGCCTGAAAAAACAACGTTCTACGAACAATGCATGCGGTTTTGTTTCGATCTCAGTTCATCGGGGTTTTCGCTCCAAACACACTCCGCCAGATCTCTGACAACGATGAATGACAACAATTGCTTTGCAGTGTTGTTCTTTTTCCTGCCATTGTTATTCCCATAGCGACCGCACGGAATCTTTCATTCATTCTCGGCAATAAATCTTTCCCCGTTACTGTTGTTGTTGTTATAGCTGCCACGTAAGCGGATTGCCGGCGGTGCACTGCCTTGTTTGGAAATGCCGGTCACAAAGTAAACAACACCACAACAATATATTATATAATTTATTCTAACACGCAGGTACGCACACGCGCACTTACACATACTGATGTTTGTATTAAAGCAGCGATTTAACAATGCATACGTAACCCAGGTCCACGTTATTTTTAAATTAAACGCGTAGCCTTAGACGAAAAGACGACAGGCAGACAAGAGTAAATAAAACACGACCGCTGGCCAAAGAGACTAGAAAAAAAGTGGAACTGGAAGGCAGACTGAGGCAAAGAAGCAATTTGGTAGGAAGTCTTACGGTCCTATAATGTTCACGAACAAAATTATATTTTGTGTTATATTACGTTGTTCAGCGTCTGGAGACATGTGTAGGTAAAACTAACAATTGTATCAGACGTATGAAGTTGAGACATTAATCGTTGTACGTCTGTAACACCTTTGCAGTTTTAATTTGTCCTACTATCGTCGCAGAAACATCATCTGCTTGCCAGGAAAAGCAATTCAAATTCCCTAATAGCCGTCCACTGACGACGTCTGAACTGGGATAGGACTTTTTCCCTTCAGGAGAGTGATGGATTTTCCCGCTACGGCATACAAGGAACGTACTTTTGAGTCAACACATACTGCCCAGCGGTAACCTCTTGCAGATGTCATTAGCTATTCAAGCAGAGATAGTTTGGAGCCCCCCCTCCTGATAGTCCGATCAAGTTGCAACGCCACAAGGTCCGTCCCGGACCTCCTAGGCAGGCCGCAGACGTCACTCCGGAATTTTCCTCACGCTCTGCAAGAGCAGAAACACGAATGACTTGTGTTGAGCAGACAGACGTCAGGTGTGTGTTAGGCAGCCACGTAACGAACACTTCTCCCATGGCTGCCAGGGTTCCAACACGAGATAAGTCCTCTTTCTGAACAAGAATTTACCCTACCATTGTTTCTTGTAATAGTCGCCTTTCGTTCCGAAATCGGTAGCATTCAAAGCTACTTGCCACGAACGCGACAACTCTGATTCCTTACGTAAGTAACGCGCATAATACGCGAATACATAAGCTCCGCTACAGAAGCAGGGCCGTTTCATCCCTGCGCAACAACCGGCCAGGGAAACTTCAGAAGAGAAAGAATCACTGATAATAGCAAGATTGGCAAGCAATACTCCAGCCAAAGAGGGTCAAATGTGAAGGCGAGATAAACTGATTTTTTTTTTTTAATATCTAGCAGATGTTAGGGGGATGTAAATTCACAAAATTCGTTAAACCTTCGGGCACGACATTGTCACAGATATTTTTGTAACATGTTTTTACAAAGGAAGGGACGAATAAAACACACGTTGAAGATGTCAGTATAAGAACGGGATGTGACAGTTTTTTTCAAATAAAAACCCCAAGAGAAATCACAGCGCCAAAATAATGATGATGACGAATGATGATTGTGACGATAAGCATTCCAGTGCGAGTTCCCTAAAGTGACTGCTTTTAAAATCTAAACACTTAAAGTAATTACGTAAGACAAAAGATATTTCTTAAGAAATCAGAAAGTGTAAAGGCAAACATTTAAGACTGTACGACTGACTATCTGGCTACTTAAGAGATGCATTTTGGAAACAGAAAAAATATGCTGCTGAGAAACAAAGTGAAAATATGTAGACCGAAGCATGTACTACGACCAATTGCGGCATATTCGTCTGAGAGTATGGTTGATACGTTCAAAACAAAACGGCTGGTAAGAGCAGTGCTACAGGCCTAATATCCTAACTGATAGAACACGTAATCAAAAGAAGGCAATACACGTTAGCAAGGGAACATGATTTGCTAAAACAAATAAAGGCTGTTTATATACGTAAATTCGTCAAGGATAGAAGAAAACAATAAAATAACAATCAGATGAAAGAATACAAGGGTGTAGACTATAGAAAAAGGGCCTTAATGAAACCTTAAGGAAAAAGGCTAAACGGACACCACTAAAAAGATGAGCCCAGGGTTGTCAGTTTTTAACAACTGAATTGTCTCCGTAAACATTAACTTTTCGCAGGACACATCAGCAGGAACGGAAAAAAGGATAATAAATAAATATAATACTTGTAATACAGCAAAAAAATACATGTAAAAGCCATATATTGTTATACCGTTTAACCGTACATTGATTGGTTAGTGTAAGAATAAAATAATGTAAACGAAAACAATCAATTCAAACACAACAAATTCACCAAACTACAGCAGGTCCAAAGTAGCATAATGTCTAAGGGTCAGTAACAGAATCAGCCAGTACTGGGGGGGTCTCTGTCTGTTAAATAATACGGACAATGAAGTGAAAAACGAACGAAACTCGACTCAAGAAAACTAATTTCCTTTCACTAATGGAAAATTAATTACTGGCAAGAATACAGACAATGTATCACAGACAGCGAGTAAAAAATAATTAAAACAAGTTGCCGGATTTTATAGCTAATCGAGTCTCTTTGCTCAGTCTTTTAGTAAAGGAAAGATGATAAGATCTAATAATAACAAATCTGCTGTACGGTGCAACGCGTCCTCCGCCTTGATTATAGAGTACATAACGTAAAATCGAGTTTATAACACTCATAAACACGCGCGCGCGTGTTACACACACATGCACACTGGTTCGTGTTCACTTTACGCATTAAGCGCCACTTGACTAGCTCACATAAGTGATTTGCAATTTTAACTTAATTAAGATGACGTTGTTGGTGACGATGTATTAATTTCATTGGCAATATCTATATGCCTAATATTAATATTTAATCACAATGGCGTAAAGGACTATTAAGGAATTTCCTGAAGACATAAGAACAGGCAAGAGACGGCGGAATACATAATGCGGGCTACGCAACAAACCAAGGCAGACTAACTTTAAATTTTACAAGGTAATGGCAACAGCACGCGTAGGGTGTGAGACGTGGGAGTTGCGGAAACCAGATAGAGCGTATACAGGCTGCTGAAAAAAAGTTCTTGAGACTAGTTGTTGGAATGTTTTTTTCCTCCGAGATCAAATTACGAACAAATTGGAAGGGGCGATTTAGGGATATAGGCCTACCGTATTAACGATAATTGGAATGGAAACAGCAAATAGGGAGGATGAGTAATGGCTGTGTAGGAAAACAGGTAATGAATATGAGATGTAGGTAGACCCAGAAGAAGATGGCTGACGGCGGAACAAGCTGTAAGCCTAGTCCCTGGGATGATGAAGAAGAAGAGAAAGGAGAAGGAGGAGGAGAAGAAGGAAAACAAGAAAAGAACAAGAACAAGATGAAGGAGAAGAAGAAAGAGAAGAAGGAGATGAAAGGGAAGAAGGAGAACAGAACAAGAACAAGAAGAAAATTAAAAAGAAACAGAAGAAGAAGAAGAAGAAGAAGAAGAAGAAGAAGAAGAAGAAGAAGAAGAAGAAGAAGAAGAAGAAGAAGAAGAAGATCATTCACTTAGCATCTGGGCGTGTTAACTGATATGAAATTTTCCAATAAACAAAATGGCGGATTTATACACTGTGTAAAATGTGAGGAATGTTATCGAGTCTGGTATCATTTCAGTAGATAAATATCGGTATGGAGAACCATACATGACTTCCATGTTCTAAGATTTATATTTAAAATTATTTACGAAATGAAATGTTTCCATAGAAACTACTTCTTTCCACTTATTGCTTCAGCCTTAACCGCAGTACTGTGGTCACTAACGTATGCCACCACACGTTATCGCACTCGATTTTCACTGATGGTGACGTCGACGGCACTGCCGAAACGTCTGGTTTTGCAAAAAACATTGGCCAAACAGCCCGGGAAGAAATTTTAACAATAAACTACTACTTTGTTGCCGATAACGTGATGCACATATAAAAATTATCCCCTCCCCCTTCAACTATAATTTTCATTTATAGAAAATTACCCTCACCACGTTCAACTAGCCTTTTCGTTTATAGATATTTCATCTACGTTTCTACTGTGGATTATTAAGATCTTTTATCAGGATACTTTATTTATCAAAATTAAGTACTTTACTCTTGTTACATCAAAAAATGTTTCAGGTAAACTACTCTTTCCCCGTAACCGATCTTCACCAAAATCAATAGGCCTTGCGTCCTCTACAACTCAGGTAAATATGTAAAAAATTATTTGATTCTGTTTGAATTTACGGCAGTTATTGTTCGTCATAGAAAAAATTAACCTTGTTATCACATAAAACGTTGCAGGTAAACTACCCCTTCCTCTTAACTGATCTTCACCAAAATCAACAGGTCTTGAGTCGTCTACAATTCAGGGATGCATGCAAAACATAATTTGATTCTGTTTGAATGTGCGGCAGTTATAGTTCGTCATAGAAACAATTACTCTTGTTAAAACATTAAAGGTGGAAGGTAAACTACCCCTTTCCCTTAACCGATCTTCACAAAAATCAATACGCCTTCCGCTCTTTACAATTCAAGAACGAATGTAAAAAATTATTTGATTCTCTTTGAATTTACGGCAGTTATCGTTCATCATAGAAAAAATTACCCTTGTTAAAACATAAAATGTTGCTGGTAAACTACCCCTTTCCCTTAACCGATCTTCACCAAAATCAACAAGCCTTGAGTTATCTACAATTTAGAGATGTATGCTAAACATTATTTCATTATGTTTGAATTTACGACAGTTATCGTTCGTTATAGAAAAAATTAAACTTGTTATCACATAAAGCGTTGCAGATAAACTACCCCTTTCTCTTAACTGATCTTCACCAAAATCAATAGGTCGTGAGTCCTCTATAATTCAGGGATGCATGCAAAACATTATTTGATTCTGTTTGAATGTGCGGCAGTTATCGTTCGTCATAGAAACAATAAATTAATCTTGTTAAAACATTAAAGGTGGCCGGTAAACTACCCCTTTCCCTTAACTGATCTGCACCATAATCATCAGGCCTTTAGTTCTCTACAATTTAGGGATGTATGCAAAAACTTATTTGATTATATTTGAATTTACGGCAGTTATCGTTCGTCATAGAAAAAATTACCCTTGTTAAAACATTAAAGGTGGCAGGTAAACTATCCCTTTCCCTTAACCGATCTTCACCAGAAACGACAGGTCTTGAGAACTCTACAATTCAGGACTGTATGCGAAACATTATTTGATTCTGTTTCAATTTGTGGCTGTTATCGTTTGCCATAGAAACAAATTACCCTTGATAAAAAAAAACGTTGGGGTAAACTACCCCTTTCCCTTAACCGATCTTCACTAAAAACTACAGGTTTTGAGTACTCTACAATTCAGGGCTGTATGCAAAATATTATTTAATTATGTTTGAATTTGCGGCTCTTATCGTTTGCCAAAAGAAATCTACAGGTAGATAGACAGACAGACATACACACAGACACTTTTCGAAAAACTTTTTTTCATGTTTTCAGGGTAGTACAATCAGAATCTGCAATTATCTCGAACACGATTTTTTTTGCCAGTACCATACTTCCATTTCCTTATGGAACATGGAAGTAAAATAAATAGAATATTACTAGACTAAAAAATCCGATATTATAGTTAGGTGATATGTTCGTTTTATTTAAAATTGAAATAAGACTGTAATAAAAAACGTGCCAGAGTTCATGTGTGGAATTGCGAATGCGTTAATTAAATACTCACAAATTTAACGATGGATTAATGACACGAAGGTGGAATTTTAAAAAAACTACTCATGGCAGGAAGGCAATTTTAGCGTATATATGTGTATTTAAGTAGAAACACACGGCTAAAGTGTAACACATATTATTCGTTTAGAACAAAAGGAATTAGACGTATGGAACACAATACATCGGAGGAAAAGAGCGAACTCGAGGAGTGTCGTAACCGCAGTTCGTCGCCGCAGGCACCACCACTACGCTTTCGACTTTTCTAATGAATACAAATGTTGTTTGCGTTGAGAAGTAACGTCGTTATTCTGTTGTTCGCCGCGGTAATTGATTGTTATTTAAGACAACCGGACCGTAACTGATTACCGTAGCCAGCAGGGAGTACGATGAGTTCGTTTTAGGAAAAATAGAACACACCATATAAGAAGTAATAAGGACGAATTGTTTTTTCATCAAGTAGTTCGTAGGATTCACAGTATAGCAAGAACACCTATTGAACGACTACACATTAGTGTCAGGAATCAGAATAAAATCAGGAAAATCGATATTATTCAAGTTGAAGCAATTTCTAAGTATAGGAATGACCATCTTATTTAGAAAGTAAGTCATCAAAATCTTGTTTATTACTGTGGGAGAGAAAACATCCAAGGTGATAGATAGATAAAACATACTAATAGAATAAATGACATTATGATAATTGATGAAATAGTATAAAAACAACTGGGGGTAAAATCGAGCCGTTTCATATAAACATTTTATGTTTTACATACACATGCGTTTTATACAAAGATGAAACAGGGGTGTAAATATTAAGAGATCGTCCATATTCTCCGAAGTATGGAATTGGCAGCAAAAAAAAAGGATGACCATAATTTTCTTGGGATGATGAAGTAAAGAGAAAAGCGCAGCTACGATGAAAGAAAACACGTCTAATGCGACGACTTTGTGGAGTTTATCCAGATGAGAGTAGAATCATGCTGACGTAGGCGATAAGCCGCTGTCAGGGAGGGAGTACGTGGCCAAGTGCTAAGCCTGGACGACATCTACGGCCAAGACTCTTAAGATGTTTGGTAATTCGTAAGAATTATAGAAGATAGTTGCGGAGCGCCGAAGACAATTGACTCACTCTGGACGCGCGTTGTTCATGTAGTTTATCTCGTAGAGACCCCGTATTTCCAGGACTTGATAAATAGAAGTGAAGTCAGTTAATGAACAAAGTCGGTAATATTATGAAGAAAGGAAGCGGAGAAGAAGTAAACAGTTCGTTTTTGGAACTAATCCACTCTAGCTAAAGAATCCAGGAATCCAAGAGGGAGAATGGATGTCTTGCTCCATAGATAAATAGTTGAGTACCATGCAAATATCGTGCAGTGTCAAATACAAAAAGTTCAGTAGACAGATTGTATATGCTGATAAAAATTTAACGTTTATTCCTGTTGTAGACAGAAAAGTCAACTACTGTAGGCTTGTTTTATTGAATTATCAACACTTGGTAAGTTTGCCTCAAAAAATATATCTGGTTTATTAATTATTAAAAGATCATTAAAAGTATTTTAAAGTCATTAAAGTAAAGTTGAGCAATACGGATTACGTCGTGACTTCGTCAAAATCTCACAATTTGAACGCCTTAAATACAGACTGATCTATTCCTGTTCCCAAAAAGCGAGTTGTAATATACCAGGAAGTATGCAAAGTCACAAGACAGAATTTAATTATTTAAATATACGTTAAAAATTCTCTCCCTTTCTTGGTCGTTTTAATCATTTCCTTTTTCTGTATTTAGAGCATAGAATACTAATGTTTTGCTTTTGGTGTTCCAGAGTAGAGAACACAGAAACACTGATGATCTCTGCTGCACAACATGAAATGTGATCCCACATGGTGCAGTGAGTTCTTACTTTTGTTACTACTTAATCCAAAGAGTAAACTGACTACTATATAAACATGTTTAATATTTTCGCGTATAGACATGTTAAATAGAGCAGGCAAAGTTAATTATTTAGAAATAGGTGTGATGCAAACCATAAGGAGCTAAATGAAACAAATCTAGAAAGAAATATTAAGACGAAAAGGAATCAATGATTATTGGTACCGCATTGAGAATAACATTAACCAAAAAATATTCAGAATGAGTATGCTATAAAATTGTAAAAGTAATAAACACATACAGATCAAAAGAGTGGAAAAAATAAGGCTCAGAAAACAACGAAGAAAAGCGACGGACAAATTAAAATGAAAAGAAAAGCGAACTACATAAGAGAAACAGTAAATAATAATACTCGCAATAATAAATAATATGAAGTATAAGAAGGCAACAAAGACCTTCCAAGGTCTTTTAGGAAATCTGTAGAGTGAAAGGAAAGGGTAACTTCAAGCAAAGGGTTTATACGTATCAGTAATAGTCACAGATGACTAGAAAACGGGTACAATGTGGAATTACAGATCAGCGAGTTGAAGACATAAGGTATGGAATCTTACAAACTGTTTAAAGAACACTTCTGTCTGTATTCTGTCTACAAGTTGAACGTGAAAACTTACTAATACGTCCAACGTCGGTTGTCCATCTGTGACCTTTCCAAAGAAACTCAACACGCCAGACGCTCGTTTGCGTGTATACACTGCTGACGAGGCAATTGTAAATTAGACTAAAACACTAATTACTTTTGCCGCCTAAAAACTGCGCCATACTGATAAGAGAAGGAGACAAGTACACGATATTTAAATTAACCGCAAAAAATATAATGAGATTAAAAAATGGTAAACAACTACACGCAAACACACACGCACACACACACACACACACACACACACACACACACACACACACACACACACACATCAGTTTAACCGCGCAAAAGATACTTAACAAACATCCTCAGGCTTATGTCGGCGCAAGTAAAGAGTTGAAAAACGACGCGCGACCGCTGAGTTACCTTGAAAAGGAATTAGGAATAAACGCACTTGACAGGTGAAAGGAGAAAAACCGCTAGCCGCTACTAAAGAGGCACAAAATGACCCTCTCGCGCGCTGATTGGCGGTCACGAGTATGAAACTGACAGGTTACAATAATTATTATCTTGTTTTGGTCTCGGCCGATTCGCTTATGTGACTGGTGGGGGCGAGCGGCTAACCTCCGACCACAATAAATGTTTATGAGGTTCTGATGAAAGGTTATAGATGAAATTAATCTATCACTAACCTTCTCGTGAATTATGCATGTCACTATTATGTATAAAATTTTAGATATAACATCCTGTAGTAATTGATATCTGATGTATCACAAAAATAAACATGTCCATCAAACACCATCTTCGGTACTTGCACAAATACCAATACATTGGAAGTCTATAGCAAGGACATATTACGTTTTGCAAAGATACTACCAGCTCAATTAACCACTGATAAAAATTCAGATAATGAATATAATTAAATTAGAAAGACAGCTGTATAAACAAAAAAACATATTTTTTTTAGGAAAGAGAAAATAAAATTTCCTGTAAGCTAATTTGATGGATGAGTCATAACAATGCATAATAAACAGTCAGACATATAGCCAGTAATATAAAATTGAAAATTATGTACCACTAAATTTGGTAGCTGAGAAGAAATAAGGAAGAATTGTTTTCTTGATCAAGTAGTTCGTAGGATTCACAATATAGCAAGAACAGCTATTGAAAAACTACACATTAGTGTCATACATCAGACAAATTTAGACAATTTCTTGGATTTTTCTTTATCAATTTATAACATCTTTTAGTCACATTCATTATTTAATCTTCTTTGTGAAAATCTGCCTTTGGAAGTACAACTGTAGTTTTTAAATGAAATTGAAAAGAAAGTGACAAAGTGCTTTTTAACTCCACAGCAGTTTTGTCGCATACCCACTGGATGTTAAATTTGTTATGTATTGTCTTGTTATTATCGTTATTATTGTCTCATACCTTATGATATCTGACAGGCATCTGACTGTTTCTGATATGGATTATCTGTCTTACATCAACGATGCTGTTTACAGGCACACCCCCAGAATACACAACCATACGACCAAGTGGGCCGGGGTTTCGGTCTTGTACAGAACGAGTTTGTCTATAACGTTTAGTGGCGATCTCTAACCATGTTAATACGTTAGACAGTAGTGTAAATGATTAAATTATAACAAAACCTGACCCAAGCATAACACAAATCATCGAAGTAAGAAATTAATATGGTTTTGACATTGCAACGAATGCCGTAAACAAATAGTCTAAAAAATTATGATAGCCGACGGCAAGACGAAAAAGGGAAGACTATGGTTCTCGGATTGATAGAGTGATGGAGGACCACAGAAACTACAAGAAGAGAAACTGGAAAACTGGCTGAAATGAAAACTTAGTGCTTTCGAGCCTCTCGGCTCATCTTCAGATTATAATAAATGCAATCAAGTGTATCATAATAATCTATTCTGTTATTGAATTTATTCTGTAATTCTATACTTTCATCAGTTTTGCTGGCGCAGTTTTGGCGCTATTTTTTCCAAAGGGTGTTGTCGTAAGTTTTGCAACCGTCTCTAGTCTCCAGAGACGTTTTCATGACGTCAGACTTTGGTCTACCCAACCTAGCTAGATAAATGTGGAAACTATAGGCGGTCAAATCGCAGTCGTAATCTTACAATGTCGTACTGGTATACAGCAGGTTTAGCATAAGGCAGGCTGGTATAGTGACCTTGACCTTAAACAATTTCAGTGATAGAAAAAAAAATCAGTATCAACGTTTTCCATTTTCGTGCTCACCGCTAGACAGTTAAACTGTCGTTATTGAAGTTAGCTTCGCGGGACCAATAACAAGTAATTTCAATTAAATTATAGAAAGACGTAAACAGAGTATATACACACATTGGCCTACATATTCAAAGCTAGCAGTAATAGTTGGGGATCAAGTATAAGGGCGTCCACGTGTGTAAGTAAGTAAGTGAATGAGTAATTTTCATGCATGGCTGAGCAAACGTTTAATAACATCGTTCGCGTGCACTCGAGTCGATGGTATTGTAGTTGTAGTAATGAAAACTGTGATGAAAATTACTTCTCTGTACAGAACAACGCTACAGGCGCCCGTGTTTAATGTAGCAACGAAAGAGGAAATTACAAACAGCGTACGCAGCAGCACTGTATCCTTCGCGTATCGCTAACTTTTCTGTGCTAATAATCTTCTCTTACAAGGGCGAATCATATTTACCGTCGTCGGTTAAGCATTACAGACACTGAACAACTTACATGGAATAAAGAAAATTGAAAAATTAAACGCACTTAATCATGGAAAGGTATAGTAAGGTTCATCAAAGCACAAAGAATAGGTTGGCTGGGGCACGTTGAAAGTATGTAGGGTACAAGAGTGGTAACTGTGTCTGGGAGGGGAGAGAAAAAGAAGAAGGGGTGGACCAAGAAAAAGGTGGATGGACGACATCACTCGAGACCTTGATACGATAGGTATAAGAGGCTAGAAAGAATTGGCGAACGATACAGGGGAGTGGAAGAGGATTATTGTGGAGGCCAGGACCCACCAGCGGTTGTAGAGCCAGTGAAAAAAGAAGAAGAAGATGTTACATTGATTAATCTTAATGAAAAGCAGGTACAGCTGTGAGAGAAACAAACTACTTGTGGTTCCGAATTTAGAATACTGGATACGAAACCTTAAGCAGGTAAAATAACAAAAGAAAGTAGTAACGGAAAATAACTATTTCAGAAGATGTTGTGATGTTAATACCCTAGATTATGTTCAAATGGATAATATTAGAAGAATGAAGACAAACAACTATCATGGTATGGCCACATGAGAAGACGGGGGAGGAATGGAAATTACGGAAATGGAAATGCAAATTCTTTCCGTTACGGTAAAGAAAAGGAACAATAGAGGTTACCAAAGAATATGAAGTTTATTTTGCTAATAATGTGTGGTGAACTGATCTGATATACAGTATATTCCAACATTAAATTCATATAGTCAAATAATATTAATATAAATTCAGTCTCACAAAACACTGAATACCAAACACTGATTGTGTTTCCGCCTACATTCTTCCTTGTATTCAACCCGAGTCTATTTACTTCAATGAATTTTACAATATCACGATGTCCGTCGATATGGTAGAGCTAAAAAATGTAGGTACCTGTGCCAAAGGCCATCCCACAACAACCCACCTTGTTCCCATGTATTTCCCATTTGTTCTCTTATATTTCCTCAAGTTGTTTAAGTCTCCATATTCACATGTCTCCAAGGAATAGTTTAAATGATCCTTAGTTGTAAGCTGGACACAATCTTTCTCACGTGGACCATTTCTGTACGTAGAATTACTGTAATTTTTTTCTTGTGATTCGAGGTTTTACACGATTAATTTACGTAAATTTGATAATTCGTCTAAAATATTTGAAATGTATTTTGATTTAGATAATTTTTGAAACTTTAAACATTCTAACTTTCTCATGCTGCATAGACTTGCAGGAACTTGGTTTATCAATTCTTAATATTGTAATAAGAGTTTAAGCAATATATATATATATATATATATTTATATATTCCATATTATGATGTCCAGAACTTATTTTATCATCAAGTAGGATCATGAACAGGGTGAGGTTTCCAATCCGTATTTCAATTCCTGAAGACATGTTATACAAGTTTTACAGTACTTTCTCCAAGTCGGTATTAAAGATAATTTAGACTACAATTGCCTCCTCTCACACGACAACCAATTTTATCAAATCTAGATTTCAAATATGAGAAGCATACTAATCAGTTCGTCTAAGCTCTTGGCTTACACTTAACCCAGAGCGGCAAAGTTATAATAAACCTATTGTGATTCACACTCCATCGGTATTAATTAACAGAATCCTGCATAACAATGGTACTTCACAGTTATTTATGCAGATAAAATTAATTTAAACTCCCTCCCACGGCTTACACAGGTGTAGCTCACGGGTCCGTTTTAAGACCTTTCTGTTCATTAAGTATGTAAATGGTCTTTCTAAAAGTCGACAGAAGTCCGGGGAATTCGTAACAGTATTATCATTTTTATTTATGGAGGTAAGAATAACGTAAAGTTTCTAATGTTAATGAATTTCAATTGGTTCTACTTTTACCTTTAGTACACGTAGTTTATTAAAAGTATTAATAATCGTTATCATATGTTTACGACACTTATGCACTTAGTTAATAATTAAAAGCTCAGTTTTTCAACATCCTGATAGGGCAGCGGGACACTGAGAAACTCTGACAATTCGTGTAATGTGGCAATTGTTAAAGAACAGCTCTAATAAACAGTTGTAAAACGACCGGATTGTATTAAAACACCTGATATTTATTTATTAACAAAAGAAATGTAAAACATATATGTGTATATTTTTGAACAAAATTTATGCGTACTTTGTAAAAACTCAATATAACTCTTCAGGATATTTTACGTTAAAGGAACAATGTAACATAAAATTTAATAATAGTCTATAACAATGTAGTAGTCTTTAGATATCAGTTGAACAATGCGGAAACAATGTAAATTACAAGTAAACATCTTGAATAACGGAGATAAGAGCCGAAAAATGTGTACGAGGACATTTCAAAAATTTTATTTATCTGAAATTCTGTGTATACTATAATTATTATAATAACACAAATAATGAAAGATAACTAAATTTAGTAACATTTGCGGAACAAAACAGAAAATAGATAAAGATACATTTAAACTTTGGTGGCTATACCAGTCATAACGCACGCCAGGGAATCATGGGAAGTACCCAGGCACGATGAGACAACATCTAAAAAGTCATGGGAGGTGAGATTCACAGAAAGTACCTTAAGATGTAAACTGCTAAACAGAAAATAACAACGATACAAGGTGTTATAAGGAGGTATTTTATTTATGTATGGTGACATTTCTGCACTGTATTTAGCCAAACATTGCAACCTAAACGACACACATTTTTATTTTCCAAATTTTTATAATCAAAAAAATTAAATTACCCGTATCTGTAAGAAATAATAACAGCGAAAAAAAGTAAATGTAATATTGGAATTGGATCTCAAGGCTGGCAGCGAGAGCACTGGACTACTGACAAAAGGGAAAACTGGTGCAGTGGAAACATCCCGATGAAACGATGGATACAGTAACAGGCTCAGTGAAGTCTACTCCTTGTAAGCAGGGGAGAAGAATAAGGAGTAGGAGGAGAAACAGAACAGGAAAAGTAAAAGGAGGAAAGCATAAAAAAATGTTCATTCAATAAATACCTCAATCTACATTAGTAACCTGAAATCCAGTAAGGCAGGCCACATCTATACTTTGTAGATTACTTAATCTTGTGGCAGCTGGCTATATAGATGGTCTGAAAAGAATATGTGTGATTACATTATGGGTGTGTAATATGTCCTCATATTTTATTTTATTTTTCCAAAGCCTCAGCCATCCTCCCGAGAGGTACAGGGAATCAAAGTGTTGCTTACGTACGTATTATGTTATTAACTTGTCAACAAACTTATCAATGTTAAGTTCTTAACAGAGAGTGACATCAAATTCTATATCAGGACATCGACAGCCGGCAGTTCGTCGATAACGGGTAATACGACCCGATCAATATCAATTGAGCGGTGAGTATATTCACAGCATTAATGAACTGAAGGCTAAGATTCGCGAAGAGCCTGCACCAACTTTCGTTGAGTCAGTACTAACGGTTATGGTGAACTTGCGTTCGCAAATGCACTAATGTGTACGCAGAGAAAGACCCCGTGCTTCCGTCTGTAGCATGTTAAATCCCGTCTGTCGATTCACGTGGGCGATAAATGAGATGACTTTTTACTGGAAATGACTTTATGTATGTACATGTACAATACATATATACGCTGGGGACTACGACATTCGTGGCATCCCGCATAGCAGCCAACAGTAATCTCTGTTTCCCAAGTCAGTCGTCTCCTGTAGATGTAGATTGCTGCTCCTCATGTCCTCCTCTATATCCTGTCTCCAAGTTCCCAAGATTTATCTCTTTTTCCGCGACTGAGCGGATAACATCCTAGTATCCTTGTTAAGCAACATTTCGTTGTTCACTCGCTATGTACGTCCATACAAAATTAACCTACGTTTTTCAACTACTCTATTCATACTTGCATTGACAATTACTCGGTTCCTTATAACCTTAATCCTTACATGGTGCAGCCGAGATATCACACAAGAAATCGTCTCGAACAATCCATTTTATCCGTTGTCAGTTTTATTCTCATTTCTTTTTGTCATCTGCCAACACTCTGATGCATATGTTGTAACTGGATCTACATTTTTTTAATACAAATTAATTTTAAAATTTATTCCAATTCTTGATCAAAGAGCTTAGCTTTCGGATTCTCCTTAAGTGCGCCTATAGTCAATATATTCTTATCAAGTTCCATCTTGGCTAATTATGATTCCAAAATATTGATTATTCATGTCAATGTTTTACAATTCTCCAGTCTAGCAAAATTTCTCCAGTCTAACAATTCAATTTTTCTCCTAAACATTAATATTCTATTTTCTGTAAATTCATTCAGTACCTCACTTTATACATTCATCAGTTAGCTCTTTCTCACTATGAATGATCCATAATATTTACACAGATAGAATACCAATGATATTGCGCAGATATATATTCATTTGGAGTTGCATTAGTGCGTTATTACAATTCATCCCCTTACCCGCTAGCCATCTGTACAATACTTAGGACACTAAGTTGCAAGTATATTTTTAACACATGTTCAGACAAAAGAATATACAACAATCTCTGCTCGAAGGGCAATACCTAGTTTAAGTACCCTGATTACTTTGGAAACTCTGAGCGTACAGAATCTTGCGGGTGGGATGATGTAGCGATGACACATGTAATGATAAGATAAAGCCTCCATCTGAAAGAAAGTAAGCTTCAACGTATGACAAGTATGACAAGATTACATGGATGTTCTCCACTGCTTCACACATTCTATAATCGTGATACACATTCTATAAACGTTATAGGGATTATTGTTAGTTGACAAAATATGTAGTGTAGAAAATCTGTTAGTCTTCTGTTATACATTAAGACTTGAACGTACAATGTAATCTATGTACAACTCTACGACTCAAAACAATCAAAATTCTACTTTAAACAATAGGATACGGTAATTAGTAAGATAATAACAATGAAAGCGGCATTACGACAACAGCACGCTTCGTGCTGTTGCTAAAGTCAACACATAAACATCATTACCAAGAACGCGTGTAATTTGTAATTGGTGCCGCTCCAAAGTTTGAACAATTTATCGCTTTGTTTACATCGTCAGAGTTTCAAACTTATAAGCGAATGAAAACATAAATATATTACTTGAAAGCAGAAAGCCGGTGGAAATAAACTTTAAAATTTACAATTTACTCTCTGCGCGTGAACTTGAGGCATCGGAATACTTTAGGCTTCATAGAGCACGATTTTAGCAGAGGGTTCTGAAACGCAAACGGTATATGCAAACAATTAAATTTGTTCCATTATTTCATAAATTATACCGCTGTTTCCTTTAGCTTGTCTCTTTTCCCGCTGAGTACGCCATACTTTTTATTCTGAACTTTTTATTTTCCAAGTGTTTTGTAAAGTCAAATCAATCATTTACATTTTCATGGGATATTTGAATAATAATGGGTTTACTGTTTGTACCACTAAAGAGATTTAGGAGCTACAACATGCAAGAAAAGAAGAACGGACAACGCTCCGTTTTACCAGACCAGGGCAGTTTGTCCTAATACACCAGGGTCGACCTGGAGGCTAATAAATATTAGATCTCGAAAAATATTAGTTAGGCACTGTACATTTCAACCTCCTAGTCTGCTAGACATTGTTTCTAGATTACTTATTTTTTCTAAAAATGAACCGTGTTTGAAGGATTACGTCTTAAAGTCACTAGGTCTATGTTAAAAGTATTCAGATGACTGGAAATTCCTGTAACAACTACGTTTACTTATGTGGCTATCACAAATACTTTACACGTTACAATATTGAATCATCGTTGTCGTCATGATGTATCTATTACCGTTAGCACTACAGTCTATTCCTACTTAGGGCCTACACGTTCATGTTAACATTTCCATAAATCAATTAGCCATCATTAAGATGTGAGAACATCACACATGTGAACATCATCAGACAGTGTTGTGCCTGTTTGTGCAGTTGTGTCTTGTTACTGTTACGTATCATCAGATTTATATTGAACTATTCCACAGTTCAATGGCCAAACTTCGCTGCAATTACAGAACGTTGTTAAAATTTTCTATTGTATTAAGATTACCACATTGAAAAAAAAACGTTCTTTTAATCTTCCTCTGCGACTAATTTTATGTAACCCAAAGTCTGACTCCACCAAAACAAAACCAACATGACTCCACTAAAACTTCTTTTAAGGCGCTCTCTCCTCTTCATAGTGGAAACACTGTTTACAACTATTCTGACGACTCTGACGACTGGTCATGTCATTCTCTATACATGCGCATAACACTCTTCTTCTCTGAACTCAACCGCTTATTATCTGAATGAACGTTAAAAGAATTAAAGGCGTAGGTGTGTATACAAATTGGAGATGATGCTTTTGTTGTCAATGTTGTATCGGCCAATTAAATTATAACGCTGAAATGAATCCATGATGTAACAATCAACGGATCTGCAGCTGTTACCAAAACAACAACACTTACCTGTTCTCCAGTAACAAATCAGAAGAATATTATTTTAGGTCTCTTCTAGGAAGATATAAATGAGGATCAAATTAAGAAAATACTTACACGTTTTGAGCAAAGTAAAGTGCGCAGTTTAGTCGATAATTGGTACTTGACACGTCCAGAACAGCCAGAATGACGACTGTCATTTGTATGTGCCGCTAATTAACATAGTCGTATAGTCGTATGGTGGCAATCGTAGCCTATATGTGCACCGAAGTAGTACACAAGTCACCAAACCAAATTGTTACAATAGTTTGTATCACAAATAAACAATTATAGAATTTTCACATTCACTAATTATTAAGGGAATTGTTTTAGCATTTCTTAGAAACGTGATTTAGTAGTGTATTGTTAATCGATCATAACGCTATTGTTATAGCAACGTGATGTCAGTTATATGCAATAATCTGCCAAATACGTAAGTGCTCATACGCTAGTAGTGATGATGACGTTGATATCGAGGGATTTCAGCCATTCCCCAGAGGTAGCAGAAGAAATTAGTAGAATGTGTATGTTCGGAAAAAAGAATGTTTACTTCCTGTGTTATTACCTTGTTATTAACAGTTTGTGCTTATAATATCTATCCCTTATACCCTCAATGCTCTCCCTATCGAGGTAGTATCTAATTCAGTATCCCACATAACATGTTTACGGTATCTCGGTTGTTTCCAATATTTCTAATATTTAAGAAATATTTGAAACAGCTTCTATTTCGTTGTGGTAGCTGTCGTTTCGGCAGCGTAGGCCGTTATTGGGTACCTTGGCTTCCGTTCTTAAAAATCGGTTTCACCAAATGGTTGCTATTTACGCAAGGTGATATTTTTAAGCTTTAATTAGTTTTATTTTTATTATTTTTTTTACTTCAGTATATAAATCTTGGTGGCAACTTATTTGTATGACTTAGTAATTACAGGACGACATTTGCTCGATAATTTTGTCGTACTGATGTAGTTAACAAAGTGAGGGACAGTAAGTGTTCCAACCTTCTTAGTTGATAATCTAAGATTTTTGGACAGTTAAGATTAGATTAAGATAATCTAATCATTTTTGGACAGTGCTGATAAACCTTTGGAGAAGGCGTTGAAGAGATTTACACATCAGCAACTACTACCGCGTCGCACGCGTGATGTTTTTGTCTCCGGTTTTGTAACATCTGACGTTTTTATGATCTTTAATCATTTAGTTCTTACATATAAATACAATCCAGAATTAATCTGGAAAAGATGGCTATATCTAAATTAAATGGGATCCTGTGTGATAAGCAAATTACAGCAGAAACTAAAACCAAAGTATTTAAAGCCATTGTTAGAAATATCACGACTTACGGCTCAGAAGTTTGGACTAATAATAAACACACAAAAAACAAAATTAATGACAGCAGAGACGGACTTTTGGAGACGTTCAGCAAGAGTATCCAGACGTGAGAAAATTATAAATGAAGTCATTAAGTACAGAATGAACGTCAAAAATTCAATTGTTGATATTATCCAAACGAAAAAATTAAAACGGTATGGACACGCGAAAATAATGGCACAGGAGAAAGACTGTCAAGGAGAGTTATGTAATGGATCCTACTAGTAAGAAAGAAAAGAGGAAGACCACCTATCATCTGGATAGAAGAAACTCAGACTATATTGAGGGAACGAGAAATTGAAGAAGATCTTTGGACGGACAAGCAGCAGTGGAAGATGAGAATACAATCACTTCTGTAATCTTTGGTTCCGGAAAATGTGTAAACATTGTACAACCGGAATAATAATAAAAAATCATTTCGTTCATTACTACATTCAATATTAATGGTCTATGGAAATGTTTTCTGATTCTCTGAATGACCAAGGTGTTCTACGAAATGTTTATTTTTATATTGTAATTTTAGCAAAGCTGTTATTGTGGGTGTCCGGTATTAATTTTATAAAGTTATGCGGCACGTTACGTTTGTCCAGGATACTCAGAAAATGATGAAATTTAACTTTATTAAATGCATTTCTAATAATATCAGTAAAAAAAAGGTGGTTATGATTGTTATAAAATGTCGGATAGTTGTTTAATTCCAACATAATGCATCAACGCGGGAACGATCCTTTCCGAATCCTTTTTGCTCATCATGAAATCTGATTATATCGCTAAGTTTGTGGTAAATTCGAGATTGGTGTACGGCCAGTAAATTGATTCCGCCAGAATCAGGGTTTTGTTTTTGCCTTTCTTGAATGTAGGGACCACAATAATTGTTTTCCATGTTTTAGGTACGGCTGATTAACTAAATATCTAATAAATTAGAATATAGATTTATTTTTCTTAGACGTAAAGCACCGTCTTTTAACTATCATTTGTAATGCCATCTATGCCGGCAGATTTTCTATGGTTCTGTCTCTATGCGTTGTCAGTCTCCATGTTGGCAAAGTCTACAGTCTCGTTAGCCGTGTCTTTTTTCGGGAGACTGACAAATTGTTTCAGAATACAGATCTTCAAAAAGTCTAATCCGCTTCTTTTGAAGGAAAACCTTTTTTTTTCTCCATTCCATTTTTATCTTTAGTAAACTTCTTCCTATTTTGTACTGTTTTCTTAATCACTAACCGCACTGTCATCTTCCTGTACTCACCGCTTCGTATTTTATCATATCAAAGCGAGTATTCGTTTTTTTTTTAATAAATAAAACTTCCATTGTTCTTTAATTCTATTTATTTTTATATTAATAGACTTTTTCATTTTACAAACAAATGTGAATCGATAAAGAGTTTGTACAAGTAGTTGATATTTTATGATAAAATTTTGAAGTCATGAATATATCTGTCGTGTCCTCATATCCCTATACTATACATTTATACATCTATAGGTCTGTATAAAAGCATTTATTTTCTCATACAGGATAACGGATGATCCAATAAAATATCGGTGTGGAGAAACATACATGACTTCCATGTTCTAAGATTTATATTTAAAATCATATTCGAAATGAAATATTTCCATAGAAACTACGTCTTTCTACTTATTGCTTCAGCATTAACCACAGTACTGTGGTCACTAACGTATACCACCTCACGTTTTCGCACTCGATTTTCACCGATGATGGCAGTCAATGGCACTGCCGAAAAGTCTGGTTTTGCAGAAAACATTGGACTACGGCTAAAGAGGCCGGGAAGCAATTTTAACAAAAAACTACTTCTTTGTTGCCGATAACGTAGTACACATATAAAAAATTCTCCCCTCCACCTTCAACTATAATTTTTAATAATAGAAAATTACCCCCACCCCGTTCACCATACCTCTTCATTTATAGATATTTCATCTACGTTTCTACAGTGGATTACTATGAGCTTCTTATCAGATACTTTTTTTATAAAAATTAAGTACTTTACTCTTGTTAAATCATTAAATGTTTCAGGTTAACTACCCCTTTCTCTTAACCGATCTTCTCCAAAATCAATAGACCTTCCGTCCTCTACAATTCAGGGATGCATGCAAAAAAATATTTGATTCTGTTTGAATGTGCGGCAGTTATCGTTCGTCATGCAAACATTTCTCTTGTTACAACATAAAATGTTGCAGGTAAACTACCCCTTTCCCTTAACCGATCGTCACCAAATCAATAGACCTTGAGCTCTCTACAACTCAGGAAAGGATGCAAAAAATTATTTGATTCTCATTGAATTTTCGGCAGTTATCGTTCGTCATACAAAAATTACCCTTTTTAAAACATAAAACGTTGCTGATAAACTACCGCTTCGCTTAACCGATCTTCAACAAAATCAACAGACCTTGAGTTCTCTTTAGTTCAAAAAGGTATGCAAAAACCTAGTTGATTCTGTTTGAATTTACGGCAGTTATCGTTCGTCATATAAAAAATTACCCTTGTTAAAACATAAAATGTTGCTGGTAAACTACCCTATTCCATATACCGATCTTCACCAAAACAATAGGTCTTGAGAACTCTACAATTCAGGGCTGTATGCAAAACATTATTTGATTCTCTTTGAATTTACGGCTATCGTTTACCATAGAAAAAAATTACCCTTGATAAAACACCGTTGCAGGTAAACTACCCCTTCCCCTTAACCGATCTTCACCAAAAACGACAGGTCTTGAGTACTCTACAATTCAGGCCTGTATGCAAACAATTATTTCATTCTGTTTGGATTTGCGGCTCTTATAGTTTGCCATAGAAAACACCCTTGATAAAACATAAAACGTTGCTGGTAAACTACCCTATTCCATATACCGATCTTCACCAAAAACAATAGGTCTTGAGAACTCTAAAATTCAGGGCTATATGCAAAACATTATTTGATTATCTTTGAATTTACGGCAGTTATCGTTCGTCATAGAAAACATACCCTTGTTAAAACATAAAACGTTGCGGGTAAACTACCCCTTTCCCTTAACCGATCTTCATCAAAATCAACAGACCTTGAGTTGTTCTGTATAATTCAAAATGGTATGCAGAAGAGTAGTTGATTCTGTTTTAATGTACGGCAGTTATCGTTCGTCATAAAAAAAATTACCCTTGATAAAACATAAAATGTTGCTGGTAAACTACCCTATTCCCTCAACCGATCTTCACCAAAACCAACAGGTCTTGAGAACTCTACATTTAAGGGCTGTATGCAAAATATTATGTGATTCTGTTTGAATTTGCGGCTGTTATCGTTTGCCATACAAAATACCCTTGATATAACAAAAAACGTGGCAGGTAAACTACCCCTTACCCTTAAACAATCTTTACCAAAACAATAGGTCTTTAGTACTCGTGCAATCAAGGCTGTATGCAAAAACGTATTTGATTCTGTTTGAATTTGCGGCTCTTATCGTTTGCCATAGAAAATACCCTTTTATAACATAAAACGTTGCTGGTAAACTACCCCTTTCCCTTAACCGATCTTTACCAAAAACAAAAAGTCTTGAGAACTCTACAATTCAGGGCAGTATGCAAAACATTATTTGATTATTTTTGAATTTGCGGCTGTTATCGTTTGCCATACAAAATACCCTTGTTAAAACATAAAATGTTGCCGGTAAACTACCCCTTTCCCTTAACCGATCTTTACCAAAATCAACAGATCTTGAGAACTCTACAATTTAGGGCTGTATGCGAAACATTATTTGATTCTGTTTGAATTTACGGCTGTTATCGTTTTCCAAACAAACAAAATTACCCTTGATAAAAAAAAACCGTTGCAGGTAAACTACCCCTTTCCCTCAACCGATCTTCACCAAAAACAATAGGTCGTGAGTACTCTACAAGTCAGGGCTGTATGCAAAAACTTATTTGATTCTGTTTGAATTTGCGGCTGTTATCGTTTGCCATAAAAAAAAAATTTACAGACACACAGATAGACACACAGACACACACACAGACACTTTTCGAAAAACGACTTTTTTTCATGTTTTGAGTGTAGTACAATCAGAATCTGCAATAATCTCGAACACGATTTTTTTTGCCATCACCATACTTCCATTTCCTTAAGTAACATGGAAGTAAAAAAAACGACAATATGAGTCTTACTTATTGTTCTTTGTACACATGTGTTTGTGGGAGGTAGGAGAAGGGAGACAGTAATAACTACAGGAAGCTAAGCCAATAAAAATCGCATTAGGTCACTGGGAAACCAAACTCCCACCCAACCCTTACGAATATCACGGTGGTAGCTCGTTCGTTCGAATTATGATCAAGCAATATCATATAACACTGGCTTATGTTTTATTGCTCGTAACGTAAACGGCAAACTGATATACGACGTTTTCTAGGTTCTTCGATCGTTAGACACATTAACTTACCAAACAGTAAAGTCACGTTTTCCATCAATACAATTTACTGTAAAACATTAACCTCGATTATAGGAGCTTAGAGACACTAAAAAATAAGATTCTCATAAACTGTATTATCTATTTGTCGTTCAGTAAATGTAACTCCAATTTTAAAATATTTATGCAATAATAAATTTTATTATACGTCACAATAATAAAAAAAACAATTGTAATTCTTGAAATTTGTACAGGAAACAGTGACAAACAACGAGAAGCCAAGTATTTTTTATTACAGACGTGATTCTGTACACGTGGCGTTAGATTATATACATTCATTTTAATTATATACATTAGTTTTTAATCGCATGCTCTTAACTATCCGTACTGTACAAAAAAAAGATTACTGCGTTCATGAAATTGTATTTGGACATTAAAAACCACACACAAAATTAAATTAAATCACGTACACTGGGGAACTGAGTTTTAGTTAATAAACATTTCAATGTATAAATTTATTTTAATGCAAAGGAAATAAAATATTTAATTCTGCACAAATATTTCGTCCGCTGTGTTTAGCAGCAAACAAGTAGTTACAAGTGCTATAAAGTTTCAATTGCGTTTAAAAATTATGTATGCATGTTGTCAAAACATGTAAATGATGTATCTGTAAGTTAACGGAAACCTACTGATTACAGACACTTTCAGATACTATACCGTCAAATTTTTCAAAAATAAGTTATTGAATCTATAATATTATTAATACATAAAACTTAAAGTTATCATTATTTTTCAAGTTAATATTATGATTGCTATAGAAATATTTATGTTGCTTTGTATTATTTTATTATACATCGTAGTAGAATAATATGTTTATTTATTTTGCAATAAAATAAATATGAGACGGCTCCGTAAAAAGTTTTATAATGTTCCAAAATTATATTACCAACGTACTCCAAAGATAGAAGTAATTATTATTTTGTAAGTTAATTGTAAGATTCCTCTTGTTTATTTGTATAAATAACATATTTACTTCTATTGCAATAAAATATATAAGAGAAGATTCCGCGTAAAGAATTGTATGATGTTCGGAAATTATATTGTCGACTTAACTCAGAGGGTACAAAGGAAAGTTATATGATTAAACCAAGATAGTTTGAGGAAAAAAAAGAAGTACCAAACTTGCATAACTGGCGCCGCGTAAATTTTACTGAGTAAAAAAGTATGAAGTCAATGTAAGTCGTTAATATTGCATGTTTTATTGTCTGGTCTGTATATTAACAAACTTTAACACACACACATTATATATTAGTTATTATGCTTGTTACGACTTCCACTGTTAATTGGAGATACATTCACTGGATGGTCCAATAAATACACAAGCCAAGTTTGAACGCCAGCTTGTAGCAATTTTAAACCCTACAACTGAAACTGCAGTTATACCTATTACCTAATCCACTTATGCTAGATACATGCTACACATGCATATTATCACATCGTTGTCAACTACTAAACGTATCAAAACATAAATATAAAAATGTCCCGTAGATCAACATTTTTTATTTGTGTACTTCTACATACTTATGTATGTATGTATGTGTGTGTGTGTATGTGTTTTCTATTCTATTATATGTTCCGTAGATTTTTAAACAATGTACTGTCATGGCGTCAAAAATAGTATTCAAGAAGAACAGGTTTGTAATTTGTAACCTCTGAATACACAAAAGGATTAAAAAAATAAATAATGCGTACATGTGTGTAAAATAAAAATTTAAATATAAAATATGAAGTACAGAATTTCAATATTTATTTAATTTCATAATCTGTTTTTCTTTCTTAGCTACCCGAATCAATTTCATAAGTCCGATTGCTATCTGTATGGTAGTTCAACATAGACTCCGATTAGACCTCTCAAATTTAACGTGAACTATAAATTACGACAAAAATAAACAACTGAAGTAATTTTATAAACAACATAATGTGGCTTCGTGTGTCTACTCATTTTTATCAGAAGTATTAATAGTAATGTTCAATACTCGATTCTAAAAAGAAGTGCATTTTTATATCGAATCTGAAAATGCCATCTTTAAACAGTCCATGAAATATCTTGGTATCTGTTTACTTTATACTTGATATTTGTGAACTTTATCGCTTTATACTTATTTGTTGAATTGTTAAAAAATTATATGTAAGGGATCCATATGAAAATTAAAGTAATAGATGTAAGTTGTTTACGAAATTATGTTTCTGAAACATTTACAGTTATTTCACGTAATCATAATACTGTACACGTTTTGCGCGTTCCCATTCCTGTAGTCACAAACTAATTACACTCGGGCAAATATGGGAGACTAATGTACCGTAATTGCCTACGCAACGCCTGGACGACTTGAATTACGTTAATTGAAGCGCCCAGCACACATACTGTCTAGTCTAGACAGACAACGCGTGACAATGCAGCATTGCCTCGCTACACAATTTCAGTACGTTTTTAGTTAAACTTTCACATAAACTTGTACCATCATCAGAAACCTATGTGAAAAAGAGTACGATACAATGGAATACATAAAATATTACTGACTATAAATCAAATATTACATCAGCTATATAGAACATGTACTGATGGTAATGATCATTATTTATCGACATTTTGTTACCCACAATTTTTATTTTCAAAACACTGTACCAACTATATTATTGTCATTTCTATATACAATTTTTTCTAAAACGCTCTTTTTGGTTAAACTCAGTAGAAAAGTTAACAGTCAATATCACTGAGAGACAAGCAGGATTTAGAAGCAATTATATCACAGTAAACGATTTAGGACCGATAAAAAAATGCAAGAACGTTTAATGACTCTGAAAAACTGCTTTCTGTATAATATTCCAAATTTATATAAGTCGGGTTAACTAGAATCAATAACGCCAGTGACATATTATTAGTGTGCCTAGCGAAGTGCATTTGGACGAGAGCTCTACAGCCAAAATACACAAAATTTAATCAACATAATATAAGACATGTAACGGACATAAATGGATATTAATTTGCTGGACAAGAGTACTTGTGGGAACCTCTATTGAGTAACACAAGACATCAGAAAAAACAATTGATTTGGTTAAACGCTTGGTGTGGGAAGGGACAAAACCAGTACTGACATGGTACTCAAAAGGTAGAGGAACCAATAAACCAATAAGGACCAATAAGGTGGAGGAGTCAGACAATGAAAAGTTAAAAAGATGGCGTAACCAGGGATATGAGGTAGAGAAAATATCAAGGATGATTTATTGAGAGGCATCAAAATTGGAATTCAAAAACGTCGAAGAACATGATGCAGAACATGAATTACGTCTCTCATTGTGATGGTAATCATAGTCATTATCTTCATCGTCGTATCATGGCATAGGCAAGATGCTGGTGTTCCGTCTTGAAAGATTCTCCCCGGTTCTCTCTTCCTGTGTCCGCCCACAGACCTGTGTCCTACAGGTTTATATTTCCAGACTTGTTTGGCTAGTCTTGAATGTGATATTCTATGTAGATGTTCTTTCCACCATCGTTTATAATCATTTAATTTGTAATTCAAGTTCAAAATTTTTCAATTTTTCTCTTATGTCTTCATTATTCCTTGTATGATCACGTTTAGTCCCCCTTTTAACTTCTCTTGAGAACGCCATTTTCGAGGCCTGGATTTACTTGTACTTTTTGTTGCTTAATTGTCGTCCATAATTTACACCCATAACGTACACAGACCGCTATAACTTTGTAGAACTGTAATTTTTCATCTCGACGTACCTTGTTTAAGAAAATACGATTTACTGTTCCATGTATTGTTACAAACACCATGCAGATCAGTTATCATGGTACAATTTTGAATAAAGCTTGATAGAAAATGGCTCTGCCAACGTGAATGCTACAAAATATGGAGCACGCAAACGGAGCAAATTACCACGGCAATGTATTAAGAGGATAGTCCCATAATATTACACTGAGGCTAAAAACTCTGAGAAATATACAATACACAGAGATTAGGTTGTACAAAATTACTTTTGAGAAACATCGGAAAAACGATTGCTGCGTATTCGCGAGACAACAAAAGTGTTTCTGTGACATTAAGAAAAAAAATGTCGGTATGGAGAACCAAACATGACTTCCATGTTCTAAGATTTATATTTAAAATAATTTACGAAATGAAATGTTTCCAATCTACTTCTTTCCACTTATTGCTTCAGCCTTAACCACAGTACTGTGGTAACTAACGTATATCACCACAAGTTATCGCA
Source organism: Magicicada septendecula (assembly GCA_034769895.1). Classification (NCBI taxonomy): domain Eukaryota; kingdom Metazoa; phylum Arthropoda; class Insecta; order Hemiptera; family Cicadidae; genus Magicicada; species Magicicada septendecula. The sequence goes on from CM068367.1 coordinate 1,253,650,021, forward strand.
CTCGATTTTCACTGATGATGGAAGTCGACGGCACTGCCGAAACGTCTGGTTTGGCAGAAAACATTGGACAACGGCCAAACAGACCGGGAAGGAATTTTAACAACAAACTAACTACTTTGTTGCCGATAACGTAGTACATATATAAATAATTATCCCCTCCCCTTCAACTATAATTTTCATTTATAGAAAATTACCCCCACCCCGTTCAGCTAGCTTCTTCATTTATAGATATTTCATCTACGTTTATCCAGTGGATTATTAAGACCTTCTTATCAGGATACTTTATTTTTCAAAATTAAGTACTTTACTCTTGTTACTACAACAAATGTTTCTGGTAAACTACGCTTCCCCCCTAACCGATCTTCACCAAAATCAATAGCCCTTGAGTCCTCTACAACTCAGGCACATATGTCAAAAATTATTTGATTCTGTTTCAATGTGCGGCAGTTATCGTTCGTCATAGAAACAATTACTCTTGTTAAAACATAAAATGTGGACGGTAAACTACCCCTTTCCCTTAACCGATCTTCACCAAAATCAACAGGCCTTCAGTCTTTTACAATTAAGGAACGTATTCAAAAAAATATTTGATTATGTTTGAATGTGCGGCAGTTATCGTTCGTCATAGGAAAATTGCCGTTGTTAAAACATAAAATGTTGCTGGTATACTACCCCTTTCCCTTAACCGATCTTCAACAAAATCAACAGACATTGAGTTCTCTATATCTCAGGAAGGTATGCAAAATAAAACAAAAAAATGCAGGAAGGTAAAACATAAAACGTTGTTGGTGAACTACCCCTTTCCCTAAACCGATCTTCAACAAAAACAAAAGGTCTTGAGAACTCTACAATTCAGGGCTGTATGCAAATCATTATTTGTTTCTGTTTGAATTTGCGGCTGTTATCGTTTGCCATAAAAATACCATTGTTAAAACAAAAAACGTTGCTGGTAAAATACCCCTTTCCCTTAACCGATCTTCACCAAAATCAACAGGCCTTCAGTCTTTTACAATTGATGGAAGTATGGAAAACAATATTTGATTCTGTTTGAATGTCCGGCAGTAATCGTTCGTCATAGAAAAAATTACCGTTGTTAAAACTTAAATGTTGCCGGTAAACTACCCCTTTCCCTTAACCGATCTTCACCAAAATCAACAGGCATCGTGATCTCTGTAGCTCAGGAAGGATGCAAAACATTATTTGATTCTGATTGAATTTACGGCAGTTATCATTCGTCATATGACAATTACTCATGTTAAAACATAAAACGTTGGAGGTAAACTACCGCTTTCCCTAAACCGAACTTCAACAAAAAAAAAAAAGGTTTTGAGAACTCTACCAATTCAGGGCTGTATGCAAAACATTATTTGATTCTGTTTGAATTTGCGGCTGTTATCTTTTGCCATAGAAAATATCCTTGTTAAAACATAAAACGTTGCAGGTAAACTACCCCTTTACCTTAACCGATGTTCACCAAAAACAGCAGGTCTTGAGAACTCTACAATCTAGGGCTGTATGCAAAACATTATTTGATTCTGTTTGAATTTGCGGCTGTTATCGTTTGTCATAAGAAAAAATTACCCTTGATTAAAAAAAAAACGTTGTCGGTAAACTACCCCTTTCTCTGAACCGATCTTCACAAAAAACAACAGGTCTTGAGTACTCTACAAATCAGGGCTGTATGCAAAAAATTTTTGATTCTGTTTGAATTTGCGGCTGTTATCGTTTGCCATAAAAATACCATTGTTAAAACAAAAACGTTGCTGGTAAACTACCCGTTTCCCTTAACCGATCTTCACCAAAATCAACAGGCCTTCAGTCTTTTACAATTGATGGAAGTATGGAAAACAATATTTGATTCTGTTTGAATGTGCGGCAGTTATCGTTCGTCATAGAAAAAATTACCGTTGTTAAAACTTAAAATGTTGCCGGTAAACTACCCCTTTCCATTAACAGTCAAAATTAACAGACATTGAGTTTTCTATACCTCAGGAAGGTATGCAAAACATTATTTGTTTCTGATTGAATTTGGGGCTGTTATCGTTTGCCATAGAAAATACCCTTGTTAAAACATAAAAAGTTGCCGGTAAACTACCCCTTTCCCTTAACCCCGATCTTCACCAAAAACAATAAGTCGTGAGAACTCTACACTTTAGGGCTGTATGCAAAAAAGTATTTGATTCTCTTTGAGTTTGCAGCTTTTATCGTTTGCCATAGAAAAAATTACCCTCGATTGAAAAAAAAAAGTTGCTGGTAAACTACTCCTTTCCCTTAAACAATCTTCACCAAAAAAAATAGTTCTTGAGTACTCTACAAATCAGGACGGTATGCAAAATAGTTTTTGATTCTGTTTGAATTTGCGGCTGTTATCGTTTGCCATAGAAAAAATCTAAATTCACACACACAGACACTTTTCGAAAAATGATTTTTTTTTCATGTTTTGAGTGTAGTACAATCAGAATCTGCAATAATCTCGAACACGATTTCTTTTTGCCATCACCATACTTCCATTTCCTTAAGGAACATGGAGGTAATAGTTGACGAAGGACATGTCTTAGTTCCTTGGCATGTTCAGAAAGACCTTATTTATAAATGTCCTTATTTATTTATCTAGGAGACTGCTCTCATCAACGTTATTAGATAGTTTTTCCAAGTAAGAAATGAAAGCTAAAGCAAACGCGAAAATGCACTCCATGTCTCTCCTATTCTTATCATGACAGCGAAGAATGAAATAAAAAGTCATCCAAGCCAGGAGACATTAGCGGCCAGAAATGTCAGACACAAATCTGATTCATGTCTGGATATGTGACACGTATCAGGCACGTACAACGGTATCACTCTAGTGACCGTTACAAAACTCTGAATACTTATGTTTAGACATCCACCAAAAGTTATCGCCTAGATCATTCCAATAAAATTATGCTAAAATTTAACTACTTTTCTCAAACGGTTGTGTTATTTGAAAACCGATTGTAGAATTGTTTCATAAGGTTAACCAGTGTAAAGTACCGGTTTTCCCCTTTCTTAAGAAAAACCTAAATTTTTAAAATTTGTCACATAAAAAAGCACTGTTCGTATGACACAATTTTAACCAGTGATTGCCTTAACAATTCTAATACGTGGTAATAATTTCAATGTTTTATTTTTAAATATATTTACGTTTATATTTAACTTACAGCGTTTATCATTTTGTAGTATACCTTTATCAGTATTACCAACTGAGAAGGAAAGCTTTCAACGGTACAACTATTAGGCAATAACGTCACCAATCTCCAATGTTACTTATACACATTTATAACAAAAATCATCACGTAACAACAAATAATTAGTTCTACTTACTGTAAATAATATGAAGTAAATATAGCATAAAATAAACAAAAATCATGTATTTAGTAGAAGTGTATAATTGTTTCGGCATGTGGCTTCATTTAAGTGATAATGCGCTTTAGTTTGGTGTTGAATAAACATTATAACTAATTAAAATTATTTCTTAGTTTAACTTGCCATCGCACCTCATATATGTCTAGTCTCAAAATAATAGTTCCATAGTAGAAATAATTTCCTTGTGTTACATTGATATTAGTTATTGCATTTGAATTGAAGGTTCTCTTCTACTATGTCCTTCAATCAATGTGAGGGTGAGTTAGCTTTTATTGTTCACCTTTCCATTCCAAATCTTTTTGTACTTGGATAATTGCATTGCTTCATAAAGAGAATATTCTTTTACTTCCTTAAAGGTATTCGATCATCTCAAGGCTATCTCTAAGTTGCTTAAACTCTAATTTCGCTAGCATTCGACTACATTATTTTCTGTTTCGTTTGTTCTTCTGTGTACATATTCAAAGTAACATAGATGTGTCTTAGTAATCTGTTTAATAACATTTTCTGCCTAGTGTTCTAATGTCACATTTGTCTGACTACGCAGTGTATCCAATGGGCTACAAGGAGCCCATGCAGATGCACTTGCACCTTGACAGAGTTTGCATTAAGCTATCTTAAATTTGATTGAATAGTAGTTGAATACATGCATCTAACACACACATAGGCCCGCGTGCGTACATACATACACGTGTTGTATTTAACTAGGCATGCTGCCAGAAGTAAAATTACCCTGTATTGGATATCGATGTGCTAGCCTAGCGCTATGATTGATGTTCATTATACGTTTACAAACAGGAACAGCGGTAATGACTTCTCGGTAAACATGAGGAAATATTGTGATTTACAATCCATGGGTATGCAATGTAACAGTTAATATACAGCGTAATTTGCATAATAAGTAAGAACTTGGATACCATAGGCACAGCCTGACAATCGTGTAACTATCAGCGTAGTGAAATTTAATACAAATTGAGGACAATAATGTTAATGTTATTAGTATCATGGCATATCAAAAGGCGGAGTGATATCTAATACTTAAAATACAATTCCTGAGGAAGCTTTCTGATTAAAAAAATTAAATTTAAAACTATTACTGATAATTTAAAAAAATTCATTTATAATCACCGGCTAAAAAGGTGAATAATAATTGTAAAAATTCTGGTAACTGTAAATGAAGTAAAATATTTGAGCAAAGTAACATCGAATATGCAATGGAAAAATGATCAAATGTATCATAGCAGAGTCGACTATTTTTGAAATTACCAGCGTGTTATAAAAATTTACAAACACATTTGTGTTTAAAATGAAAGTTTTTGAATCAGCGTGTCAATATTTCCCTGGAAAGATTTACAGCTGAGAAGCATAAAACAATAAAGAACAAAATAATACAGATAGTATTATTACGCAACTGTAATGTGAATTATAAAAAAAGGTCTACGTTAGCAATAGCAAGGCCAGACAAACGATTGAATGATCGTTACCAAATTAAAACGATAATACTGTTTAATGAACTACAAAAATTATATAAAAGTGGCAGTCATTTGGCTAGCAAGAAGGTAGATCATGATCAAACTGATACTAAATGCTTAAATAGGCTTCCAATTTTAAACCCATTTGTTTTACATCCAAGACATAACTCAACAGTAAAAGAAATTATAACTTTGAGCCGAGTCTGACCAAGTAGTTAGCAACCATTATGAATGCTCTTATTCTATTCTATGTGTTGAACGATGGCCGCATGACTGTCATCCGAGGAGAAGCTTTTACTAGGAAGTTACACGACACAGTCAAGTTAAATCTGTTTAATTTTTACTAAGTGCTTGGGTAGATAATGGATGCCCATAATTAACAAGGGATCAATTCAATATCCTCTCTATGTTCACATTACGGAAGGTCAATGATTTAACAAAGATAAGAGTTACCGTGGAGAGTAAAAGTGGAAAGTTGACATGGTAACATATTTTTGTTAGCAGCGCGTGAAGACAAGACTCATTCGTGGTGAGAATTTGGTGATGCTTTATCGGCGAGGTGAGTCCCTTTCATTAAGTACTCTTTGGACTCGAGTCGTGGCGAACCAGTAACACTTTGCCTTCTTCTCATTGGCCAGAGGTTTCAAACAACGTCTTTGTGTGGACTCAAGAAGTTTATAAATATGGGTGCCCTACAACCACTGTTCAATGTTTACTGACTGCGATAACTTGGTTAGTGTTACAGCCCTTTGCTACAACTCTACTCTATGGACTGGAGATGGCCGTCGAAGATGGCCAACAACTTTAGACCACGGCCTTACAGCCCGCCAAGACGAATTATGACACCGGCCGTGAAAGCCTCAGACATCAATTGGTAATGCTATGTTTCAGACACAGTTCAGATTTATTTTAGCTGGTAAAATAACTGTACAGATAACACCGAAGAAAAACAATGGAAATGAGAATAAAAACGAATTAAAAGAGAGACAAAAAACGTGTTGCGTACGCAAGTCAACTAGAATATACCGTGTCATTTCCAGAATTTACAAAAAAATACCGATAAGAAGGTGACAGCTGGATTCAAAGTTAAAAGATGTGAAGATACCTCGACGATGAGGTATAGTGTGGTTAAGTTTTGTAGCTTAAAGAACTGAGAAAGATTTTAGTTTAAAGAAACTCCACTGGAAAATTTTCGGCAGGCTTTAGTTCAGGATAAGGCAGAAAAATAATTGTGATGGTTATAATTAATGTAACTTCTTAACAATAAATTTATACATTTATCGTCACCTTCTGTGGAGAACAAATTTACGTGTAGACGGCTTAACATTATCAGATCCAATTTACTTCCAATTTTGTGCTCCTTGAAATATAATCAATAGTATATATTCTTCTAATATTGATTATATGAATCGTCAATACTGCAACAGAAGGCACCTAAAATATTCATGTATTATATAAATTTAAAAATACTTGTTTGGGATTATATTTATATAATAACCATTTTACGGAAGGTGATTTAATGAGTCTTGGTAGTCGGGTAAAACTATGGTCAAATTACTCCAGGAATTACACACCCCGGCTCCAGAGTCCCTTATAAATTGCTACTTTTTTTTTTGTTTACATAATACTGTCGACACTGTATCTTGTCATACTATACGTTAAAGAATACAAGTGGCTGGATTGTCGTGTAATTCGTTTTAGGTGTATATGAAAAATAGTTTTTGTTTTAATAATTATAAATTGACTCATTAATAAGTAAGGTCGTACTTTATTGTTTAAACAACTCCGAATGTTTTCTAAATATTAATTTCTATATTTTCATAAAAATATTAAAGTGTAGTTAATTCTAGTAAGTAGGTTTTCCAAATATCAATTTTTATAACTTTATAAAATATACTAAAATGTAATTAATTTAAATAATAGCACGCTGTGTAAAATAAGGTTTGTATTTTAACTAGTATGGGAGTAAAACATAGTAGGATTATTTTATGCAGTTTGGTGTTAATTATTATTACTGATATTTAATTTTCGGAATTTGCATTTAGAAACTTCCGGACCGTAAACTATTTTAAGAGGGTTGTGTTGCACATTTATGCGCGTAATTCTAACAATTAAATAACACACGGTTGAAATACATTTGGAGGAACTGTCTGTAGTTTGAATTTTTTAATTACAGCACGAACTAAGACAAGAGGCGCGATCTCGTACATGATCACTACTTGTACAATTTCGGGCGTTTGCTGTTGCGACCGTCGCCGCGCTATCTTGTAGTGTATTCTGAAACTAAACCCACTCCAATAATAGCTAGTCCTAAAATTTCAATAAAGAGCGCATCGCAAACCATTACGGTACTTTGGTTTAACAAAACGTTATTTCATTACAGGTCAATTAATTTAATACACATATAACTTTTAGTTTCTATTTTTGTTACTTTCAATTTTTCTTAATTATTGCTTCGTCGTCGTAAACGTATTTACGATTAAATGTGAGAAAACAGTCTAGTCGTTGATATAAATATTCATCATAATTACGATATTATTCCCATATTGTTAGGCAAATAACGATTTTAATTCTTAGCTATTTTAAGAATAGTAACTACGTTAAAAATAACAGTGGTCTTGTTAAACCTGAAAAACATGAACTCTTTATTTTATGTTCTACTTTTAAAAGTAAAAAAATTCAACATTCGTAATGCTCTAAATGTGGTCTATAAATTAGTACAACCTCCCAGAATAAATTGTTATTTATTCAAAATTACAGTTTGAAACTGACATGCAAATTAACAGAATATTGATTAATTTTATAAACGATCTCTGGGTTGTTTTCATCAAATGTTTTGCAAAATATTTAGGTTTTAAATAAATGCAAAGATTTAGTGATGTTTTCCATTTACTTGCATGTATTGATTGGCTTCGAAATTGTTTGTTTATTCAGAACAGACGTTGTGCCATACGAAATTCTAATGTAGCTTTTAAAAATTCATTACTTGCCAAGAGTAAATGGAGAAATATATGTAGATTACTAGCACAAGAAAAATTAATATTTCAAATAACTAAAATAAGACAAACAAAATCATTTGCCAGTACCATTTTGTTCTAAAAATGTTTTTACTGCTATCATTAAAAAATTTTCAGACTTTCTCAATATTTCTTAGATAATAAGTGCAAAATACAAGAATTAAATAATTAACGCAGCTATTCAATAAAAATAAATCCTACTTTATTTAAACTCTATTCCTACTATATTTAACTTTAAACATTGTGTTATTTCCTAAACGTATCTATAACTTTACAGGAAAGAGAATTTAGTTACATAAAAAAGTAGTGTACTTATACCACAGAGTAAAAACTATTCCAGATCTAATTATCTGGATTCCGGTTAACTACAAGTAAAACATTTGTCTTAATGAAAAAGCGATAAATATTACCACCTGTTCCGCTACCGGGTACCGGAGTTAACTAACTTTCTTGACAATAATGAGAATCAGCAGTGTAGCAACAGAGCTTCATTAAAAGTTGTCTTAATGAAGAACTCGGTACAGTTATATTTACGAAAGGCGAATCGATGCTGAAAAGTTACTTTTGTAGAAATTAACTCAAATTGCTCGTTTCAGGATCGAAAACATTACACAAATTCAACGTATATGATAATGAGAGTCTGATTTAATTGTGTTCATTTATGTTACTTTGTTGTCAACAAATTCCATTTGTACACAGGTTTCACAGTCTGTATTGATTCCGACATCGGCTCTTTAACTTCCAGGCCCGTTGAGGAATTGTTAATGCTGTTAGTGCCTACTCGTCCGGTTACTTCAAGTGGTAGAGTTTGTTCGAAATCCTAGTCCTTGTAAGGCAACCTACTATTGTCAATGTTACAGTCTAGGCAATTTCACTGATTTGCAAATTAGAGATCTCCAGGTACAGTAAGTTAGTAAGGAACAAAAGCCTTTATAATTAGGTTTTTGAAGCGACTATCCTGAGAATAACAAACAACAGACACAAATTTTTCAGGCATGGCCAGAATGGTGTCCACGCCAGTACAACTACGCATAGAAAGAAGATTACAATACATTAGTTTATGGAATCTCCTGACGGGACTGTAACTGGGTTCGTAATTTTTATAATTAAATTATTACAAACGTTCGAAATACTTGTTTTTTTTTAATAAAAATCGTTTTTCTAATTTCATAAAAGAAGCCCGTAGAACACTCTTTATACAAGTGGACAAGGACCGACCGTATGTTGGAAAGACTATCCGGACTCGTAACGCTTCGAAAGACGGAGGGGGAATAGAAACCTGTTTGCTTGTTTGCACTGAGTCTACTTGCACTATTATCGAGTTACCATAAAACCTGAAGAGGGAAGAAGGACAGCAGAACTGGGAAGATACCTGAACTTAAACATGTAATGTTTTCCTCTCGCTTTCTCTGTCCTAAATCAACCTATACAAAGTAAATCTAAAATGATATAGTGATAGGAGGCATATACAGAACGAAATTATTTCTGGCATTTTTTTAAATACTGTATATCTTCTTTCCTTCATATTTTTTTATGAGATGGCATTACTAAAATTATACGTTTTTAAATATTGTAAAAATTTACTTGCCTTTATTCCAAATTACAAAATCTGTGTAGGTACTGATACCTTTACATGCTTACCGATGTCTGGATTATAGTTACATGTAATGTAAATACTATAACACAACGTATAAATTTATAAATATAAAATAAACGTGTACAAGAATTAACATAACATTTCTGAAATAACGTTTCATAGATTTCTGAAAACATCACTATACCTATTAAAGTGGTGTTACTAAAACAGTCTGAAATTAACATAAGGAAGCATTTAATGTACTAATGTGTTCTTGACTGCGCAATACTTCCCGGAACTGTCTGCGCACCATTCGGATCGCACCGTGCACCAATCAGATTGTACCGTTATTGCAATGAGATCATTGTTTTGAGTCCACGTTGCCATAAATTAGTATTCATCAACCTCAGGTTATCGCCTTCAGTGGAACCGACCCGTTCTGTTTCAAAACATGTCAACATGTATTTTTTAAAAACTACACTGACGCTATAAAAAATAAATTATCACTATAACAGCCGCTTTGGCACCGACGGATAACGCTTTAAATGAGAGAGCTACATAGCCTTTGCGTTTTCCAAACCGTTCTGTTCGTACGGTATCTCAATGTCTTTATTTTCTTAACATTTCCAACTACACCATCGTTCCAACTCTTTATAGGACTGCAACGGATCTCGTTTTACTGTTCAAAATTTTTCGTTGGATGTCTACAAAAGTAATATATTTTAACAAAGTGGCTGAGCAGTAATAACTTTCTTTCAGTTATTCAGAGTGAATGAGGATAATAAGGAAAACGACTTCACAAATTGTCAATGGCTTAGAATTTACATTCGATCAACGTGTCCGTTCTAGATACCGAAGAATTTAGCTTCTATCTTACTGGGTATATGAACTATCATAACTAACAGACGATGATCTTCGGGGAACCGCGTGCGTTACACGAGCAACCACTAATATACTCTGAAATTTGTGGTTTGGTGTGCCACAACACATCGGTGTAATTTTTTCCTAAAAGACAGTGACATCTTAGCGCTACAAACAAAATTCATGTAATTCTTAGCTTTGCTTGAACCTACTGTACGCGACTGCTGGCTAAAGCAAAACTGCAACAACTCAGTCAAACTCATGTATCAAAATATTGTGCGATTTCTTTAGTGGCGGGATAATATGTCGTGTTCTTTGATTCCTACGTTACGGGATCATATTTCAAATAAAATGTTGTGGTATCCAGTGTTTCCTATATATTGACTCTCCCTATTTCCTAATCAAAAATTTGGTCTTCTTTCTTTAACCCCTCTCTATCCTAAGACATTTCATCTCCGCCGCTTGTAATCTCTATTTAACTTGTCGTCTGACATACAAGATTTAGTACTTATATAAGTTGGGACACTTGGAACCATAGTAATCTTTGTGTCACTGCCACTAAAGTCGATGCTATAGTGAAAACTGTTATAAATTTCAATAGGGCCTATGTAACTGATTAAGTTTTAACAGTAAGCTAACAATTAAAAGCATTTTATTAAACGCAAATATCGTTGAAAGAACCAGTATTCGCTACAAAACTACAAGATGTCATGTGCAAACATAAGCACTTGTATGTGACCAACACCAAGGTTTTACATTTACCTACACCAATAGAGTAAAGTAAAGTAGATATGACTGTATGGCTTGACAGCGACCTGCAGCCACAGTGACTACTTCTTCATTTGTTACAAAAACAGTTCACTGGAAAAGAAATATTTATACTCAGTTAAAATTCATAGTATTTTTTTTAAAGGGAATCCGTATGATATAACTAAACATATCGTTAACAGAAAGTCTGTTATCTGTGTGTGTGTGTGTGTGTGTGTGTGTGTTTTGATTTGACTTCGTTTTAACTGGAAAAGTTTAATTTAAATTTGATTGCAGTCAAGTGGTCAATATTTTACAGTACAGTACATAAAATATCATAGGTCAGAAAACGTCACAGAATGTGATTCCTATCAAAATGTCACACAACCGGATGCAGAATCCCCAAAGGTGTATCCCAATTACGGTTATATAAACACAAAAAATTTGTACAGTCGCGGCCTATGAAAATGTTATACAACTAATAAGTAAAAAATGGTATTTTCAGACCAGTTTAAATAATTTGAATTAAAACTTAAAATTGTCAAACTCTCTTGTTGAAGCCGTGAGTTACTTGGGTTTGATCTATGTTCAATCTTGATCTACTGATTAGATTGGACTAACAAAAAAAGCAGGATTTCAGCAGACGAAGAAGGATATAACGCACACTGAATGCAAGAGAGCCATAGTTGCAAAAAATTTGGAAATTGAGTTATGGCACAATATTAACAGATTAAAGAGAGCTGTATTAAATACAGTAGAGACATAAGCGATATCATCAAAGATACAGATGCTATAAAAATGTGTCCTTATGCTACTGAAAATCTGGAACACACATTTTAATGTAATACAGCCACATGTCACTTGTGGATGTATTCCATTAATAGAATAAACTATACTTAGGAAGGTGGGCATAAGTGCAATTGACATTTACCTCTCCAACTGATGACAAGAAATGAGATTTAATACCTCTCGCCAAAGTTGAATTATAAAGAGCAATTACAACCATTGTATGAAAATATAAATGAAAAAAAGATGTAGATTCAGATGAATGTGAATTATAAGTTTATTCGACATTTTGTAAGGATTGAAATAATTTAAAAATTCAAAATAAATATTTAGACCTATTATATATAATTCAAAAGAATGTAGACCTATTAGTAATAAAATTAACACTTTTGATTATGTTTATTATATTTTGTTCATTACTTGGATATTTATTTATATTTTGTCAATAAGTGACTTGGATACCTATTCAAACATGTTTTTCAATTTCAGTAGTTACTTAATTGTGCCTCTTATAATAAACGATGTTTCCTATGTTTCAGTTATTACAATATGTTTAAAAATAACAATAAAAATAAATTTTAACAGCTATAATTAAAAAAATTATGAAGAAAACAGATAATGTGTACTATTTTGATAGCGCTTATGGCTGTTTTGAATAAAAAATTCAGTTCTTTAATATACTGTAGTAAAGATGTACGTTTTGTTGCAGACGGCCATGAGTGAAAAAAAACAATTATATGTAATAGAAAACCAGAAAAATTTTACAACATGATTTAGAGAATTAAATTTTATTAAAATGAATGAAAAAATGTTTTATGATTTCGCGCTTATCAATTTTCAACAAGCATTTTAAACTTAAAACTCGATTTCCCGCAAATGTGTCTTTTAGCACTTTTGGGCCTCTACGTTTCAAGGTGCGAATAAGTAACCTCTTACGACGCTAACCGATGGTCAAGCGCTATTCTTTCTCCAAACGTAAACTACAAACGATTTACAAACGTAAACTTTGTTCTCAGTGAGTTCGCACTACTTCCCTTACAGCAAGCTTCAAACACTGTTTCGGTTCTCTGCGTTCTCGTTGTCTGACTATTATAACGCTTTGTTAGGAAATTTCTTTTGTAAGGAAAAATCTACACTTATTCGTTTTTTATAACATTATTCCTAATTTTATCTATTCTATCTCAACTAAAGCATCTATTTCCACTGTCTTAAATCTTTTAAACATTTGTCGACAACCTTCCATGTTTCTGTCCTATTATGAAATCTACACTTAATCTTTCTTGCGTTTTTTTTTTACTTAAGTTTTTTTTTTGTAAAACAAAAGACAAGTATTTGATCACACGCGGGGATCGAGACTGGCGTTGCAGTCGTTTCTATGGCATTCGGTCGGCGCAGGGTGTCAAGGTCGTGTACTGACCTAGATTCAAGTGAATTCCAGAGGGTTTGAAACTACCCAAATCTTCTCGACTTGTCGGCCGGAAAGTAGCAGGATTCCTCTGGAACCTCTGTGTGGTGTATATAAGCGTCAGCGGCCGGCTTAGCAGTTAAGTTAGACTTGGCTATATTTCAAGTGCGGTTCGGAGTTGTTATTGCGGTTTAATGGAAAGTGATTATTGTGTTAATTACAGAAAATTGTAATAAGGTGTTATTTATTATTGTGTTTTGGACAAAATGAACTCGAATTATCGTATAAAAATGCCTTTGTCGATTTTTAACTCTTGTTTTTGTGTAATTAAAGTTTGTAATTAGTGACTTCATTTGTGTCAGTTAATCTGTTTCCACTGTACTGCACGACGATAGGTGAGACCGTCGTAACAATCCAAAGAACATTGTGGCAGATGATACGCACATTAAGCAGAAAAATGACAATTATCTGAGAAAAGGTGATACTAAAAATACGAGGAAACAACATACAGTTAAAACAAAAATGATATCATGGGAGTTTCGTAGATATACTGTATGGCATTCCTGCAAAAGTTCCAAATTTTTAACAAGCCCAACGCAGTTTTAAATAAAAAAGTATTTAAATTATACGCTGTGGGTGTGAGAGAATGACGGAATGAACAGGGTAAGGTAAGGAGGGGTTGGGTTGAGACCGGGCCAGCAACAAGCAGTTTCCAATTCAATTAATGCACGCGTCTTGTCTAACTAGTGATAACAGCAGTTGCCCCAGCCTACATCACTTGTTATCGTCAAGGCACACACCCCACGCGTTTGTCATAACGATGTAACTAATCGTATCGATATGCTCATACGTCGTACTAACTATATTTGGAAAAGTAATCGTTACACAATTCCTAATATTTTTTAAAATAAAAAATTAGTCTTTCTGACTAATCCAGTCAATATTCAACAAGCAGTCAGCAATTTATCTTAATTTTCTCCCCTTCTTAGTTATTAATTTTCAATAATAAGTTATTCTCAGTTTTACAATTTGTTTTGCTTTTAAATTAAAATGAGTACCTCCTAGAAACAGCTTGTCGTGAATGTTTTTATGTACATACATTGCGATTATCCATACGATAACATAAACCAAGAAGATTCAGTTTTTTCAGAAGTCTATTTCCTATAATATAATAATAATAATATTTATTACCAATTTTCCTTTACATATAATAAAAATTATACAATAAAGGACCTATAGGGGGCATAAATGCCCGTACATAGGTTGGTCCTTAGAATTAATATTTATATACTTAATACTAATTGTGAGTTTTACCTCACCGATCATAGTAAATATTAAAAATAAATTATTTTTCAATTTTAACAAAATTTTAGTTTGTACTATAACACAATTCAATAAATAAATGAAAAAAAAGAGAAAAAAGGTCCATATCATAATAGACTGATTTTTGATTATTCAATAACAATGTTCCTAACTTTTTCTTTGATTTTTTTTTTAAGCACTTTTATATTTACACTTAGATTTTTCAGTTCATTAGGTAATTCATTAAAATATTTTATGGCATAATACACATAGCTTCTTTGCCCAATACTTAATAGGTGTCGCGGCAATATAATATTTTTATACCGTGTGTTGATTCGATTTTGTAAAAACTCACTTTTTAGATCATTGTATTGATAAACTATAGAATTCACTACAAACACCTGTTTAATATTTAATGGTTTATTCGAATCTTGTTCATTGACTCCTATAATTTTAAGAATACACTTTTGCAGCGGATCCAATGCGTCTAGAGATGATTTATATAGACCCCCCCAGCCTATGATAGCATACCCTGCCACACTATGGAATAGTCTATAGTATATTTGTATTAGTTGCTTTTTTGATAAAATTTGTTTAAGTCTGTAAAAAACATAGACTAAGTACTGTATTTGGTTTTTTTTACAATGTTAGCCACATGTACATCCCACTTCATGTTAAAGTCATATGTTATTCCTAGATATTTACTAGATTTAACTCTTTTCAATTTTTGACCATTTATCTTAATTTCAAAGTCATGCGGAACAGAGTCTCTATAATTTCCAAAGGTGATAAAAACAGACTTGCTTATGTTGAGTACTAGATTATTGTGATAGAGCCAAGAGTATATAATATATAAATTAGTTGACATATCTGTAGCAAGTTCAGGCCATGTCTTTGCTTTCATTGGTACTGCTGTATCATCAGCATATGCTATTAATACATCTTGTAACACTAGTAAGTCATTGATATATAAAATAAACAATAAAGGTCCTAATATAGAGCCCTGGGGCACTCCAACATTTGTTTTAATAGGCTGACTTCTAGTCCCATTCACCTTTACAACTTGTGTCCTTTCATGTAAATAACTGGCTATCAGGGATAAGCTTACACCTCTTATTCCCATATTCTGTAATTTGGATATAAGTATGCCATGATCGACAGTGTCAAAAGCTTTGGAGTAGTCCAAAAAGTTACAACAGTTGGTATGCTAATACTTAGATTTTCATAAATAAATTTGCTAAGTAGGGCTATAGCATCATCTGTACCTTTCTTCTTGAGAAAGCCAAATTGTTTAGCACTTAACAGGTTATGGTTCTTTACAAATTTAAATAATCTGGTAAAAATAATTTTTTCAAAAATCTTAGCTAGATTTGATATCAGTGCGATCGGTCGATAATTGTTAACCAAACTTTTTACACCTTCCTTATATATAGGACAAATTACAGCTTTCTTAAATTGATATGGGCATGTACCTTGTATCATAGCAGTATTAATAATGTGAGTCAAAGCAGGAGTTATGAACGGAGCAGCTAGCTTAACTGTATAGGCATGAATTTCATCACACCCACCATGTTTATTTTTGAGTTCACGAATAGTTTGGTAAACTTCTGACTCATTTGTTGGTGTTAGAAACATAGTATGCTGATTAATTGATATATCTGGTATTTCATGCTGCAGAATAGGAGGAGTCGCACTTTCATTCAGCCTAGATACTATTGTGCTGAAAAATTCATTAAAATGAATGCCTTTGTCCAGTCATTGCTGTTAAGTTTATTATTAATCAAAATATCATTTATTTGTCTATTTTTTGAATTACGATCCAATTTTAGATGAACATATCTCCACATTTTTTTAGAATCAGCGTTTTGTAGTTGTTTTTCTTCATGCCTATTTTTAGCAGTCCTAAGTAATGATTTAAGTCGTTTTTCGTAATTTAAGTACAGCTCTTTTTTTAGCAAGTCGTCTTGACTATTCTTCCAGGCTTTATATAATTTGTTTTTGTTATTAACTGAATTAATGAGAGCAGGGGTAATCCAGGTCTTTCTTGGTTTTTGAATTTTTGGCCTAGTTTTGTGTGAAAGTTCATTGATAGTTTGAATCTTGTTTATTAACAATTCTAATGCTTCATTGTTATTTGGTGTATTACAGACTTGTTGCCATTGTTCTGAAGCACACAGCTCCAAAAATCTTTTTTTGTTTATTTCAAAAGATACTGTAAGTTTGCATTTTATGTTGTTTCCATGTAGTGATATTAAAACGGGGTAGTGGTCTGTGATTGAGTCAATTTGAGTCAGTTTTTAGTTAAGTATTTGTTAGCATTAATACAATTAATACATTTATTTATATCAGAGGTACATACTGTAGCATCATGGTTACCTGAACATTTGTAGCATGATTGTTGTCTTTTAAAAGTGTCTTTGCACTTTCTCAATGAATGGTTATACCCACAACAGTTTTTACAACATTTGATATTAAAATTGTCATACACTCTGCAGTTTTCATATCCAATAAAAACAGATTTATTCTTCATTATCTTGGCATATGCATCAGAGGTTACTTCTGCTAGCGCAGCATAATTATTGTTTCTCTGTTTGTATTTGTGTACAATGTTTACACTATTTGATGGTAATTCATTTCTATGTATGATATCATTCTCGAGTTCTACTTTATCGACATCTTCTGATATGTTTGTTATTTTTATTTGCGGATTTTTTTTAACACATGCTTCAGCTGTCAATATTTCACTGTTTTCACTGTTTATAACCTTTAGTATTTTTTCAGAATCTTGCTCATTTATACACTTTAGAAAAACTGTACCATTATTGACTTTGTTAATTTTTAGAACTTTGGCATTAGTTTTGGTTGAAATTTGCACTTTGATAATATTTAGGGCATCGCCTTTGAAATTTTCCTTTGGCTTTATTGTCAAACGAGCACATTCTTGCTTTTTAGGCAAATTTAGCACAGCATCAGCATACGAATTTTTAATGTCTACATAATTTTTTTCAACATTTACAGCAGATGATCTTAAGAAACTGTTATTTTCACGCAACTCATGGTTATGTTCACGTAGCTCATTATTTTGTTTCACTAATTCACTATTAATTTTTTTTTCATAGTTTAATTCTCTTATATAGTCCTGACAATCCTCGCATTCAAAATTTTGTTCACACTTACGGTTTTTATTTTTTTCACTGGCAATTGATACGATAGATACAGCATCATCCTCACCTTTATCATCTGTATCCATATTATCACTTACACCATCTTGAGTCACACTTAGACCATTTTTAATATTTTCTAGATGTTTTTGAATAATTAACAATTTTTTTTTGACATTACTATGGCCAATATCAGTATCCTGGTCACATGGTTGAATGTCAACAAAAGATAGTTTAAGATGTACAGGGCACACAATTATGTGTCTAGAGATAAAGAATCCTTTTCCTTCGTTCACTTCTCTTGTAAAATCAGACTTGCAGAAAACACTATCACATATTAAACAAGTAACAAGTCCAACTTTTCTATTTGGATAACAAATATGATTAATATGATCGGGTGGTATATCGCGCGCGTCTTTACTTGTCCACGCCATTATGGATCATCCATATGTGTTCCAAACATTTTTAAATTGTACTTAGAAATTTAATGCTTGACTGATGTTTAATCTCAGGGGAGACTATAATTCTTACAGGGCGCGTTCTCAGGTTATAGTCACCGTCTAATTTCAGTTAGGCCGACAGGAATATGGGAAACAAAATACAACACACAGACCAACAAGACAGGACGAGTGGAACTCTTTATCTGCAGAGGAAGCAATCTACCAAAGAGATAGCTACTCTCAAATCAAAGAGACTCTGACCCTTCAACTCCTCGGCACTCCACCTATCTCGATAAAACAATACTAGTATCCATCTCGGAACAGGACGATGCAATGGCAAAGACAAAGGTTACAGATAGACAATTAATATAATAATAATAAACAAATAATTTATTTTGTACGAAACGTTCAAGTGTTTTCTAAAGAACTAAACAAAGCTACAAATTTAAACGTAATACTAGGGTTATTATGACACAAAGGAAGAAAAGCAACCACCAGAATACCTAGGTAAACACGACCACTTTTAGGTAGTTTTCAGTTGTGGTTTCTAAAAAAATGTCGAGATGAACAAGGAGTCTCCTCCGTGATGTTATGAACGTTATGTCATAACTTGAGGACCGATTAGTGACAAATTAATCAATTAGTGACGTATGCGGGAATTTAGAAGGATTTAGAAGTGAATATACTTTAGCAATATTGAGGACAGTTTTTTGACGTTAGAGTCAATTACCTGTACATACATATTTTTGTAAACGAAACTGTTATTACTGTTATTTTTAAAGTACAATTCTTCTGAAACCAAATGAATTGCAACCATATAAACATACTACGCTGAAAATAAACCGACGTGGTCTAACTAATATGTGTCAGTAGTATGAGCAAGCACGGACGACAAAACTCATACGTATGCACGGGAAAAAATATTTATTTGAAACGACACAAAGCGACGCCCATAAATTCAATACCTAGACGCAAAGTGTAACTGTTCAGTATGCAGACACGCTCACTGACATAATACTACGCCGGATTTGGAAGCGAATAAAACCTTGCCATTTACCTCTCCAACGTCCACACTGCACGTTTTGTTATTTCAAACTACCGAACGTAACTAGATATTTCTTTGTCACGTTACAGAGAGTGTAGAACTGATGAATCTCGTATAACATATATACAAAAAATGGTCGTCATATACATGATATAAAATTTGTCAAAATCATGTCCTAAAAATTATTTGTCCATTTGTTTTTAATTTTTATTTAGTTAACTAACTGTTTTTATGATTACCGCCTTTTTTGAATACTACCGGCTCGATTACTGTATGGAGGATTGTTGAATTGATTACGTTAGATAAAATTTTGGGTTTTCAATTAAACATGTAATCGTTTTAAAGCTTCCGGTCTTGTATTCTACAATACTGAGTATCTCCACCCACGTTACCCTATTAGACGTATTCGCGAAAGGTTAAGAAGGAATGAAAACGGATTTAGATTTCGTCTAAATGAGTAAGTCTGGGGACATGTATAGTTTAAGACCTACGCGTTTCGTGGTATCTTCAATAAACTTCTAGTTGTTTGTTGAAAAAAGTACGAAAAGATTTGAATTTTCATCTGTTTTTTGTTATAATATTCGTTCGGTATTATAATAGTCACTCCTTTATTGACTACGTCATAACAAAATACCGGTTATTAATCTAGGGGTGGATCTGGGGTTTTTCTGTTTTCTACATGTTCTACAACTATACTGAAAAAACAATTTTCTCTCAAGCTTAGGTTTATTTTTTAAACCTGAAACGTCGGTCAAAAAAATAAAAAAATACATTCACTACTTTTTGTTAACGAAAATCTGAAGTAGACAGGATTTCTTCTTGTTATATTTACAGTAAAGATTAATTTGTCATTTAATATGAAATCTAACACCAGTAAATAATTCGTGTTAAAAATATTCTTCCTCTTCATTAGTGTCGTCATCCACGAATCTTGATCCGTTAGTAATAGTTTTTGCTGTTTAGTGACTACAAACTGAAATGTCAAAAAAAATATTTTTTTGAAAATCGAATAACTGCTGAAACACTTTAAAAAAGACGTAAATATAATTTAATTGCTGGTATTACATTTAGAAATAGATGAATGCAGACAAACACTGTCTAGGAAAATTAAAGCAATAAGCAAACGTGCACAAAACAATAGACTCGTGTATATAAGCTATTTACAGTCAAACAGAAGTATAATCGTCAATAAACTCAACAAAGACTTTACAATGTGAATGTGTATACTTAATATGCCCAGCTGCGTGTATTTGTGTGAGAGAAAGGGAGAATCTAGTAATAAGGATAATGGGAATTGATACGTAGTAGCAGTGGGTTGAGACTGGGACAACGAAAGCAATATTACAATTCAATCGATGTATGTACCTGCAGTGGACCTATCGATACTCTTGTAAACGTCACTGTACACGCTCCACTAGTAAATATAACGACGTGCCTAATAGTATCGGTATATTCATGTCTTGCAATTTGTGTTGGTAATTGCGTTCGCATCGCATTCCGTACATCTTGTATATAGAGTCTGTAACGTTCATAATAACGTATTTTTGTTTCGTTTCAGTAAATAAAATACAGTTGTCCATGTTAGGTTATTAATTTTTTTTATTCGTCTCGTACATAAGTGCATATGTCTGCTTGGTGACTCCGCGGAAATTTTAGGATGGATAACGCTTTTTATCCGGGTGAGGTCTGTGGTTATCCCATCCTAATGAATACCTCACCACATCCGTTAGGTCAAGTTATAGGTCAAGGCTATTATGCCCTGAGAACTGTACGAGTAAGTGAATGGATATAATATAACCCCACCAAAAGAACGTTGGCTTTCATGGTCGGTATTTGGCGGGCTGTTAGGCCGTGGTCCAACATTATGGTTGCTACAGAAAAGCTGGTCCATGACAGCGACCCTGTCAACATAAACTATATAAAAAATTTAAAAAATCACAAAAAGAACATAAACAGACCTTTCGTCCGTCTCCACGACGGCATTCTTCAGTGTGGTAGGGAAAGAGGTACTTAGTAAGTCCCGCGAGAGACTGAGATTGTGAATTTCAGAATCCATCCTAATGTGAAATTCTGTCTGAAATTTCACAATCTTAGTCTCTCTTCTTCTTTTCTACTTTTTTTTACTTCTCTTTTTTTACCTCTTTTTTTTCTACCTTCTACTTCTTTTCTTCTTCTTCTTCTTCTTCTTCTTCTTCTTCTTCTTCTTCTTCTTCTGCCTTTCCAGGGTTTGTGAATTCTGTCTGTTCAGGCTTCTCTACCTAATTCTCGGTGATCTCACGCTTCTTCCACCTATCGGGTGTTAGTTCCTTTGGACAAATAAATACCTATCGGGTTTATTTGAAACCCTTCCTTTCTGTATTTTGGATACATGTTCTTTCCATTTTTATAGATTTCTATCTGTATTGCCACAGATTTAATGTTTCATTCCTCTCTGATGGTTGCACTGCGTATCCTGCGTCCCCAAGCACAGTTTTTTACTGACTCCATCTCTGATGCCCACTAATAATGACCATAAACCTTGACTATGGTAATAAACGGGATTACTCAGGCTTTTTATATAATTTTCTACAGATCAGAAGGACACATTCAACGTGTTTGGATGTGATTTAACATCCAATTCAGTCAGGCTGAAGAAAATGTTTGAGCTGTAGAATCGTACAAACCGAATCAAACATCAAAAGTGTTGTGTACCGACCTTTCTTCACCGAACACGACTGAAACCTCGTAGCTGATAAATATGTCTCGTCAGAGGGATCTGTACAGTCTTCTATAACGCATTTTTCCAACTGGGTATTTCTACCTTCAAGAGTTTTGTTTGTCTTTAAGACCACACTTTAGTATACAAAAATTAACTACACGTATACGAAAGGCTGTGCATCATTATTAACAAAAAAACATGTAAAGTAGAACACATACTTCATCCATTTTAATCTGTAGTGTATTAAGTTGTTTATTTCAATTTTGTCTTTTCTGTTTTCAATTAAGTTGCATGTGCTAAAATTTCTGGACACAAACAGACTTGAAATGAACAAACCTGAAGGTAACTCTAATGATGAAATCCTTACATACAGGAAAGTGTTACGATTTAATATTGGAAAACAGGTTACTGCCATATAATGTCATACAGCATATCTTATATTTTTAATTTATATATGACTCCTTGTAGAAACTTACTAGCGATGAATAAAAGAGTTTTCTGTTTAACGAAAATCACATTATTTTTCAAGGCCGTGTCACGCAGAGCTGCTGAATGTTGATCTGACCTCATTCTCTCACCGAATACAACTCAATGTATATTCTAATCAATTATTTATTGCCATCAATTTTCTAGGCCGCACTTTGCTAATTGGAAATTTCGTGGAACCTCGAACTTTACATTTATAAAGGACAGAAGTTTATGACAACAGAAAGAAAAAAAACGGTCCCTTAGGAAAATTAAAACCTTTGACTGATTCACTATTCAACGGCTCTCTCTCTCTCTCTCTCTCTCTCTCTCTCTCTCTCTCTCTCTCTCTCTCTCTCTCTCTCTCTCTCTCTCTCTCTCTCTCCCTCTCTCGTTGTTTTTCTTCTGATCAAGAACAAATGTTCAAAGAAATCTTTTTTTATGGTCTTACGTATAATTTTTTTTCATTCACAACAAACTAGATTTCTAATTTACAAGAAAGTATTAAAAATGATTGAAGTTACAGGTTTGTGACTACAAAGAGGATTTTAAAACACTTCAATTAGTACATGAATTCCTAGAAATCGTTAAAATTAGCTCCCTTGAGAGTATGTTTGCAGGTTGTAAATATACATCACATATACGTTTTACTGAAATCAACAGTCAGGAAGACACAGAGTCAATACACATGAAAACAAGTAGTCTACGTAACCAAATATATACAACTACAAACTTAAGATACTACGTGCTGTACTGTATTTTGTTTTGTTTTGTCTTACAATTTAACAACGTGTTTCAAGATTTTACGAAATAGAAATTTATCATATTTGCTCCTGCATTTTCAGCTGATATCAATATCGACATGTTATATGCGACTTTGAAAATGGACTATGTAGAGCTGCAGTCATATACGCAAGTGTAAAAAGTATTAATACTACTATTTATTCCTGTCGCTCCCTGCAGAACATAGGACCTCAACGAAGGGACTCACCAACGGACTCTATTTTAGGCGAGGACCCTGAGCTCTACAAAAGACTTCCCCTCCTTTTGTAAGAAGTATTAGTCAAATATATTGTAACGGTACATATGACACTATATACACCAACGTATCAAAAATTAATTAGAAAGCCACTACTATTAAGAATACATAAAAGGTCAAGAATACCACCACGGTTAAAGAAGGAGAAGGTATCATATGTTAAACTAAGTGAATTATTATAAAAAATAAATTACTAGTAAATGTATTGATAAGGAGGAAAAGAAGACTAACAACGAGACGACTGACATACCTTACCCAATAGATCAGTGAGAAGAACACAATGGAAACCAAAAAAAGGAAAAGAATCAGTGAGAAGGACACCACGATGACTATATAAAGAAGAAAGAAGAGTCAGTGGGAAGAAAACAACTATAACGACCTCAAGAAGGAAGAAAGAAGAACAGAAGGAAACAAATGAAAACAACATCATGTATAAAATAACTAAAAGTGAGAAAGAGACCAGTGAAGAAAAGAAGAAAGATATCCAGACCAGACACAAAAAGGGAAATAAAATGAAATATAGCAAACTAACATAAACCTATGAAGGAATAATTGTACAAGAAGAAAGAAGAAATGTTAATTAATTACACGATATAAATCCCTAAGCTGTATGGTAAAGTCAACACTGACCACAACTCATTTAATGAATACATTCCTTGTCCATGTAAAATAAACTGTAATCAATAAGGACTAATTATTGTAAATAAAGAATAACCAAGAAAATGAATAAGACTAGGATAAGTTTATTTTAGCTAAATGATGTGTAAACATAAAAAGAAGACTATGTCCAAAATATAAATAACCAGTTGTACAGTGGAATTGATGTTAGAAAAAACCCACTAATTAGCAATAATTAAGACCATAAAAAGTAAACAAAAGGTACTATAATAACTAACAACAAATGTACCAACATTACATGAAAGCAAATCAATCAGATATAAGGCAGAGATACAAATCCAGCAGCAACATATTAATGCTACCTAGTATGCAACATAACCTAATCTGGGCAACCAGTTTTCACTAAAACTGAAGAAAAACAAAGCCAAAATAATATCAAACCAAAATGTATTAAAATGTGAAGTAACTAGATGATATAAGGAACGTTTTGTATACAATAGACGATGTAATGGATAAATATGAAAGCTATATTAATGTAATCCAATATAACTATATGCTTGTAATAGCAAAGGTGCCTGATGCAACCAAATTATGTTGTAAACTTATTATATAAGAGTAGTAACTCAACTGACAACTTTGAGTGAGACAGAATACCGTTCAATTGAATAAATTCAACAAATATAAATACCTAAATAATAATAATAACGATAATAACAACAAAACTATATTAACTGCAACTAATCCTAATAACATTTAAGATTAGATAACAACCAATACAAATGCAGAATGAACTGCTGGACATTGAGAACAATGTCATTAAAACCATTGTAAGAGTCATTTAAACAACAATAAAAATAATATGGAAAGAGTATTAAGCATATAATAATGTAACTCCATGAAGTATGGCAAACATACTTGACAAACCATGATTAAGACAATAAACCTATAATATAAGGAAAAGAAAGCTATCAATAGTGACTAAAACCAATTAAGTGTAAATAAGCCCTATTAGAAGTTAATTATATGTTAATATTAGTATAATATAAGTAATAAACAATATGTATAGCCATAGACTTAGGATTGAACCTATGAAAACAGACATAGTGTAATTATTACTGCATAGTTTTAAGGGAAAAGTGAATAGTAAGATATGAATACGTTATTACCATCAAATATGGAATAAAAACAATGTATTAAAAATAATTAATAGCTTAATGGACACTATGTATTTATACCAAGTGCGATTTCAGCAACCCCGAATCCGAAATATATGATGAGGGGATTCAAAATAATTGCCATTAAAAAATAGAAACGATAAGGGTAATAAAAATAACATCAGTGCAGTTATAATTAAGATATTTGACTTATAAAAATAATTTGAGATGCTTAGCCCTTGCGCGTGGGTCTGTGAACCACGGATTCATAATCTCAAAACCAGCGACTGACGCGACTTTAAGCGTCTATTTTAACGAAGCCCGCCGAGGTTAGACGAATTCAAAATTATTAACCAATCAGATCCTATAAAAAATTCGAAGTGCATCATTCCGACAGGGGAATCGGAGACAGTTTTTCACCAGCAACGAGAGCAACTACATGCTCGCCGATCGTCCAGAAAAACGTGCTTTTGACAGCTAACAGCTGTAAACACACGCACTAACCTTATGACAATTGAAGAAGATAGTGCAGTATATTTTCAAGTGAACTAATTCGGAGTATATGCGCATAGGAGTGAGTGCAGTGCTGTTATTAAAATTTAATTAATTAATTAAAGAGTTTTAATTAATTGAAACAATTAGGAAAAAGGGTAAATCCTACGAACGACCAGTTACGCAAGTATGAATACCCACAACTATTATACTATGCTTGTCAAGTAATATATAATTAAAAGAACGCTAATAGCGGAATCGAATTAACGTCAGTTAATCGATAAATTGCCCAATTCCAAAAAGGAAGGGAACTTAGAAATATAGATAAACAATGACAAAATTGAACGCTTTCAGTAACGACAATTTCAACTATTCAAATGATTCTAATGTATTAGCATAAGCAAAGACATTGAATAACCAATGAAGGGAACCTGTACCCTAACCAATAGGAAGTTAAGGATGTTTTTTTTTATTTTAATAATTAAATTAAGAGTTACACAAGAGGGTAACCTAAATGTATCAAATGAATTAAATGTACCTGTGTTATGTACATCCAATCTAGGAGATGAGTCAAAACCATGACACTGAATCTAAATAATTATTATCACATATTAAATAATTAATGCATCAATGAAAAATAACTAATAAATTTTATCAAACGAGGTTACATGAACCTGAATTAACTTCCAAGATTAACCATGAACAGTGGTTCATATTTTATATTATTTCAAGTTAACCATCAATGATTTTCGGTTTTGTCTACTTATTATTACAGTAGTACTTTTTATAAGATATGTGTATTTTGCAGACTCAAAGAATCTACTTCTATTACTACCATAACAAATTTTATAAAACATTATAACTATTTGTTTACTAACAGAAAATATTCGACTAGCCAAATGCAGTCATACCAACCTGAGATTTTTAAATGTTTTAGAGTCCATGTTCTAATTTAATTGTTAACCAAAAGGAAAGTAAATTATCTTATTGTATCAAATTTTAATTGTGTTAGAGTTGAATAAACCACTATTGTTATATGAACCTTTAAAAGAGTTGGCTTTTATTGTAAACAGTAGATACAGCTTAGTGAGAAATCCGAGACGGTTGGTACCAGACTTCAAGAGCGGACATTCAAATGGAATGATTTTTACCAACCGCACCATCCTATATATATTGCTACACATTATAAATTATAGTAAATATCATGTCTATGTATGTTTATGTTAGTGTATAGGCAGAATACTACTGATCAACTCACCACAGCTGATATTCGAAGAGTCAACGGAACTTCCAGCGAACCAACTCGAGAAAGTGAATTAAAAAACATTTTAAACCAAATAAACTGATAATTAAACGACGATAAAGAGTGTAAGTAACCGATTTATTCACTACCGGATTCAACAATAGGTTGAATTGGGTGGAATAAATCACTAACCCACAACTTAATAATAAAGAACGAGCTTTCGAAAAATAATAATAAACGAACAACAAGACCCCATATTAAATTAATAACCCTGAGAATAAATATAATAAGACAAACCGACAACATCGGCAAGTTATAATATTTGTGAAGAACAATTCTCCAGAATCAAATTTTGTAAAGTAAATTAAAAATAAAATATCTGATGAACAACTTAAAAATGTTGTCCAGACTACAAGCATATTAATTACAAGCAATGTAATTATGGTGATTTTACAAAACACAATCAAGTGCCAGATTAATTACGCTAAGCTTTTAGTTATATCCAGTGTTCTCATAAAAATGAAATACAATTTAATTATGGCTATGAGATTAAGGTACGTTAAATTTTACTTGCAGTTAGTAGCAAACTTTGTACATTTAATGTTTTCAAGAAAACGTTAAAAGTTGGACTAAATAGTCATATCCGTCTTGGCTTTGTTTTGATTGACCGTGGTCTGTCGTTATTTGTACTTAAAGCAACCGTTTCCATTGCAGTTACGGCTTCACTTTCAATGGCTGTCTTAACCTAGCATGGAAAACACGTTAAATTGCGTTAGCTGCTAATGAATGTCTGAACTGACTCCCCATAATTTTTATTAGCGGAGACTTGCTCAGTCACATAATATATATAGTTACTAGTTTATTTATTTAATATAAGCTCTCTTCTACTGTAGGTGAAGAGGGCGGTTAAGAATAAGAATACAAAGTAAATCTCATAATGTTATTACATGTGTCATAAAAACATTACAAATTTATATTGCTATCATACTTTTCACATCATCCAGCAGAAACAACATTAAGAGTATGCATTACAAAATAAATCAAACTACAGGTAGAGTTAATTTTGTTAGCAGTTTTGGTGGTTTTATTCATTACAAAGTAATCAGCGGTTTAACAGTAATTTACGACAAATTTGGAGACAAAAATGAAAAGAAAACTGGAATTACAAAAAAAAGATAAGATGATACAGATTCATATCTCAACACAACACAAATCATATCGCATAATAAATACTGTATCACAAATCATAAGTCCTTAATCTTTTTTCTACTATTTAAAATTTTCTTTTCAGCTAATTGTTTCTTGTACCTGTTGTTTGTATCAACCTACTTGATATTCCTTTCCTCAGTTTCCACCTCAATATCTTGTAGCCGAATTGTCATCGGTCTTCATCTTTCATTTCTTCCCTGTATTTTACTTCTTCCTTCAATACACGCGCACACAGTGGCGTAACTATGGGGGGGGAGGAAGGGGATCATTAAAAATATCAGCGAAATTATATAATCACGAGGCCTATTTCTAATTCAGCTGATTGTATTACATTAAGGCTTATAAATAATAGAAATAAATAAGAGGAATTACAATATTTCAAAATTAATGAAATACAATTTTGTTAATAGGCTAATGACAATCTATGAAAATTAGGTAAATAATGTACGTATTCGCTGCACATGTCAGTTTACTGAAAAACTATGAGGCGCAAAGAATTTATAAAATTATATAGGAAGAATTCTGAATATCTCACATGTCCTGAGGAAAATAGGGAGTCCAATTACAGACTAGTCTTACCCCCCTTCACAAGAGTAGCTCGTTGGTACGTCACTGCACCCACATCATCTCAGCTGACGGCTGTTTTCTGATATGTACGTTCCACCACGAGCTGTTATCTTATTATCTCATATTGTATAAGGTGATTTCTTGTTTTCCCCTTCATTCTTCTCAAAACTCATGCTCATCGCATTAAGGATTACGATAATTTTCTCACACGACATCCTTGCTTCAGTGCTGTTTACATTTACGACACCTAAATAGTTTTATCCGACTTCTGTATCAGATGTTGGGATTTTTTCAGTTCCTTTCAATTCTGTAGCATCCGACTACGTGGTGGTGACAGTTTCTCGTGTTCTTCCTTCTCCCTAATGAGAAATTCATAATAAATATAATTTCTTCAAAACTGGAGTTTTAAAACCTGATAATTTAAAACACAGCAAAGTTGACGTTAGAGTAGTAAAAATATAACAATAAATAATAAGTCAATTTCTCCTTTCGAAATTCGGTTATGAAATTTATTATTCAATATTTTTCTTAGCGCGAATTATCAACGATACAAGCATGAACAGGAGACTATGGCAAACAAACAAAACTGAACGCAAGACGCGGCAAATGCCCATAATGCTGGAACAACCGTAACGCCTCGTACTAATGAACGAATAACACGTCGACACACGGACACTACATGTAAGGGGAAAAGTTTGTTTTAAACGACACACAAAGTGACGGCCATACATTCAATATCCAGATGCACGGTATACGTCGAATAAAAGTGTAGCTGTTCAGTATGCAGAGAAACGTACCGACATAATGTCACGACAGGTTTCAATACGAATAAAACGTTGCCGGTGACTGCATTTACCTCACATCTACCTCACCTTTACCTCACACAGGGTTTCACTTCTTACTATTTGAAACTACTGAACGTACCTAGCGACTACTTTCCAATGTTAGTCAATGAATGTGGAAATGAATACGTTTTCACCATCAAATACAGTGAGGTACAGATTCCTTCAATTGTTTTGTTGTTAAATTGTAACAACAAAATTTCTAGTAGCTCCTTCACAGTTAACACAATTTTTGTATTAGTAGTAATGTTATCCGAGATTGTATCACGCATCCCATAATAGTGACGTAGTGTCCCGTTCCCGGAAAATTGCGATGTAAATAGCATAACTAATTTTTTTTTAATTTATAAAAACTATTAGTTCCGTTTAATATAATAAATACTTTTTTGAGCAGCCTATACAACAAATTATGGTTGGGAATATATCACCCAATAAATAATGTATAATACTGAACGAATCACTGACTCACGGGAGGTACTGAGCTCAAAGAGACCATCTATTGAGCGATCAGGATGGATGCATGGAACATCCATGACTTCTTTGAATAGCGAGAAGAAAATGTTCATAGCTCACCAGGAACGGCAAGAACTTCATAAAAAAATGAAATATACACTATACAGAACACTAAAATACGACTGGATACTTAAGTTGCTGTACTGGACCTTAACAAAATTATACTATACAATTTAGTATATTATAATTAGTAATTTAGTGTATATTATTACTATGACATGAACACCTGTATATCGACGTTTTAAATAAATGTTGAACTGTTCTGTATTATCCAATGCTGTAGCCTACAATTGTTTATTTGTTTATTTTTTATGCCAAGCGATTAGCTCCTAAACGGCGCACACACACACACCACCTTAACATCGGGTAGTGTAAAAGCACGTCGTCCGAGTTTTGCGACTTTGCAACATCCCAACTTGTTTTAACTTTTTAATTTACAATTTTTTAAAATTATTTATGGCTACCGTCTCGTCTTCAATAATTAATCAACACATTTTTAACTACTCCCGAGTTTCTCTTTGTTAAATCTTACACTTCCGTTCCGTATATAGTAACAGCTTATGTTACGTTATGTTCTTGTACAGCCGTCATTTAGTTAATTATAGAACTGCTTATAATTGTAAATGAACTTTTGTTTTCTGGTACCAGTCTATTAATTTTATATAAAACGAATCAAAGACGAAAACGAATATTTAACGTTAAAATTAAGTAATTATTTTTCTTGTTTTAAAACATATCCTGAATTTCGATTTGACGATAAAACCTAGAATAAAATGAAGTTTTGGGGAAAGAATTTAAAAGAAAAAGTGACTTAGATTAGATCTAAAACATTTTCTACCAGCGTTCTCCTATCACAGAGCTCCTATACAAGGGCTCCTACTTCCACTAGATAACGTTCATGAACATTCAAGAAACACAAATTATTATGATATTGTAATTAATTCGTTTCTATACGTTTTAAAAAGAATCTAAACGTATAAGCTAGTCGATGTAAGAACAAACTATTATAATAATAACTAGGATTACTCGAAGAGTTGTATTATTTTTGTGTGTTTACATTACGGAATCAGAAAATATTGTTTAAAACGTTTTCCCTTAAACTGAAACCTTCTATGAAATTCTCCTACAAGAAAAAATAATGAATTTAAACTTATTAAAAAATTTTCAGTTTTAGTAGATTGTTAAATACTGTATTCTCTTGGGCGGTCACGGGTTTTCCCCAGTTGTGGCCTAATATGCAAACATAAACGGGAGGGATACGCGAGACGCGTGTTACATTAACGTAGCTGGAAAAGGTCACGAATATTTTGTTTGCTGTGGTTTCGTGCGCGCCATAGACTGTACGTATGGGTTACGACCTGAGAAAATTACGTTGCAGAGAAAAAATGTATAGGCTATATCTTAGTTTATTAGAAAATCAATATTTGTGTTACGCATGAATTATGTTGTGTAGTATACACAAATACTATTCAAAAACTTATCTAAATTATTATTTTTATTCTGGCGATTTCTGGCAATTAGGACGCTGGTGTTTACTGACAAAAAGAGCTAAACTCAAGCTTGAAGAGTTAAACGAGACTGAGTAAAACAATATTTTACAGTACTGCTGTAACAGAAATTGGCCTACGTGTGTACTGAGAAAAGGAAGAAATAAAGGTTTCTGTGAATTCGACATAAGAAAGAAATAGGAAAATATAATGCTGAACAAAATTAATAAATTAAAAATGAAGCGTAAAAGATATTTAAAAAAATCTTTGAATTGAGTTTTATTGAAATGCTAAAACAGTTAAAGATAGACAGAAATTACACCGTTGCACACCACTCTATAAAAAATTCCCGATTAGCGCCTCACAGCTCATCATCAAAGCGGTAATATGCAAAGCGGAAATAGATTCTATATCTCCTATTTGATGATAAGCTGTGAAGCTTGAAAGCGCTAATCAGGATTTTTGTACATAGTGACGTGCAACAGCGTAATTCTGTTTGCGATGATAACCACTAACACACTTTATTAAATAAATATAGTTAAGAATAGGTTAACATTTTTGAGTCTCTAAAAGACGGAAAGAAAACACTATGCCATGCCATATAATTGACAAGTTGCATAATCAAATATTGTGTATCCTATAAGTTATTCGGTACGGTAGATACAGTTTTAATAATTTTAGTGATCGCATAACACGAATCCATTGAAAAGTCAGTGTTAGACATGTCTCCGAAAGATAAGAAGGAAAATGAGTTAGACAGAGTACAGTTGTTTCATGTGTGGAGGAGACCTGCACAATTAAAAGTATGACTCTGCAAATATCAAATAGCACGGTCAGTAGGTACGCCAGGGTTTTCAGCCATGGGAAAGAGAGGCGAGGTAGACCAACGATATGTCCAGCATACTCTTCTATCCACTATATATACAGGATGATATTAAATATATTAATTTTAACGTTGACATCATCATCATCATCATCATCATTATCAGCATCAGCATCATCAATGCAAGGCTTAAATGAAAGGATCTCAAACATTTTATCACTGCCACCCCATTTGCAGCCCACATTCGGATATCCATGATTATAACATAATACGAATTAAATAGAAATATGAGTTTACTGTGAATTTTGAATATGTGAAATGTGAATTTTACATATGTAGACTATGTGTCGTGTGTGTCTTATGGATCTATAAGGACTGTTTTCTCGAAGTTGACAGTTACGGTACGGTAGTACTACTGTACAACCTACTCATTGATGTTTTAGAAGGTAAAATATTTTAATACCGAACTACGTTTTCAATAATTATAATAATAATGAGATTAAAATATAACAAACCATTTACTTAAAATAATTAGAAAATAAAAAAAGTTAATTTCGAATCTGCGAACTCTGTTATGGTCAAGATAAAGGGTACCCCATCTGGAACTACATTAGATTGAATTAATTTTATGCTCGAAAAAATGTTTGTACCCCATTCCAAAGTACTGCATATCGCTTAGTTTGCACTCCAGTATTTGGGGACCAGTGGTTTAAACCGACTTGTTTTGTTCCGTCTTAACATTTATTTTTATGATTTAAAGATGAGTTTTATTTTGTACAAATTAGTTAATAATTATTTTCCTATTACGTCTTATTCTACATAATTCTTCTTCTACCCATTTGCTTATATTTAGGAGTATATATTGATCTTTTGTTTCTTCCATTAGTGTTAAATGCTTTTTTTAAAATTTAACCTACAAATATATTTATTTCTTTGTTTATACTGAATATTTTTAATCAGACGAAAATGGCGTAAAATACAAATTCGAAAATTTGTTGTTAACATTATTCCACACTCTAAAGAGGTTTCTGTTTAAATAGTTAACATACTAAACGTTAAGATCAATTTGAAACTAAAACAGTATTTGAGTGTAATAATACTTAGTTTCAATCTACATAACGGGCGCGTGGTGTGCTACTATTAACATCATTTGCTTTTGTAAACAAGTCGTGCAATTGTCGGAAAACTCTGTAAATACTCAATTTTGTTTTCATACAGGTGTATACAATAAGTGCATGCACTGTGTGCAACAGTTACATATGTTTATACAATTTAACACAGGTTATTTCATATATATATATATATATAAATATATATTGTAACATTACATTTGGCATAGCTTGATATCGTACCAGATTTAATGAAGATGATAGATAAGAAACTTAACAAGAAGAAAAATATGTTTTTTAAATGATAGTGAAGATGAACAAATAACTACTTTAGACTGACTTGGACTATAACTGACCGTACCCAAATTAATGTTTAGGTAAAGTGATGCAAAATACCCCGACGATGACATGAATTTCAAATAATTACAATAATAAGACTTATAAAGACATCCAACGTGCGGCGTAATAATAACTCGCCTCTTTAAATATTTGTTACAATATATATATGTATATATATATATATATATATATATGAACACGTGACAGTTCTTAAATATCTGGAATGTTTATTTGGAGAAAACCTGCCTTCTAATCAAGAGGTGAAGTGCAGAATTTCCTTAGACAAGGAAACCCTTAATAGAAAGACAATATTATTTTTCGGCGACTAGACATAAAGCTAAGAAAAAGGATAGTGAAGTGTTTTGTTTGGAGTATGCCTCTTCACGGGTCAGAAACTACAGGAAAGAAGATGAGTGGAAGTTACAGCTATTCGAGATGTGCACATGAAGAAGGATGGAAAGGATTTCCTGGAGGGATGGAGTGGCAAATGAGGAGGTGCTGGGAAGAGTAGCAGATAAAAGTAGAATGTTGTGTATAATCAGGGTCAGGAAGAAGAATTGATTGAGGCACTATGCGGCAAACACAAGGTAATATGATGGTGAAAATAATGGAGGGACTGGTAAATGGAAATCGTAATGCAGGACAGAGGACAGGACGCTCTACGGAACTCGTATCAAGAAATGAAGCGATTAGCCCGGGATAGGAAGCGAGATAGGATTATTACAGTAATATCGATGAAATAGCAATTTAGTTACGTTAGTAAACAGGTTGAAAAATAGTTCCATAAGAATAACCATATTATTTAATTATATCCGTTTTTATTATATTTCTCTAACAAATATATTACATTAATAAAAACTAAATAGAGTTTGTTATGGCTAATATAACATATTTATATAGGTTAGATTATGAGTTCTGTTGGGAAAAATTCTTATGATGTTAATGTGCACAGCGAAACCTAAAAATTGGGTTGGGTAAAAAACATTTGTATGGTTAAACCAAATCTACATACTTTCATGATTTCAATGATATTTTGCCGAAGGTAAGAGGAGTCTTCCGGCCACACCGACTTGCGAAACTTTGTTGAAAGAAACAGTAATACATCACCCACCGTTACGTTGTTATGCTGTACATAGATGTTAGCTGTAGTGAGAAAGTCTTAATCTTGCTAAGAAACAGTAATACATCACCCACCGTTACGTTGTTATGCTGTACATAGATGTTAGCTGTAGTGAGAAAGTCTTACTCTTGCTAAGAAACAGTAATACATCACCCACCGTTAAGTTGTTATGCTGTACATAGATGTTAGCTGTAGTGAGAAAGTCTTACTCTTGCTCCCCGTTTTGATGACAGGCTTTCATAGATACATCTAAATATCTTGTTCTTTCACAATCTCCCTACACAATTACATTGTTATTGGTCTAACTAGACTTCTTTTACTGTTTCACTGTCTCCATCTGTGAACCCTCGTAATCCATCTAATACTTCAATTTGTAGCAACCGCTCCACATCGACTCCTTCATGTATGCTTGTTGTCTCTTACTTCCACCGACTCTTGTTCTTACAATCTGTTGCGATTTAAAAGACAAATACCTGACATTTATATTTTAATAGTCCATTGCCTGAGTCCCAAACCTTTTAGTAATTCGTTTCAGGTTCGAGCTGACTACGTTGTAACAGGGAAAACATATTTGACATGTAGCCTACAGCAGAATTTGGAATGCGGTCAGTGGTCGGGACCAGGATATGGCAGTTATGAGAAACAAACAAAAAGTAGAAAATACGTACATTATCAGCTTTATATTAACTCGGCCTAAATTTTTTATTACTTCGGGATAGTGTCACTCATTGACACGAATAAATGATCTAATGTTCACATCTTATTAACTCACGTATACTGCTTTTTAAATACCTATGATTCTTGTATAATAAACGAAACAAAGTTCGGGAGAATACACAAAATAAACTGAACGAAAAAATCATTGTCTTTCAAAATTTTTAATTACTGAATACTTTATTTTTTAGTAGTCTCCAGTTAGCTACTACGTGCATTTTTTCAGAAGTTGAATTCTTGGTAGGATACGCAGCGCATTTTATCAAGGTTTAGAAACTCTGAAAATTAACGATAACGTGTACAGACGGCAGTATCGTAATACAGTTAAACCTACAGTGCACTCTATTTATCAATTGATTTTGAATTTTCTATAATGAGATCCAATCTTAGAAATAACTAACTACAGAAAAGTATTATTTATGATAGTAATGTTTAAACGTTCAGCACCAAGCCTAGGTGATTTTCTTATTGTTGGTAAGTCTAAAGTTCGTAGACTAATGCCAGTACACTATTGTAGAATGTTTTGTACGTACGCATAATCGGTGTTACAGCACTATTAAGTTGGCAATCCATTTGCTCATTGAACTGTGTCATTAAAGGATGTTGAAGTTTTATGTACTGAATTTTACACAAGATCACAGATGGTCATGACAGAAGACAGAAGACAATAATCGATTAACTGTTGTCGTGTAATTTTAATCTTAGGCGTTAGCGCAGTTTCTTATTATTTCAGAATACATAGAAGTTGCCACTGCCAGAAGCCTTTGACTTTAAAACGTTTTACTTAGCCTAAGCATTCATGCCAGTGTTACGACTAACTGTGGATCTTCAGTGAAAATTGTCTTGGTATATTGAAATTGCTTTTTTGATTTCTAGTATTAATTTCAATTTTGTTACCATTCCTGAAGATTGCTTTCCTTATGTGGAAACAGAATGATTTCCTCAGCATACCTTAAAAATTTTAATAAGCACCTACCTATTAATGTCAATTCTATTATTTATTTACCGATCTTCTTCTTCTTCTTCTTCTTCTTCTTCTTCTTCTTCTTCTTCTTCTTCTTCTTCTTCTTCTTCTTCTTCTTCTTCTCCTTCTCTCAAGATTCATGTGAAACGTCTAGTTCCACTCTTCACCATCAAGCCGTTTGTAACGAGGTCTCCCTAAATCTCTTTTACCTTTTAGCACATAATACAAAACTTTTCGGCGGAGGGAATATACTCGGAATCTATTTATGAAAATGCTCAGTCAAACGTTACATCCGTTATAACCTAGTCAGAGGTCAGGGTCAATATATGTTATATTATTTTAGTCATTCTCTACTCAGGTGGGACTAATGTGGCCTGGACTCCGTCTATTTTTATTATGAATAGAAAAATACAATAACTGTCACCGTCACTATAACCAAACGAGTTGTGTTTTGATAACATTTTCTTCGCCCCGAAGCACATATATTTACGGGTCTCGCTGTTTCATTCCCTTCCGTCTTCGCTGCCCCTATGTTTAAACTTTATGGCACTTCTATCAGCCACTTCCATTACCTATTTGGCTACACAGTACATCTACACACAAATACACACACACACTACTCTACCTCCAATGTGCCTCCATCTTCTTCACTTCCGGCCTGCACTGGCATGCGTCTCCTCACATCCTTCCATTCGGCTGAAGGGGGCTTGCCCCAGATCAGCCCGAGTCTTGCCCTTCTGGGCAAGTCTCAAATAGCACGAACAAATCCTTCCCTTCGACCAAGCTTTCCGTTCTTCTCGCTATTTCTCTTAAGAACCGTCCACGTCTCCCTCCTTGGATCTTCTTGGATGCCCTCTCCCTGTTACGGACATAGAGTTCTACTCCACCCACCAATACTATTCTACCTACTCCCTACCTTCGTTTCTCCTAACGTGGTCGTTCCATATAAGTGGCTTCCTCTTTTATGTATATACTTTAGTATTTGTACTTTCGTATATCTGTTTTACGTACTTTAATCCTGCTACACACGTTCTGTACAAAACAAAAGATATACATTTTTACGTTACAGTAATTGCGTGGTGGCGGTGAACACTGCGAAGGTTTCGGCCGCTGATATAAACAGCATAATTATATACCGGAAGTGACAACATTAACAGACAGCGTCAAAATCACAATCTGTCATGACACAATAATGCTAATAAACTTTCCGTGCACGCAATAATAAACGCTATAATTTCACGCTGGATTTTTTATAAAACAGTAAATAAACAAATAAAAGAACAAAGAATCCTAGATAATGGCAGCAACGAAGTCATTCATGATCTCACAAGAATCCTAGATAATGGCAGCAACGAAGTCATTCATGATCTCACAATAGAGTGTGTAGGTTTTCTGCACGATCAAGAAGCGACGACTAACTATTTCTCACGGCCTGTCAGCAATAGCAAAGGAAGGGCTTTTAATTTATTTATTTGAAAACAGCGGCTGTCACCTTCTATTGTGGCAGGTGAGGCGACACGCAGAAATGTTGTCCTTAGGAACGTACTCGGGACGTTCCGTTTTTGTAAAGGAAAAGTACCGACTGTCGCGTTAAATTACATGTAGGTAGATTAGATTTATAAGCAATGTAATTGTAGATTCTACAAGGTGACGGCTCTTCCAACACTTCTTTATGGGTCTGAAAATTTGACTTTAACGAAAGGTCAGGCCAGTCGCATCCAAGCGGCTGAAATTAGATTTCTCTGGCACGTGGCAGGGTATACTCTCCATGAGCATAGAAGAAACACAGATATACGGCAGTAACTGAGTATGAGTATACTCGACAGGATCGCCAAGTATCGGCTGGATTGGTGGGAACATCTTTGCCGAATGGACGACTGTCGCATCCCCATACAACTCTGGAACTATAAGACGAGGGGACGGAGAGGTTTGGGATGTCCGAGGAAGCGCTGGAGTGACCAGCTCTACCCTTTGCCTAATTGAGACCGGAACAAACCATACTTGATTTAATCCGTGAAGATGATGATGATGACATTTATAAGGATGTTTATCGTAAGAAGTAAGAACTGTGGCAGATATAAAAGGCTACTATTAGCAATTCAGTACTCCTTTCTTGATCGGCTTTTTTAAATCGACTGTAGGTACACTTTTGCTTATTAACTCAGAAGAGCTTTTCCAGAGGCATGTAGGACGTAAAGTGTAAGCTGGCTCCTAACGCGTAAGTAGGAAGGTATTACTAAGCAAAGGATATCACTCGCCTCTTAGTCTAATCTTTCACAGCTCTCGTTTCCTTCCCTTCACTCAGGTTTTCCCTTTTCATTCCCATCCTACTTACTCTTCCTTGTTCTTGTACAGAATCATCCAGTTCTCTCTCCACGATGCATGAGTGCTTTCTTCTTATTTTTTGTTGTTGTTTATCTTCTTCTTCGTCATAATCTTCTTCTTCTTGTTATTCTTTTTCTTCTTCTTCTTCTGCCAAGGGATACGCGAAGCGTCACTAGTTCCTCTCTTCACCATCATGCCTTTGGAAACGAGGTCTCCCCAAGTCTCTTTTACCTTTTAGCTCATAATTAAAAATTTTATAGTCAGGAACTATTTATGAAATTACCAAAGTCAAAACTTTACCAAACAAGTGTTACCGAAAAGCCAATATACTGTCACTGTCACGTACGAGTCTTCGTTACGATCATATTATTACGTCCGTTACCGCAATGATCCAAGTACGGACCATTCAGTAGCCCACTAAAATCGATATTTAGCGGTAGCGATTGAACAAATGGATTTAAGAGCATTCGAGGAATTTAAACACGTGCAGATCAAGTAGGCAACATATGGACTTTTCAATGTGGCAACCATATTGTTTTAAATAGTTTTCGAATCGAAGGTTGGAAGATACTCTTCTTTTTTTCCTTCCTTTTGGTTACCTTCTTGACGACAATGACAGCTTAGTTTTCATCTTCTCCTCTTTTCCACTCCTTCCTGATTAGTCTATCTAGCCTGTCTGGACAGCAAGAAATTCATGCTACCGTTTACCAACATCTCAGGACAATTTTTTCGACAGTGCCTGTCTCTACTGTTATGAACAAACAAAACCCATACGCGTGTAATAATTCACACTTCCTAGCCACACGAATCGTGGCGGGTAGTTGATTATAATTATAATTAACATCGTTTATGATTTAGATTACTTTATGCTCATTTTTCGACTATAACTATGTGCTTTTTACAAATAGTCTATGGAATGGTTTGTGCCGAGTCTAGGAGATTCGGCGCGCATTCACCGTATAACGTCAGGAAAACGTTAAATGCAGTACGGTATTTAAAGCGGTGTAATTAGTGCTGCACCCTAGCAGTGGAGATAAGAAATGCTACTGCGTGGATCTAGAGTGCTTGAGAGGTGCTGACCTCTAGCGAGAAACCCGGTTTGCGTGTTCCAAGCGGAAATAACGTTTTATGCAAAGTTTGTCTCGCATTAATTATCGCCGTCATCGGCTGCTTATTTTCGTTCTCTCCGGCAGATGGGGATTTCTTCCATTATTCTTCCACCTAGAACAGGCTAAGATCTAAATAGAACTGCGGTAAGTCTCGCCAATATTTTTATAGTTATGTATTTAAAGTTTTACTAAAGAAAAACTTGTTTAATAGGCCACAGTAAGTGAATTTCTGATAACCTTTTTGAGTCACCTCATGGTCATTGTGCAATACGTAATTTAAAGGTAATTTGTTTTAAACATAGTAATACTATATTAAATTCACATGTCCTAACTAAGGCACTAAAAGTGAGAGTCATATAAATGCAAAAAGTATTAGTTTAAATAGTGCAGACATGGATGTAAGCAGATACCTTATTACGTTACCTCATGGTTATTGTACAATAGGTAATTCTGAGTAAGTTACATGCAACCTTTTACTAGTGATTATAGTAAAACTTTATTCATTTCAGAAAGCTTACTAAGGCACCAATTGAGAAGTATGTAATTGCCAAAAGGTATTAATTTAAATAGTAGAAATTATGTAATCAGATATAACCTATCTCAACCACGTGGGAAACAAAAATCAGACTATGTATAAATCTTATTAAAAGTGTAACAAGCCAAATATTAGCTAAATAAAAGTGAAGTATGTTCACCCACATGGGTAAAGTTTATTAATATTAAAAGTAACTGTACTAAATATTTTCAAATAGGGCCTGTTGGCCATATAACCTTGCCAAGTGTGTCAAATATTATATTTAGATAGCCCTAAAGCTATGTTAAGATTATATATGGGTTTTGGGTGTGTGTGAAGTTTCTGGGGGAATTGTTTGGTGTACTCTGGCTGATATAATGTTGTGTAATAAGGGTCCTCCGCTGAAGACGGGGACAGCTCCATAAGCCTGAACATGTAACACCTAGATCCTCTCTCTCTTCATCTGCCTGGGAGGAATTGCGATGACGAAGCACCAACACCTATAATGTAGGCCACGAGATTGCCACTTCACCCCCATGGACAAAAATAAGGTGATCTCAACCCATTATATTCTTTACACATAGTGATGCACTCAATAAGAGCCAGTGAACCAATTCAATCAGTCAGCAACATAACTTTCAAGTTTTTAAACATTTTAATTGGATCCCCGATTAACGGGACCGTATAGTGCGTGAACTGGGAGGGAATTCATTTGTAAATTTTATTAATTTGTTTGTATAATTGTCAGCTCAGAGGCTGACATGCATCTTTGGCAGCTCAACATTCAAACGTACAATTCCTTCTTATTTTCAGTATAAGGGTTTCATTACTGCTATTAATTAATTCAATCAATTTGTAATTTCTCTGTTTCAATTTAGTGTTCATTATATATATATATATATATATTTTCTCATTTTTAAATTCAGTTTGGTTTATATAGGGATAGAAATTTCTGTGGTAGTTAAACAGATTCACAAGTTTAATCCTGAATGGGTGCCTGTCCATGCAGTGTTAAACATGTTGTTGAGACAGGTTGAATTATGCACTGACTGGCAAATGAACATGACGGTCTCTGGGCCAAAATTACTTTTAAAAGGGTTATAAGATTCATAACACATTTCTATTTTTAAAACTTAACAATATTTCTATATATATAAATTCTATTAATTAATTATGATAACTGGGGTGTTCACTGTTTTCTCAATTTTATTTCTCCCAGTATAAGAGCCCAGTGGGGCAGAATTTTATAATAGTATTAGGCACTTGGCCAAATTTTTGAATTTATTATGTCCTGGGGACTATTGGAGTTGCATATGTATAATCTAATACACATGTAATGTGTTATGCAAATATTAAGAATTGTAATCCTAACATGGATGTCCATTAAATAATTAATGATGTACCTCATGGGGGTAAGAAAAGGGCGTGGCAAGAGATCTTTGTAATAATTGTACTGTATTGTGGAACATGTGATGTATTGTATATTTGTGTGTGTATTTTGTGGGGTTTTATATGTATTGTACATTTGGGTGTATTTTTGGGGGAGTTAGATATAAGGCTCTTATAAAAGAAAAGATGAAACATAGGGTTATATATCCATTTAATTTTTGATGAAATTAAGTTATTCTATCTCAATTAATTTTTGATGAATATTTCTTCTAAGAAAGTAATTTATTTTAATTAACTTTAATAAAGAGTATGTAGATTGGTCTCTATTTAATTTTAATTAATTTTGTTTGAGAATTAGTTATTCTAATTAATATTATCAAGAAGTCTATAAAAATTATCTCCATTAAGTTTCAATTGATCATTTTAAAGAGAACATAGAAAATAAATTTAATATTTATTAATAATTTTCAGGAAACTTTACTTAAAGAAAATTAATGATTTTAATTTTGAATTCATTTTAAAGAGAAGATAGCAAAAAATTTTATATGTGTTAATAGTTTTCAGGTGACATTGCTTAAAGAGTATACATTATTTTAATTAACAATTTAAGTGGAAAATAGATTCTGACTGTTATATTTATTGATTTTTAAATTTTATGAGTTTTCATTGCAAGTCCCGTCTCACTGGATCCAGCGCATTTTTGGCTTCTCTAGGCTTTGGTCTAGTTCTAATTAACTTGTGGCCCCTCTTTAAAAAAAAAAAAAAAAAAAAAATCTTTTTTTTTAACAGTCTAAGTTAAAGAGGGGTTACAGGTTAATTTTATTAACTAAATATGACTGCAGTCAGAGCATTTTTAATGAGTAAGTTAACATATTGAAATGCTACCAGAGCTTCAAACGAGTACTAATATTCAAGCTTCTAAAACTCTACCAATCAGTTGTTGAACTGAGAAATAAAGTAACTTTATACAGCTTGTAATATACTTGACTATTTAACAGTATCTAAAAGATACTTTTTATTTTACGACCGTGTAATATATAAACACTTGCGGTGTGCAGATTTTTAAATATTTACCTTATTTACAATTGTATGTATAAAACAGGGAATGCTGATG
This sequence comes from Magicicada septendecula, assembly GCA_034769895.1. Lineage (NCBI taxonomy): Eukaryota > Metazoa > Arthropoda > Insecta > Hemiptera > Cicadidae > Magicicada > Magicicada septendecula. The sequence continues at coordinate 1,253,693,058 of CM068367.1, forward strand.
TGTGTGTGTGTGTGTGTGTGTGTGTGTGTGTGTGTGTATACTGTATATAGCAACAATACAAATATTTGAATATTTACCAAGGGCAGTGTTTTGTAAATAATTAGTAAAGAGAGAGTATGATAAATAGTTTTAAAAATTAGTGCATGTAAGTACAGGGGGTTAACATGCTGATGCCTGTCGAAAGTGAGCACCTGGCCTGACTGAATTGTTACAGTGTAAGTCGTTTGTATGTGTGAGCCAGAACAGACCTGCATTATACTGCGATAGGGGTAGTTGGAGGGGCCGCACCACATGTTCAGCCTAGGGGCCCACTAACTGTAAATCCGGCACTGCCTCTGACGGCGCATAAAGCATTTTTGGTCTCTTAAAATAAAAAAAAACATAAGAATTTATAAACACTATTCCGACGCAGAACACTAATGTTTTAGATACACATTTCTACATTATTGCCTGAGCTATAATAATTATTAATAACACTAATAAATGCAAGTCCCGTTCTTTTTTATGTGGAGGGAGGGGTGTTGTGAGTGTTTCCATGTTGATGTCGCGTTGTTACTGACTAAAACCCGCCTAGCTTAGATAGATTGTCGGATGTTCCGAATAAAACCAATGAAAAGCAAATTTCTATCATTGAGCTACGTTGCCATTGCGACACAAAGAGAAAATATAATACAATTTTATGTCTCCGTTTTACTTTGAATTCAATTCCATAAGTAACAGGTTGATTCAAACGGGAATACAACGTTTCTTTTTATTTCCTGTTTCTCTTTATATGTACTTCTGTATGAGAATATACCCGTGCACGTCTGCCAGTATCCAGGAAAATTCGAAAGTATTTTGTTTCTTTTTAATCTGAACAAGCCGCTGATTAAATTGAAAGCATTCGTCCACTTTGAAGTGAACGGGGATGAAGGTTGAAACGCATAGGGGAACTGAATACACATTAGTGAAGCAAATCCCGGCTTACGTGCAATTCTATTGTACGTAAACGATAGTTTTCTTTGTTATACATTTTATTGTTTCATAAAACAGAACTCGGAATGTGCAGCAAACCTTTCAAATACGTACTTTGATTCTTTTGTATGGAGTATTTAATTACTAAAATAATACGGCCAATTCAACCAGTTGAAGCAGCTTTATTTAATTAGCACACTAATTTATGGATACAAAGAAAAAGATACTATTCAAAGCATAGCAGACAAGCGGACCGTTAGGAACATTTAATAAAAAACTGTGCATATACGTATGTTCGTTTTTCTGTGTGTGCGCGCGCGTGCTCATATGTACATATATATTTTTTATTTTTCAACAATAGATTACTTCTGCAAGTACATTTTAATTTGAATCAATATATAATGTGCACACAGACATTCTGTGTCGGTCAGTGGTTTCAATGTGAATTCACAGTATTTTTAATTAATTTTTTGTGAATATTTATTATTTTATTAAATTTGTAAATTTAATCCAAAACTAAATTTAAAATATACTTCCGAAGTAATCTACTCTTGAAAAATGACATTAAAATACTGTAAGAAACGAAAATAACAAGAGTTACTTGAAAATTAAAAAATACGGACACACGTGTGTATGTGTGTGTGGGTGTGTGTATTCGGCTACATTAAATGGTTTAACTACGGGTGGGGATCAAACCCCAGAGAGCTATTAAAAATTTCAGCGAATCACTCAACTTAGGCCTGCGTGTGAGCCAGCTGCTTGTGTTAAAACAAAATTTATAAATAATTGTAGAAGTGGAAGAAATTACAGTATTTGTACATTAACAAAATGTAGTTACAGTTTTCATAATAAGGATAAACTCATTTTCTGGTAAATAACTTAGATATATGCAGCACAAAAAAAACAATTACGCACACGCCAGAAAACGAATGCAGAGGGTATTTATGAACCTTTATATCTTTCGTCTTATTTGTCATGACTCATCTGGTCTGCAATTTGAACCATCATCTTTGCATAGATAAACTAATTAGCAGTTTCATTACTTTAAACTGAAAAAATGAGAAGATAATATTGCCGGACTTCACATAAATATAACGTACCATAACACGAACTCTATTTGCTTAAATCATTCTTGGAACATCTTTAAACTACAGTGTGAAGGTGTAATAACTCTGTTTATTTTAAAAAAATATCTTCAGAAAGACTTGTTTGTGTAATGTCTAATAAGAATAGAAATTTAAAACGAAAGTAATGCCTAATTGCACTAGATATATTACATTTAATTTTAATAGCAATTAATCAAGGTAACGTATTTTGAAATCAGCGTTTTTCCATATTTTTTCAGCCTGATGTTTCACTTCGGTTTATTCAGAAATTTTAAAGCGCAAAGAATTTACAAAATATGTTTATACAATTAGATGGGAGGAATTTCTCATCCAGAGAAAAATTGGGAGTCGAACCTTCAAGCTACTCTCATCACTCCTCCAGAATCCAGTCTCATCCCCCCCCCCGGAGTAACTCCTAGTTACGCTACTGGATACATTATTGCGGCCTATATATATTTTTATGTATGTATGTGTGTGTGTGTGTGAGATTTTTTGAACAAGAATTTTTTTTACAATGTTTGAACAGTTTATTTTACATTACTGTCACCTTCTGAAACATAATGTACAAATAAATAGTTAAATAAATTTATAATCTATTGTTTATAACAGCTGTTTGGCATATAAATACATACATATATATGTGTGTGTGTGTGCATTTGTATTTTTAAAGACTTTTTATTATTTTATTAAGGTAATAATTTTTAAAATACTATTGTCTTTAGTGTTGGTTTTTATTTGCGTGTGTGATTAAGATTATTTAATATGTTGTGTATGTGTGTGTGTGTGTGTGTGTTTGTGATACACATATGTTAATATGTGTGTGTACATATATATTTATATATAGTTAATAAATCGGTACTACCTTAACTTTTAGAGTAGATAATGATTATGTTGATGCTCCTGACGATAATATTATATATATATATATATATATATATATACACATACACATACGATGTTCTAATTATAAATAACATGTAAAATATGAGTACAATTAATGTCATTTAAAATGTACAAGTCAAGATGTACTTAAATTACTTCAGGCATATTCAGCCATTTAACTGTATGACTATTGTAAGTCTTTTGACTACAGTTTACGATCTGACAGTTCTTACTTTTTCAGTAATATCCATTAAGTGATCCAAACCCTAGTTCATCCTTATTGTCTGCTTTTGGTGTTATTTATTGTAGTTTATAATTTTATGACCAATCCTAAAACGTTTTGTGTACTTCTTTATCATACGTATAAGGTCTTCAGTAGATCATCCTGTTCTGAAGCAAGTTTGATAGTATGCTAAAACTCTCTAGGAATGTAATATTTATAAAAATTTTGTAACTGACAATTAAAAGTGTGATATCGCTGTAACTGCAACAAATTGACTCCATCACTGTTTGAAGATAGATTTTCTGACACCTACTTTCATTCTGACTCCTGCTCATTTTTTCCAGGAGTACTGAATATTAATACACTTGAGCACCCGCAGAAACACTATGGTTCAGAGTGTTTTAAATTAATGGCCGTCCCACATTTAAGTTACAGCATTGGTTAAATGGGCCACACTGTTGTCAGACTTCCGTGTGTGGCGATAGTGGAGTCCATACATTGAAGGCGTTTGAAGTGCACGTCACTCGATTAAGAGGTCGATTTACTGCTACAGGGAGTGAACCTTTTTCAATGAAGGACTACAATTTATTAGTGTTTTATTTACGGTATAAATACCAAAATAGTATCACTCAGTTCTTTATATGATAATAACATAAAATTAATCATAAAAAAGAGCTTTACTTATAACTGGAGGTGTTGCTATATTATCTAATGAATAAGCGGTGTGGACAAACAATATAAAATATCTAGCATATAATATAATTATGTTATATTATGTAATATAATAATCCTGAAAGAGTTGTCATTTTAGAAATAGTTGTGGATAGTCGCGTAACCTTGTGTTTTTTTTTATTGTTGTATTGGAGTGTTAGTGGTCTCAGATATTTCTAGTAGTAATTTTGTACAAACCACTACGTTGTCTTTGGTACTGACGAGCGCTTTCGGCAGTCAAGCCATCTTCAGGTCATTTGCCAACCTGAAGATGGCTTGACTGCCGAAAGCGCTCGTCAATACCAAAGACAACCTTGTGTTTTTGTTAGAGTGGTGGTGTGACAAATTTTTGTTATATTTGCAATTTGCGACAGATAGTAGGGAGTGAACAAAGTATAATTCGTTACAGTACCTTACAAAAGGAATTCAAAGGGAAGTGAAAGTTTCGTCCAGGGCAGTCCACAAGCAGTAAAATATCACATTAAGGTGTAAACAAACATTTGTTGCCAAACACTTAGGTTCTTTTTGTCAAGATATTTCAAGTTATTATTCACTGGGTTTCTATGAGAACGATACTTCCAACTCAGTTTCTATCGACGCACAAAGAAGTGAATTCGAAAGAGAATTGTTTCTCAAGAAGAGCTAATAACTATAAAAACACCCTAATATGACGTAGAAGTGTGAGTGAAACGATATCCAACCAGAGGATTAGTTAGTAACGTGGTAACGAAAAATTTTTAATATATAGTGTAGCATAATGAGAGAAAATGGAGCAGAGGGTAAGAGTTAATTTAATGGAAGCAGATGTTATCTGTTTTGCTCTGCAGTTACAAAGTACGTATGTGTAGTGCTTCTAACATAAGAGCATAAAGTTAACAATTTATAAATTATATCAATTACCAAAATTACACAAGTGCTAAATATAACAAATATACGAATAATTCTCATTAAATTAGTACCTAATAAGAACACGTAAAATCTGTGCAATATGTAAAATGTGTAATAAAAACTTTAAGACGTAAAAATTTGCATATAGGCCTGAATACAACATACGAAAAAAGCCCATAAACAAAATGAGTTAACGTGAAATAAGTTGGCGACAAAGCTTAGCGCCAATGGCTGGCTTATCCTCAGAAGCGACAGGAATAAACATCACAAATAATTGTATGTACAGCCCAAACCACTTTAAGTAGGGTATTAGAGTTTACATTAAAAATAACTTTAGACTATTTACTACAACTTTCTCGCTTATACTATAAATCTATCTTAAGAAATAAAAAATTTCCTCACAGACCGAACATTTTAATACACGCACTGACGGCATAACTTAATTACATAGATAAACATTCAATAAAAATTTTATTTATTGTGCTTTAGCTATTAAAATGTGCTTATAATAAAGTAAATTTATTGTTAATAAAACGTGGTAAGAGTTAACTCCATATACCTTATATTAGGGCACCAGTCACTGGTTGATTGTAACGCTGCTCTAACTTGTACAAGTGGATAAAAACTTACTAAACATTTTTTTTATAAAGAAGGTAATTGTGTTACAGACATGTAATTTATACAGAAATGTGCAGTATACCATGTAGGACATCAATAAAACTTAAAACTCCTTAAAATTTATACTTCATATTTGGTACGAGTGTAAACATTGCAACCACAGAAAAGGAAAGAAGTATAGGAGAAACACGTGGGTAAGAGAGAGCGCGACAGCTCTCATAAGAGCCAAAGCTGTAACTTAAACCTGGGACGGGGATTAGTATGTACCACTGAAATCGATAGGGAAACGAAAAAAATATAAAAAGATAAAAAAATCACCTATTATACTTCAGAGTATCAGTAACAGTCCACTGAAACAGAGATCTCAGTTTATCCAATTATAAGACTTGCGGATTTAAATAATGTCAAGGTGGAGAGCAATTTAATGTAAACAATGACAGCGCATAATAATATTAAAATGCAAAGACGCTGAGAGGTCATAAAACAAAGTTTCAGTTAAGTCTTCCTGCTCGGTTTAACTATCTACTCTACTTTACGTTTTAAGAGCATTAGTTTCTTCTACCCACTAACTCACAATATCTCTCCGTTTGAGCTAGGAGATTATTTTTCCCATTTAATCATCTTTAGTTAGAAATTTCTTCTTTTCTTAAACGTGAAGTAAATCGTTCTCATTATTTTTACTCCTTCCCTCATCCTGTTTCTCGAATCTCCATTCTATTTCTCGTCTGTCGCTTGGAATTTGTCTTTTGTTTGACGGACAATGTAACAATTGTCAGAGCAACATATGACATGAGCAATATAGCCTATGTAAAAATTATTTTTTGTAGTAAGACAAGCACGAGATGATTGTGAATCAGGTGTTTCTAAAGCAAGTTCCTCGCCGCTAATTTGCGTAAACAAAAGGCGCTGTCGTTGCTCTGGAAACCCGACTCTTATTGCCTCTAGTTTGTAAAAGACGCTAATGTTTCCGTCACCTTTGCATGAACTCTGGGTAGGGTTTTCAACATTATAAGTAGTAGCATGTTAGACACATGTAGTCCTGTTTCCCTACTCCCACCGTATGCGGCTTTGTGCAAGTGGTCTCTTCTTGGATTCTTTTCTAGTGCTCTTTGATAGATCTGAGAGTCGCCTGAATCTTGTTTAATTTTCTTTGAACGTCTCCTCAAAAACCATCATTTTCTTTCGTCAAATTTGTATATAATATAACGCGCAGGGAAATTAATTGTTCTGACATGCATGGTTAATTATTGTTTTTGATCTTTCGAGATACTATCCTCCAAAATCCATTACTGTGATTTTGTCAACAGAAACATTTAGACTCCTATTGATAAAAAGTAATGGCCAGTGTTTGGTTTGTAATCTGGTTTGAACAGATCGGTGCCTAGAAGAGAGCACTGTAGCTGCGCTATGTTCCGTAATCCCAATCAGCTGAAGCCAGGGGGTGGGTACTTCCTTTAATTGTACTCGTGTTCATGATCCCCTTTGATCATGTATGAGTTATTATAGTAGACAGTTAATAAGTAGATTGTAGCTTATTATAAGTTCCGAGGTTGAACTCGATGTTCGGATGTCACAAAGCTTTATGGGTAGTATAATTTAAACAATTTATAGGTAAATGTAAAGTTAACTTTAAAGGGTTACGTGAATACGAAGTTATTGAAATAGAAAAGAGACGTAATCATTAGGATGTTGAAAATATAGTTTTTTTTATTTTTATTAATTATACTCCTTTATTTGTTCTGTACCTAAGATCAGCTTTAATATTCTGAGTAGTCTGTGTAGTCTTTTGTGTTTTTACGTTCAAGTAATGCATGTTCAGTAAAGGCCTTTTGTTTTTGGTGAAGATCGGTTAAGGGAGAGGGGTAGTTTACCTGCAACGTTTTATGTTTTAACAAAGATAATTTTTTCTATGACGAACGATAACTGCCGCATATCCAAACAGAATCAAATAATTTTTTGCTTGCGTCCCTGAACTGTAGAGAACTCAAGGCCTTTTGATTTTGGTGAAGATTGGTTAAGGGGAAGGGGTAGTTTACCAGCAACCTTTTACGTTTTAACAAGAGTAAAGTACTTGAAAATTCATTTAAAATTTTTCAAACAATGGTAATTGTTAAAAATAATATAATTTTGTTGCCAGGCAATAAAATTATAATTTTTTCATTTTAATTTAAATCATGTATGAGATAAAATATATCGTTCGTGGCAGGCAAGCATATCTCAATTGAGGAATGTTTACGTTTCCATTTTATTATTATGATTACCGCAATAAAAAGGCAGGGAAGACACACACACACACACACACACACACACACACACACACACACACACACACACAAAATTCGCGTTATTTCTGGCCTCACTCATGTTTATTTTCTTACATTTGCACGCTTTTTAAATGGAAAGTGCCGAAACCCACACTAACACAACGCGTGCAATCCGAAAAGTTGTCCAGCGTGGACAGCGATTTGGTTCCTGTGGATCGCTCGCCAGTGTAACTGCACGTGTTTACAGAGGACGGTTCATAGATAGACTTTTCGTCTTTAGGGAATGAACCCTCTGCAAGATGCTGAGGGTCCATGAGAGACTTCGGAGCGCTCCTTCTTTTCCGCGTGTTTGTTCTGTGAAGCGTACACTGTAGATTCGCAGCTTTAATCTGAGCAACGCTCTATAAGGAATGTTGAAAATTTTTGTTCACGGTGTACCCTCTCTCTCTCTCTCTCACACACACACACACACACACACACACACACACACACACACACACACACACACACACACACACACACACACACACACACACACACACACACACACACACACAACACACACACACACACACATACTAAAACCTGCTCTCATGTTTTGATTACGGACATCATAATATTAAACTTTGGAAACTTGAGCACTACTTAATGGAGATTAAACATTAAATTTTACAAGCCATTAATTTTATGCATATTTTGAAGCAATAAATGTTTTAATAAATTAATACAATCTGTGTATTATTTCTATTATAATATAAGAATTACAAACTAATATCTGCATGTGTGTATGTATGAAAAATATATAAATATTTTTCTTCTCTGAAAAATTGTTTGCCCTCCTGGAAAATATTTTGACCTCCCTGATGGCTATTTATTTACTAGCCTGTGTGGAATATAGCGTTATGACATGGATCAGAATGGTGGGTGTTAAACAGAAGACACAAACGTATTAAGGAAGAAATGCTTTGCTGCGAAATTTATAATTATACGGGTGAACAGAATCGTCGTTCAGGAAATCAGAAGACGAATGGAAACAAAGAAAGAAACACTCCATTTTAAAAAAGAAAAATGACTAGTATAGTATTGACAGGAAAGACTTTGATAACACTATAGACAACATTCACCCTCGTCCGGTAACACACAGCGAGAGCCCAATTCCATTACAGGAATCAGATCACAGCTCCCTTTGGCCAGCTCTTCGTTCAACCTACAAACATTTTATCCAAAAGTACAGTCCTTCCTCACGAAGGTTGCGGATAGTCTTTACCCACCTGACATGGGGGTACCATTTTAGCTGATACGTCATTTCTTCATAACTTAAGCATCCACTTATTTAATTAATATTTAAATGCTTTTAAATATAAATTTTAGGACATGGAAGTCATGTATGGTTCTCCATACTGATTTTTTCCCTATCGCTCACCATATAGCCTACAACTGAGCAGAACTATCAACGCTTATTTGATGATATCTGTATGTGTGTATGTGTGTATGTGTGTAGTACAAAAAACGTAAATACAAAGAATTTAATCACACCAACAATTTACTGATTGAATTGAAAGCAGCCAACCGCTTTGATCTACAAACAGGAAAATCCAGAACAAATCCCTGTCAACGAGAACACTATTTACTTACATACAGTGATGTACAGAACATAATCCGTTGTATTTTATTTCATTCTAAATGTGTGTGAACAAAATTGTTAGCAACAATAAGAAGATTAATAACAACAATAAAACTAAGGTTAGAATAATAAAGTCATTAATTTACGTTTTTAAGTAGTAAAATTAGATGCATTTATTAATTGGTTGTAAAATCACGAATTGTAAAAATTCATTCTCTAACACGTACGAAATTTCTGTCTGCAGACAGTTTTCTGAATTCTGATTTCACCGAACGGATGATGGATCTGACTATGAATATGGCTCTAAACCATTGTAAAAATAACAAACCACCTAAAAAAATTTACAATTAAGTCAAAAAATATTCCTGCTACTAGCAATGCCGCGTGTGAGCGTGATCGATAACTTATAGCCACGTGATCGAAAATAATTAGACACAAAACGGATGTCTGGTTGCCCTGTGTCAAATATCTCATTGAGTATGCGTTATTTTGACGCGTTGTTTTCGGATCAATAATTTTGTGTTCAAAACAGCTGCACGATTGGTGTGTCACACGATTGTGTGTTGTGGCTGGACACCTCACATTCCACTTACTGCACTGCCTTCCTTGCCACCACTACGAACTACTCGAACCGTTTCATGTGTTACTATTTTAGCTGCACTGAACAGCACTTGCAGGAATCTGCATTTCAAAATTATAAAGAGTCTTAGCGCAAATAATTGCACTTAGCATCACCATCAAAGCGTTTTACTGTATCATCAGTTTGCATTGATTGTTTAGTAATCAATAAATGACTTCCATTCAATTTCTCCAAATTAGAACTCCTATCATAATTCTTATATTCCATTAACCTCCTTTAGTGTGAAATCATTGTAACAAATATCCTTTGCCATAGTGGAAAACTATAGGATATTACGTAAAAAGATATATACCCATTCAAGCAGTGTGTAAATCTAATAGTAGTAGCACATAACTCTTAGAACACCAAACAAGATGAGCAACATTGGTTAATATTACCTCATGCGATAGGATAAGAATGCGGACAATATCCAATCTGCAAGTTAGTGTACAATTGTTTGTATACACTCATTAAAATCTGAATTCATTTATAACAACACTTATTTTTATTACCTTATTCGTGGATAACGAATGAAAAGAGTGGAATTTAAGTACTAAAATACTACGTGTTTCACCATCATCGTTGAAGAATGATTCTTCAAGGTCATCAGGCTCTTCTTCTCTAGAGGAATACCGAATCCTTTTGAAGTTACGCACCGTTGTACACGTAGGCCACTTCCGGAGAGGAATCAGTGGATTCAGTATAACGGTACTGAGATTAAAGGACAATCACAAAAACTTTAATATAATGTAAATTATTTTAAATAAATGAATATAGTGTACCACTTTATATACAAACTAACTGTTTATTCCCGACATTCACAATTACACTGGCGACCGTCTTAATGGTCACATATTGCAATGTAGGTTAATAATAAACTCTAGGAAAGATGGAAAGGAAGTAAACTTATCCATTGTCGTTCTGCTTCCAGGAAACAAAAGAAATCAAGTATACCTGGCCTCATATTATACAAAACCTTAGCTGGAAACTGAACACTATACAAAAAATATCGCTTATTCAACACAAATTCTACTTGTGTTTCTGGAGCAAAGCCTTTCACTGTTGTTTTGAAAGAAAATCTAATTGGCCTGTGGTGAAAAAATTCTCTTATACAGAACAGTCATCAAATCTACCTGGTTTTACTGCGTGCACCCGTGAGGTTGGGCAGTCCATCTATCTAACACAAATATTGTTCAAAGTCTGCAATCAAACGTTCTAAAACTTTTCTGGTTAACTCAAAGTAATAGTAATACTTTACTATGGTTACTCTTGTTAATTCTTATACTAATAAGAACTTAGTAATAAGAATACCTATGAAGACACACAAATCACAACACCTGTTGAGGAGAAAATCAAAGTGCTGTATGAAACTACTTTTCACAAGTCTGACTTATATTAAAATAATAGAAGCAGACATTTAAGCGACTCAGTCGAAGGCCAAAGAAGACAGGACCCTGGCCGTCGAACTTGACTTTCAAATCTTTTAACACTACAAAGTATTGTTACCTAAGCATCGCTGGATGGCTTCTGCCTTTATTCTGTATTTCACTTTTAACAGATTTACTTATTGTTCCTTCAGAACAGGTAAAGCGGAAAGATTATCCAGTTCTTAAGGGTCCCTGCTACCACAGGTATTTTCAAGTAGACAGACCAATTTTAGAATATGGTCAGACACTAGCATCCGGTTTAACGTTGCAAATACAAGATAGTAAAACTGAAAAAAAAAACAGAAAAAGTGTATGTTCAGTCTGACTTACCTGACACATTCCTGAGACGCAGACCCACTGGGTGGCGCTGGGCTGAGTGATCAGTCCTCGACACGAGGTACCGTCTTCCACGGTGTTGTTGAGTGTCGCATAAAAACGGAATCCTCGAGCTCGGCAGTTGAGCGCGCACTGATTGGGCGCTGCGGACAAACACCAATTCAAATCAATATAAATTTATTGTTTTATAGACCACTATATTCTTATGGAAGCATACATTTTTTTTACCGTACGTTTAGCAAATCGTTAAATTATTCATGATGCAGATTAGACGAGAGTTAGTTGAAAAGTTAGCGGAACGACATCTACAATCTATATAATAAATCTCAAGGGGGGTCTACGTTTGTCCCCGATAATCTCAGAATCTACTGAACCGATTTCAATGAAACTTTGCACGCTGATAGCAGATACCCAACGGAATGTTTTTCACTTTATCTGATAACGATAGGTTAAAAAGAACCGAAGTTATTGCAAGAAAAACTAATTTTTTTAAACCCGCGGTTTCGATCGGGAATAACGATAGGTTAAAAAGAACCGAAGTCATAGCAAAAAAAAAACTAATTTTTTTAAACTCGCGGCTTCGATTGCGAATATTTGTATATGATTGTTGTGGTAACTGTCGAGTTGGTAAATTGCTAATGGTACATCTATATTAATAATATTCTTATATTGTAAGTTATGAATATCCAAAAAGTGCGAAACAATAGATCCATCATATATGTTTCCTCGATACGTAAAATCAAAATTTGATAATTTAGTAGATATTTACAACCTTGCAGTAACACAATTAGATGAAAGGTTTATAGAACAATGTGTATAGAATAATACAAATAGTGTATACATAAGTATATTGATATCAGTTAGTCCATTTGAATATTGTAACGTACCGCTTGTATCAGAGGTTTCCGCCTCTGCAAGAGTGTATTGCAATTACGGGTTTAGTTAATTCAGCCCCACTGTTGTAAGCGCCAATCTGTAACGTAACTACTCTATAGTGTGTGTGTGACGTCCGTCTTTTTTACAGTCTCGGATCGGTCAGAACACCTCTTAGCAGTCGCCACTTATGAATTATAAAGACTGAAGTTTAAATAAAGTTGGTGGTAATGTTACCCAAACAAAGCAGAATCGAGTGTGTGTGATTTGGGTCAAGTAGGAAAGTTGTTTAGCCGTCTTTTGAAGAGAGAGCAAGTACCGTTTGTTTACCCTCGGAGTAGACGATTTCTCAATTTTTCAAATATTTGCCGTGAACCGAATCAGCTGATTTTGACATTAGTCTCCAAATATAGGTTAACCAAACGACACTGTTGCTGAATACGACCTGGTGGATCGTCCTCTTCTTATTTTTTCTGAAATCCACTACAACTACCCACTACAATAAAGGAAACACATTTTATTATTCAATATCGTTTCTCAATAATATTTATTGATAATATTATTGGTTTTTCTCTTCCGCCAAAATACAAATATTACAATCGATATTTTCATTAACTAGTACATGATATCGACTTCATTGAGTAAACATGGAATTGTCAAAAAAAAAATCTGGTTTTGACCGATTTTACAATTTTATCTTTTATTTAAACATCAATCAACATATAATTCTTTTATTTATTTCCCCAGGGTTAAGGGTAAGTTCTTTTTGTTATGAGATGGTCAGAAATGGATAATTATACTACGCTTTACAAATATAGAAAAACTTCGAAAATTTGTTTATTCTCTTAGTACGTAGTTCCGGATTTGTCCGTAAGAGAGCAGATTGTTTTATTTTTATTAAAACATGTGATTACACTTGGAAAGTTTTGTACTGAACGACAATTTGATTTGAGTTTTCTTTGTTAAATATTAAAAGAACTGTTTATATTACCTCTCTTCTCGAAGTTCTTACTTGTGTGAAGCTGTTTCTCAGGTGGTGTTCTTAGTTTGTTTGTAATTTCATAACCGTCTGTCAAATACTATCTCGTCAAAACTCGAAATGCAGCTAGACTAGGCCTGGTCTTCCAAATGGTCTCTCACTTTTATTATGGAGTATAGCAAGTTACCTTTGATAATTAAAGTAGTGGTACATACTGTTTATACTGTTATTTAAATTTTGTAAAAATTGTATGCTGTTCAAAAGATTTCGAAAGAATTTCTTAATACAATTTTTATCTCATCATTTTGTCAACCGGACGGTTTTCAATCTCAAATTCGATTAAACAATACTTGTTATTTCGTTACTCTTAGTAACCCATAATTTTTATATCCTTTTTTATTGGTGCTGCTATTTACTTTTTAGTATATAGGCGGTTTGTAATTATTATAAATTTATTTTTGATTTACAGAAAAATAATTCTTTTTAATTTTGGTTTCTTTCCCAATTTGATTTACATAATAGTTTTCTGTTTATTTTCTTATAACTTTAGATATAAGTCTTTAATATTATTATTAACTTTAAATGCATTTATATATTATTTATTAATCTCTTATAGTATTCTTACACTGAACTATTTTCTTCTGCCATTTTCCTCATACAGTATTATTTTATTTTTTATTATCATCTGATATTTAAATCTTTTATTTTTTAAAAACCCTGGGTTATCTTATATAATAACACAATTATTTTATAAAATATAAAATTAACATAGGTACTAAATTTTGTTGCCTACACAATATAAATCCTACAATAACTAAACAAAACACATAATTAATTGGTAGCATCATAGTCTACTATTATAGTCTATAATTCTCACATCTACAGCACAATTCTGTAAGAAGTTCCCTTCACCTTCACTTATTACCTCATTTGGTACACTATAACTCACTTGTCACTGTATATCACTTCCATATTGTTTATAATGTTTAGTGATACAACTTAATTTTTAGCCAGTTATAGTTTACCCATTTCTGACCTTTATGGTAGTACAAGAGTTATCAGTTATTGGGACTGGGTTATGTACCGTTACATAAAGCCCCCCCCACTACAACAAATTTATTTTGGTTTTACTCGTTTACTAAAATAAATTGTTGATTGTTTCAATTCTCCTAATATTCTTGGTTTTTTTTTCTTCGTAATAGTGTTTCATTTCCGACTGGTGGTACACTCCTTTTATTTTGTTATTGTTAATTGTTTTAATTTCATAGGTATTATTCCCCTTCACCTGGGTTATGAGGTAAGGTCCAGTATAAAGTAACAGTAGCTTCCGAGCAATACCCTCTATAGAACTGGGTAGTTGTCTATTTTTGATTAATACCTTATCTCCCATCTGGTATGTATCCAATCTTTTCTTTTTTACTTGATCCCTTTTTTGTTGAAGTTCCACTTTATGCAACACTCTGTTGTGCATTTCAACTTTGTCGAACTCTACTCTCTCTCCTGGAGGAAAATTTATCAACGAGGTAATTTCTCTTGGTGGTGGTTTATCAAACATTACCTGATAAGGGCTAGTTCCGATAGTGTCATGGTATGACCAATTAAGGAAAGTCTCTGCTGGTTCGATGTACTGGCTCCAGTTTTTATGTTCTTGGTGACAGTATGTACGTAGAATTCGGCCAACTTCCCTTAATACACGTTCAGCAGGATTGCTACTAGGGTGGTACACTGATGTTTTGTAGGTCCTTATTTGCCATTTTCCCAATTCTTCTTTACACTTTTTACCCCGAAATTGCGTTCCATGATCCGTTATAATTGTTTCCGGTTTTTCCACCTCAGGTAAGTATTTTTGAATGATTACTTCTAAAATTTTCTTCGTTGTGGCTCTACTGATAGCGTAGAGTTTTGTATATTTAGTATAATGATCAAATATAATGATTATATATTTATATTTATGTCTCCCTCCACTTCTGGGAAAAGGTCCACATATATCCAAGAATGTCTTTTCAAGTTTATTATTAGATTTTATTGTAATCATTGCGCCCGTTCTCTTCTCATTATTTACTTTTACTACCTGGCATATGTTACAGTTTTTTACTATTACTCTAACTCTCTTATTTATAGCTTTCACGTAACAGTGTTCAGATAGAGCTTTAATAACTTTGAGTGATCCCATGTGACCATATCTTTCATGATAATCCTTAATCAGGGCTACTTCTGTTGCTTCTGGCACATACATCTTCCATACTTGATCCTTAATGGTAGGACGAATAAAAAGGATTTCTTCATAAACACAGAAAAATTTCATTATTATAGGGTCATTTTTTAATATTCCTTCCTTAATTTTTGTTAAATTAGTGTCCCTTTGCTGATCGATTTTTATTTTATTAATTATATCTTGTAACTCCTTTTTCATCTTAATAATGTAATATATTTTTCCAATACTTTCTGGTTCTATTTCACAAGTTCCTTTTTCTAGATTAATCCGTGATAATCGGTCTGCTATTACATTCTTCTTACCCGGAATATATTCCCAGTCTAAATTATATTCTTGAAGTGTTAATACCCATCTGGTGAGTCTGCCGTGGTTAAGTTTACAATTTTTTAAAAACGAAATTGATCTATGATCGGTTCTGATGGTTACTGGGTATCCCAATATAAATGTTCGAAATTTTATACATGAGAACACAACACTCAGCAGTTCCTTTTCAGTTACTGTATAATTCCTCTCACAAATACTCAGTACTCTGCTTGCAAAACTGATGACCCCATGATTTCCTTCCTCATCTTCCTGATATAGCTCACTTCCAAGGCTAATGTTACTAGCATCACAATTTATGAAAAAAAGTTTATTAAAATTTGGGTGATGTAACATGATGCTGTCAAGAAATTTATTTTTTACTATCTGAAAATTATTATCTTCACTTCCTTCCCATTTCCACTTGTTTTTCTTTGAAAGTAAACATTGGAATTTGGCTGTTACTTCTGAATAATTCGGTTGAAATTTCCTATAATAGTTGCATATCCCCAGAAAGGATTGTAATTGTTTTAAGTTTTTTGGTTTAGGAAAATCTTGGATAGCCTTTACCTTTTCAGGAGATGGTTTAATTCCCGTAGCAGATAAAATGAACCCTAAAAATGGTAGTTCATGTGTGATAAATTTAGATTTATCCAGTTTTAAAGTTATATTATGTTGCAATAGTTTATTTAATACTGTTTCCACTCGGTTACAATGCTCCTCCCAAGTACAAGACGTAATTAATATGTCATCCACATATATTGTAGTAAAATCTAAAACTTCCTTACCTAAAATTTGGTCCATGCATTGGATGAACACGGCCACAGAATTTACCAATCCGAAAGGCAAACGCTTAAAATGATAATTTCGTCCTTCGAATATGAAAGCAACATATTGTCTGCTGTTAGGGTGCAACTCTATTTGCCAATATCCACAGACTGCATCCCAAGTACTCATGTACTTGCATCCATAGAATTTTTTCATTATTTCTTCAATCTCACCTGAAGACGTGCGATCGTTAATGAGCATTTTATTCAACTCCCGAGCATCAAGACATAGTCTTACTTGTCCGTCTTTCTTCGGTATAGCTACCAATGGGCTGGTATACGGAGAACTACTTCTTTCAATTATGTCTTCTAATATCATTCTTTGAATTTATTTCCTTGCTGCCTCTTTCAAAGCTTGAGCAATAGGGTATGATCTTTTATTAAAATTTACATTTTCCTTGAACTTTAGTTCACACAAGAAGTTTTTTGCTTTTCCTGGTGACTCTGAGAATACTGATTTATATTTATCATAAATTTGTATAAGCTGTTGTTTTTGTTCTACATTAATTATTTCCGGTGCCTGCCTATTCTGAAACTCAATTATCTCTTCTATCTTCTCTTGCCAAATCTTTGATTCTGTTACTTCTGTGTTTTTACCTAGGGTCAATCTATTATCCTCCCTAACAAAAAATGAGCTCGGACACTGAGGGGCACTTTGGCTACCAATTATCTCAGCCGTTAACTCACCATTTTCTGTGCTCAAGGTTACTATACCCCTGGCCAGATTTATAATTGCAGTGTGTCGCCGTAGCATATCACACCCTATTAACACCCTAAACGGTAGCCCTTTTGCTACTAAAAATCCCATAGGTATTCCTATTCCACTAGTGGTAACATTCAAAGACACTTGTTTCCTGATTGTTTTATTTTGTTTCCCGGTGGCACCAACAATTGTTAAATTATTAATTGGTAAAGTAGGTATTCTCTCAGTAGTTAGCTCAGTAATACGGTCTAGTTCTAATTGATCAATAATTGAAATATTTGCTCCTGTATCAATCATGGCCTCTGCTGACACTCCATTTAATTTTATTTGTATATAGACTATGTCATTGTTTGGCGATGACTCTTTAATTGCTCTTTCTTCCATTAACTCTGACTGTATATTTTTTTAAAAATTATTTCTGATAATGGTTATTGGTTTGTTTAATTTATTATTATAATTGGGTTTGTGGTAAATTCTGTGCCCTGTGGTTTCTAGCAGTGACGGGCAGTCATCTTCTCACTGCTGGTACCCGTTTCCCCTATTTCCATTATTATTATTGTTTGATTCAACATTTTCATTATGTTGAATATTGCTTATTGGTCTCCTTTCTTCATTACTATCTCTGAATCTAGGTTGCTCTTCACTCCTACTCCTTTGTGGACCTTCTTCTCGGTGATAAGAATCATGTCTGTAATTTCGACTGTTATAATTTGGCCATCTTCCTCGATACCTGTTATTAAAATAATTGTTATTAGCATGCACATAATTTACCCTAGGTCGATTATCTCTTGGTGGTTCATTCTTCCGCTCCTCGGTATTCCCTGACCTCCATCTACTCCTCCTATAATAAGATTCTTGCTCATAATTTTCTAGTAGCGTTTCCATGCCTCCAATAGTTTTTATTTGTCCACTTAATCGGGCACTAATGATCTTCTCTTCGAAATGATACGCAATTTTGGTCACTAGACACTCTTCAGGGATCTTTGGGTCTAAATACTTTGCTATACACACTTCCCCAAAAAGTACGCAGTAGGTGTTTGTCCCATTGTACGGTCATACCTACCATGACAGATATCGTCCCTAATAATGTTTTGTACTGACTCCGACCAGTACTTCAGTTTGAACATTGTTTTGAAACCCCCATAATCACACACCTCGTTCCTGATTAACGTCCACCAATTATCATTGATGTTTTTGAAAGATTCGTCTAATATACCTTTGATCATATTCCATCGATTCTCCTTTGTTTCGTCTACTCTCCCTAAAAATTCGAGTGGGTTTCTGCGATAATCCCGAAAGTTTACACTTTCCTTACTATCTTGAAAAACATGATGACTGTTGCATGCAGATCTAGAACTTATTCTATCTACATCACCTTGTAAATTGGTTTGTATTTGTTGCAAATTATCTAATTTCTCTGCTTGGCTATTACACTGATTTTTGACATTCTCTACTGTTTTATGAAAATCCGAAAATTTACAGTTTAGACTGCTTTTGATACTATCTAACTGGTCATTGTTTTCTTGGCGTATGGCCATTACACGAACTTGATTATTTTGTTCCTCCTTTTCCATTCGGGCATCGATTCCTGTTTTAATTAGTTCCATCTTTTCTTCTGTTTTATCCAACCTTTGATTGGTTTCTATTAATTTCTTCTCTGCCTCTTCCTTATATTCATCTACTCTTTGGCTAAGCGTATTACTGACCAGTTCAATTTTACTCTCAAGATTGTCTCTTAATTCCTTATTGAAATTCTTCATCTTACCCTCAATTTGTTTTAAATTCTCATTATTCTCTTCAAATTTAGCCTTCATCTCTTCTCTTTGTCCTTCAACAGTTTCTTTCAATTCATGGTATTGTTCATTCATGGTTTGTTTGATATTTCCATGAATGGTCTCTATTTTTTCATTTAGTTGTTTGACTAAACTTTCCTGAACACTATCTATTTTCTCATTGGTCTGTTTATTTGTTCCTCCTGTCTCCTAAAATTTTCATCTATTTTGTCAAATTTTTCGCTCAAGGTTTCATTTTGTTTCCTTGAGTTCTCCTTATTTTCCTCATTTATTTGTTTATTGCTTTCCATTATAATCCTCAACAGCTCCTGCATACTCATGTCTTCCTTTTGGGCAGATTTATCTGGTTGGTCCCCTTGGGCATCCACTTCAACTCTTTCTTTTTCCGTGTCCGTGATTACTTCGGTTTCTTCTTTATCACCCATTGGTTGTTCCATTTCACTGTCCGTAAATATTTCTATCTCTCGTTCCTGTTCACCTTCTTCCTTCTCCTTTTCTTCTGCCCTCTTCTTCGATCTGCCTCTGGTATTATGCATTTCTTGTTTTCTCATAACTGCCGACGATAATTAGGTCTTTTGGTATATTAATTTATTGAATATCCCAAAATTCTTTTCTAATTACAGCCCTTTTACGTTGAGCGCCAATTTGTAACGTACCGCTTGTATCAGAGGTTTCCGCCTCTGCAAGAGTGTATATTGCAATTACGGGTTTAGTTAATTCAGCCCCACGTTGGGCGCCAATTTGTAACGTACCGCTTGTATCAGAGGTTTCCGCCTCTGCAAGAGTGTATTGCAATTACGGGTTTAGTTAATTCAGCCCCACTGTTGTAAGCGCCAATCTGTAACGTAACTACTCTATAGTGTGTGTGTGACGTCCGTCTTTTTTACAGTCTCGGATCGGTCAGAACACCTCTTAGCAGTCGCCACTTATGAATTATAAAGACTGAAGTTTAAATAAAGTTGGTGGTAATGTTACCCAAACAAAGCAGAAATCGAGTGTGTGTGATTTGGGTCAAGTAGGAAAGTTGTTTAGCCGTCTTTTGAAGAGAGAGCAAGTACCGTTTGTTTACCCTCGGAGTAGACGATTTCTCAATTTTTCAAATATTTTCCGTGAACCGAATCAGCTGATTTTGACATTAGTCTCCAAATATAGGTTAACCAAACGACACTGTTGCTGAATACGACCTGGTGGATCGTCCTCTTCTTATTTTTTCTGAAATCCACTACAACTACCCACTACAATAAAGGAAACACATTTTATTATTCAATATCGTTTCTCAATAATATTTATTGATAATATTATTAGTTTTTCTCTTCCGCCAAAATACAAATATTACAATCGATATTTTCATTAACTAGTACATGATATCGACTTCATTGAGTAAACATGGAATTGTCAAAAAAAAATCTGGTTTTGACCGATTTTACAATTTTATCTTTTATTTAAACATCAATCAACATATAATTCTTTTATTTATTTCCCCAGGGTTAAGGGTAAGTTCTTTTTGTTATGAGATGGTCAGAAATGGATAATTATACTACGCTTTACAAATATAGAAAAACTTCGAAAATTTGTTTATTCTCTTAGTACGTAGTTCCGGATTTGTCCGTAAGAGAGCAGATTGTTTTATTTTTATTAAAACATGTGATTACACTTGGAAAGTTTTGTACTGAACGACAATGTGATTTGAGTTTTCTTTGTTAAATATTAAAAGAACTGTTTATATTACCTCTCTTCTCGAAGTTCTTACTTGTGTGAAGCTGTTTCTCAGGTGGTGTTCTTAGTTTGTTTGTAATTTCATAACCGTCTGTCAAATACTATCTCGTCAAAACTCGAAATGCAGCTAGACTAGGCCTGGTCTTCCAAATGGTCTCTCACTTTTATTATGGAGTATAGCAAGTTACCTTTGATAATTAAAGTAGTGGTACATACTGTTTATACTGTTATTTAAATTTTGTAACAATTTTATGCTGTTCAAAAGATTTCGAAAGGATTTTTTAATACAATTTTTATCTCATCATTTTGTCAACCGGACGGTTTTCAATCTCAAATTCGATTAAACAATACTTGTTATTTCGTTACTCTTAGTAACCCATAATTTTTATATCCTTTTTTATTGGTGCTGCTATTTACTTTTTAGTATATAGGCGGTTTGTAATTATTATAAATTTATTTTTGATTTACAGAAAAATAATTCTTTTTAATTTTGGTTTCTTTCCCAATTTGATTTACATAATAGTTTTCTGTTTATTTTCTTATAACTTTAGATATAAGTCTTTAATATTATTATTAACTTTAAATGCATTTATATATTATTTATTAATCTCTTATAGTATTCTTACACTGAACTATTTTCTTCTGCCATTTTCCTCATACAGTATTATTTTATTTTTTATTATCATCTGATATTTAAATCTTTTATTTTTTAAAAACCCTGGGTTATCTTATATAATAACACAATTATTTTATAAAATATAAAATTAACATAGGTACTAAATTTTGTTGCCTACACAATATAAATCCTACAATAACTAAACAAAATACATAATTAATTGGTAGCATCATAGTCTACTATTATAGTCTATAATTCTCACATCTACAGCACAATTCTGTAAGAAGTTCCCTTCACCTTCACTTATTACCTCATTTGGTACACTATAACTCACTTGTCACTGTATATCACTTCCATATTGTTTATAATGTTTAGTGATACAACTTAATTTTTAGCCAGTTATAGTTTACCCATTTCTGACCTTTATGGTAGTACAAGAGTTATCAGTTATTGGGACTGGGTTATGTACCGTTACAATATTTACATTTTAGTAGGGATATGGAATTCTTATTAGTCTATGGAATTCATATAAACAATACAATAATTCATTTTTTGATTATATTGTAACATTGATTATATATAGTACACGTTGATTCTGACAAACCATACTCTTCGATATTTGAATATTCAGTAGGCCTATGTGCAGTAGGAATAATTAATTCTCGAGAATTGTACTTAACCTACTTCATCGAGCATTATGCGATGAGCGTCAGTGATGTAGTATCAGTGCCTTTTTTCGTTAATTTTACGTCATCGGTAAGTAATATGTGCAGTATGTATTGTATTGTATAAATTATTAATTGCCCCCTAGATATTTATTAGTATAGATCAAATAAATACATTTCCACTTTTTTTAGGTTTGCAATGCCAAAAAGACGATCATGTTTAGGAAGATCAACTGCTGGTGCGGAAAGAAAGAGGCGTCTTAGAGCATCTGAAAATGACGTCGAAGGAGTCGAAATGCAATCAGCTCCTGGAAACTCTTCAGAAAGATCTGGCTTAGAAGAACTTTCACGGGTTGAAAGTCCTACGATTCGTGAAAATAGATTAGCGGCACAAAGACGCAGGCAAGCGACTCTCAGATCACGAGGTCCTACTTTACGATGGAATGCAAAATTAAATAGTGGTTTCAATTATAATCCGGTTGTTAACTACGCGAATGAAACAGATATCGGGTTACCGAGTATGGTTTTCCCTCATTGCAAAGCTTTAAAGTGGAGAAATGAATCATATGGATTATGTTGCTATGCAGGAAAAATGCAATTAGATCCCATACTTCCTCCTCCAGAACCGTTAAAACCATTATTAAATGGAGAACATCTTTTATCGAAAAAATTTTTGAATGCATTAAGATCGTACAATTCAGCTTCATTCGGAGCCAATGAAATAGTCGAAGGGAGCTTCATGCCTACTTTCAAAATTCAAGGGCAAGTATATCACCTAATGGGATCATTACTCCCCACACAAAACGAAGTACCAAAATTTCTACAGGTGTATTTCATAGTTGATTATTTACAGCAATCTGAAACAAGAATGGATCATATTCGTAACTTGGATAAGCCATTAGTAACAGAACTTCAAAATTTACTTCACGCAATCAACCCATATGTTAGTGAACTGAAAAGTACGTTTGAATTTGTAACACCTGCGAATAATAATCAGTACAATATTGTGATTCATGCTGATCGAACAGAAAATAATGAAGAGCATAGGGGTCGCTACAATCCACCGACAACTAATGAGGTGGCAGTAGTTTTAGTTAACCAGGAATGCGATAAACTCGATATAATAATCCGTGCGAGGTATCATACGCTACATCGAATTGCAGAAACACATCGAACTTATGATGCTTTACAGTACCCTTTAATGTTTTGCATAGGAGAAGATGGTTATCATTTTACATTAAAATTAGTCGATCCTCAGACTGGGTTACAAACTACTAACTCGACAGTTACCACGACAATCATATACAAATATTCGCGTGCGAAGCCGCGGGTACCTGCTAGTTTAGTATAAAACTAAAATTGTTATTTTGTTGTAAGATTCATAATTTATAAAGACACAGGTTAATTTCCAGGGTTGTCTTTCAATTTATTCATTGTTTACCAGAAATTTTCCCGTGTTTTCAAATATTGTCAAAATAAAACATCGTGCTGATTTAATTATTTTTTAAAAAATTCTAGTGCTAATGGGAATTCACAACAAAATGGTATAGTTCTTAGGAGAACAACGCCTACAAAACAACGGTTTGTAAGAGGCTATTCAAATTTAAACATATTGATACAAGCATTGCATATGATGCTTGAAAATTGAATATGATTACAATGGTCGCTCCAAAAGTGCAACAATAACTCCAGATACCATTTAAAAAATTGTATACACGGTATTGCAAGACCAGCGATTGATAGCGGATGATATTTCAGACATCGTAAGCATCCCACATTAGCGCGTGTATCATATTTCAACTCCAGAAAGTTTTGTGGTGAAAAAGTTTGTGCAAGGCGAGGGACGCATTTGGATTACCACTTTGTTCTGAATTTTCATTGGCGCCAGACATTTTATAAGAAAGAATAAAATCTTAAAGGTACAACGCTTCATTTTGTCTATTTTTCAAAATACGCGTGACACGTAAATACCAAATGTTTGGTAAACACGGAATAAACTGACAGATTGACTTAAAAGATAACAGCTGTCTACATAAAGTACGAATCTGCATTACACGGAAAAGTTTTGTTCTCCTGGTAACCTATAGATGTCACTCCGCGGAATTTTCAACTAACTCTTTCAATTCTGTGCAACATGCATTCACTACAGAAAACAATTTTTTGATAAAACTAATTGTTTAAACGATACACTTAGAGCTGCAAGAAGCCTTAGAGCTCCAAGGCTCCAAACACACACGCGCGCGTAATCTGTTGGTTTCAGGTTGAGTCTCGCGGTGAATTCTGTTCTTTTTCTCAAATAATTTATTGCGATATATTGGGATACAAATTCATATATACCATCTTCAGGCTAATTTCTCTTTGAGACCCTTAAGGTGTAATGTTTTTGTTGAGTTTTGCTACAATGGATATTTCATTACACTTCATTCTAGGACATCAAGGGTACTAACATTCCTGAAGTGGCAAAGACGGGTCTGTCAAAATGTCGCACCAAACCATTCGGGAAAATGAGAAAAGTTCAGCCCGAGACTCAACTCATTAATCCAAAATAAATATTGACGTTTACATCAAATAATTTATATCACACACGGGAAAATTTAAATATAATGTGTGTGTGTGTGTGGGGGGGGCGGGCGCACGCGTGTGTGTGGTCTGTTTGGGTAACATTTTTGCATTACTTGTGATGAAATAGTAAAAGGAAAGAATCGGTTTCATGAAACGACAATCTACTCTTCTATGAGTACCATGGTCCATTAGACCTTGGGTTACCATTCGTATGCATTAACGGTTTTTCATCGAATTTAGGTAAAAAGCTTATAATCAGACCCACTTCTCTTGACTGAGATCGTGAGAGTAAGGTTTTATTGATAACTCGTTACATGCTGCTAGCCAGGAGAATCTAATCTTCTTAGAAACTTAATATTATATTTCGAAGAACTTGCATCTCATTGTGTCGTGTGCTGTTAAAAGCTCACAGTCGAAAGAGTGTCGTTTGGTTTAAGAGAATTGATTTATAAGTTGGAATACAAAATATGTAAAGCCTAATCAGTGAGAAGGAGGAGGTGACGAGGAGAAGGAGGAGAAAAGATAAAGAAGAATAATACACAAGGAAAACAGAAAAGAAAAATACAAAGGAAGAACCAATGTTTAAACAATGAACAGGTAACATTTCGGAAACTTCACCTGTTACAAATGTACTATAAATAGCAATCAATAACCACCATTAGTATCAGCGTTCGCGTCGTTTATTAAAGTCCATATGCATTGCACGAGCAATATCATTTGTTTTGTCGTACAGTAATATGCAGTTAATTGGAAACACGTTGCTCACATAAGGGCGCAGCAATAATGTTTAGTATGCGATAAATGACTGTCATATTTCTCTGTTATCCCCGTGCACGCAATTAATCCAGACACACAACATAAACCATAGCATAACCTGCAAACGGCGTCTATCTGCACACTCTAATTACGTCTGACGTAGTAAACCTAACAAATATTATTGAGCTGCTAAACAGATATTTAGATTTTTCAACACACGCTATTCGCTCGTCCGTTTATAACACTTAACGTTCTCCTAGTCGATTGATTCCGTCTTTATATTTTATATAGGCTTAATCGTCTGTTTTTCTTTGCGCATGAAAGGGCATACGCTAGAGGTAGCGTCCAAGTCCGCCGTCCATCTCTTGTTCTACTAGAGTTAACCCGCGTGTCAGCACTCAGCACTGGTCGTACCAACGTCCTGTATACCTTTACTTTACCTTCAAGGCTGAAGTATTAATTTTTCAAGGTTACGAGGCTACATCCCTTAAACATCCGGAAGTACGAACTTAATTCCTTGTAGGTATTTCGGACACTAGAGACCTCTATACCTAAATATTGATGACCTGCTAATAACTTCACTTTCAATTTTCAGTTTACATCGAACGGAATCTTTTAAGTTACCAATAATTTGGTCTTGACTGTTCAGACTATAATGTTACATATTGTTGCTGTTATTACGAATTTATGTATAATCCTCTAAAAAATTGTCTTCTGAATCCGCTATAGGCGTCACCTGCATAGCACACGATACGTATCTGCCTTTTACGACTGATTATTTGATAAAACAATACCGTTACCATTGTCGAACGGATCGTCTGTTTAAACAGTGGAATACATGAATTAACACCAGCGGTTAATTTTTGGCCCTGTGGAAGAGGGGGGACCGTGGAGGAAAAGATATAAGTCAAAGCTTTTTAATTTGTATGATTATGAATCTGTTCTGGTCTTTATTATTAAATTAAAAAGATTGGAATGGGCTGAATACATTGTACGTGCTTGTAAAAGCAGAGTTGTTGGGAAGATGTTTGATGCAAATCCAGAGGGTAAAAGGAAAGTTGGAAGGGAAAAACTAATATGGATGGACAGGATGAGTCAGAACATCAGGACTCTTGAAATTAGAAACTGAAGAAGTATGGCTAAGAATAGAGAAGAATGGCGAAATCTTCTGAAGAAGGCCAGAGCCCACAAAGGGCTATCGAACCAATGATGATGATGGTGATGATGATGATGATCATGATGATGATGCAATGGTTAATTACAATTTTCTTGTTCTTCTGATAGTTCCTATCCGTTTCGGATGTTGGATATCGTACGGACTATTTTAACTTTCTGTACTGCTTCACGGAATGAGTCAGTTGTATTCATGTCAAACCAGATCCTTAATTGTCTCAGTCATGAGATTCTCGGTCGCCCAACCCCTCTCTTTCCAAGTACTTTTCCCTGTAGTATGGCCTGCAATAAGTAAAATCTCTGTTCATTTCTCATGAGATCTCCCAGATAGATACTGAAGCTTTCTTATCTTCACTGTGTTAATAACTTCCCTTTCTTCATCTTTCTAAGAACTTCAACATTAGTTATATGTGCTGTCCATGAGATGGTCAGTATTCTACGGTAAAGCCAACTTTAATGACAGTTTAAATAAACAAAAAATCTGCCGTACACAACAATTCGAGTTTACGACTGTCCAACATGCACCCTAATGTCACATACAGTAGACATCACCTAATTAACACTACCGAAATTAATACGTAATGCAAGTCAAAAATTGCAGGAGTCCGCACTCAACAATTCACTTTACACAACATCAGTCAGCACACGCGCCGAATCCCCAATTTACAACTACCCCACACTAATAATAACATGTGTTAGCGGTTTTCGCCGCAATATAATGCTCTATTCACGGGTTACATATACTTCCCTGAACTGTTATCCCATAGTCGGGAGAAATGAAGGGGAACAACGTTCTCAGCACACGCGAAAACATTCTACGTGACTCGCACAGCCGCTTACATAATACGTATCCAACACAGTAGTGCCAAAACGGCAGTGGTAAATCTCGTTGGCGTTTTAATATTCATAGTTGTAATTGTACTTGAAATTGAAATACACATGAGTCTGTTCGATTACGTGTACGTAGCTCTAGTATTGGACTTAGTATTGTGTTATTCTTTCATAGTTTACTACGCCAGTTTTCGTCTTCTGCTCCATTTTTTAAAAATTGTATCCTCTGATGTTATCTTCTTTCTCTTCTTCTATGAGGGACATGGCGACTCACCTGTTCCAAAGAAATATATATCCACTTCACCAGCGCATCCTAGGTCTTCCTATATTTCTCTGTCCAACAGGTTTGTATTGCCAAACTTCCTTAGGCAACCTGCCATCTGGAATTTCTCATTTTTTTCTGGAATACGATCTTGGATATTAAAAATGTTGTACTCTTTACGAATGTAATAGTCTATCCCTTCGTGTAGAGCCTGTAACAGATCGCACGTTGAACGAACGTAGGGCAGCAAAAACGTAGAGCTGAAAAATAAAATACTGCCGCAGAAGTCAAATGCAAAAGGCAACAACCTCCCTAACATATAAATATATGTATTTATATAAATAGAACTATAGTGTTACGGCTGTCCAACGGATAGTCGTGTTGTACTGTGAATACAGAATAACTGACACCAGATGAAGTGACTAAATTCAACTTCAATGAGAAGCAAACAACAGTTAGAAATAAACAAAAACCCTGTTAAACAATTTATCAAGTTAAAATTTGTTCAAAGCACAATAGTAAATGTCACCTTATTACATTTTTTGCACTACGTAACACAATAATTACTTTCCACCAAACCACAATAATCACTCCGAACGGCACTTGTAATATCGCTAGGTTTAACTAAACGTTTCTGGCTACTGGCTGCTTGTATGTGTCCTGCTAACTTTCTAGAAATATCTACCATTTTCCGGACAACGAGTCTTAGTTACGATCCTGAAGAGTTGCATAGTTACAAGCTCTGAAACTCGCTAGAAGCTAGATCAAGCCTGACCTAGACAAGTTTAAGCCCTCAAAATGACGCCACCATTACGAAAGTTGCCTACTTATTTGGCCGTACGATTGCGGCTCACGCATGATCTCTATTTCCTCAGCATAACAACAGGAAAGTATAAATATAATAAAAATCAGCAGAGCTCCTGGTTTAAAAACTAGGGAAGCCCTCAGACACATTGGAACTGTATCTGCTTTCCCTACGATAGAAAATTTAGTACCGCTATTTGTGAGTTTCTTTGGACTTGTGACTTTTTTTACTTCCGCATAGAACTTTTTAAAGTTGCTAACACCCGACAGGGTCCATGCAGTATCAATTGTTTTTACCGTCAAACACATGCAGGAAAAAAACATTTTTTATTCACAACCTGCATAACCAGTCAGCAGCATCACACATCGTCTTTTTGAAATTTCTAGTAAAACTACTTTCGTGTTTACTTTGTTTCTGGTTTTGAGTTACTGTAACTTCTGGTCTTGATGTGGTCCTAACTGATTCAAGTTTACCTTAGAAACATATAAAAACATTCCTTTACATGGTTAAATTCTTTATATCAACAATTCCAGAGACACTGACTGCATGCATTATGGAGTTTACAAGTACTCCGATTCCGTATTAAAATGTTAAAATGACATGAAATGAAGTTAGTAAATATTAACTGCCTCAAATGTTGCACTACCGCCGGTAGCAGCCCATGCTTTAAAATCAATAGACATGATTGTCCACGCGGCGGGAGCTGATCTGAAACTGAGCTCGGAGTAATCGCGGGAAACGGACTTGCCCGTGCTCGTACAGCTCTTGATCATTCTCACTCTCTCTCTCCCCCTCTCACTCTCTCTCTCACTCTCTCTCTCTCTCTCCCTCAAATTTCTCAGAAGCGGCCGCGGTTGATAAAAATTATATTGTTTATTGACTATATTATATAAATGAATATATTTTAATATATATAAATAAATATATAATACATATTTATAAATATATTATTTAATAAACATCTGTTTATTTATTTATGATTCAATAAATAATAAATAATATAGTATTCAGCAGATTATACATTAATATATACAGGCTACCTATTGTGTTTCTCTCAAGTTGTTTTGTCACACACATGCACATGTTTAGGCATTGAGGCATTGTGTGTCCGGTGGTCCCCAAGTAGTGGTTTGGTTGTTTGTAAATAAAGGGTTTGGGTTTGTATGTTGGTGTTGCGAACAGCCTTCATATAAGAAAACCAAGTGTGCTCTACGAGGCATTTTGAAACTTTAAAGAAAGTGAGAATATCCTGACTAGGACAGATACATTATAAATACCTCTGAAAATTTAATATGTAAAGGAAAGTCAACGTACCGAATTAATACTAGTGGCGTGTACAATAGTTTACCTTCATACTAGCTATACAGCTTTGCCGTCTGCTACTTATTAGGATTATACAACAATAATCCAAAATTTCTTCTACTTTTCTTGTTCTTGTTCTTGTTGTTATTGTTCTTCTTCTTCTTCTGCATCATCATCATCTTCATCTTCTTCTTCTTCTTCTTCTTCTTCTTCCTCCTCATTACATGGCTTGGCCTATAGCCCGTTTCGACTTCACAGAGTCTCTGACCATTTTTTATAGGGTCGTCCACGGCGTCTCGTCCCCACTGGCCTATATTCAAACGCTTGTTTAGGAATACGTGTGTCTATGATGCGTTCCACATGGGACTTCCAATTCTGCCTGTATACCTTTATTCTCTCCAGAACCGACTAAAACTTAAGGTATTTCCTTATGTCGTCGTTTCGTAGACGATCTGTCAAACTACATCCCTTCACTTCTCTTAAAAATTTCATTTCTAAGGCCTGTACTTTTGCAATATCTTTCTGCAGGAGAGTCCGTGTTCCATATCCATACATTAAAGTCGGCAGAGCCACGACCTTATAGAAATTTAGCTCTGTC
This sequence comes from Magicicada septendecula, assembly GCA_034769895.1. Taxonomy (NCBI): domain Eukaryota; kingdom Metazoa; phylum Arthropoda; class Insecta; order Hemiptera; family Cicadidae; genus Magicicada; species Magicicada septendecula. Next base: position 1,253,723,686 of record CM068367.1, read on the forward strand.
TCCCTCTGCGTCAATAGTCGTCTTATTATTCCACGGCTATATTAAATTTATTTTACTTTCTCTCAATATCGTTATCCTTTCTATATAAGATTTCACATCCCAAGTAATTAAAATTTGATATATGGTCCAAAACACTGTTATCCAAATATTTATTATCTAAAAAACCAACGTAGTGTCGAATAAACAAGATTTTATCTCGTGAAGCTTGACTGAAAATAATTTCTATAAGGAAAACATGAATAAACATTATTTTCTTCTGTTGTCGGTAAAGTTTAATATTATGGCATGAACGAAACAGTTTTTCTGTACACTACGTTAATGGATAATAATGTAACCATTGAAATACTTTGTGCTGGCATATAGGCAGAAAGTTATGCAGACAGATATAATAACTCAGAAATGGAAGAGAAGCGGAGAGAAACAAATTAGTGGGAGAAGAAATGTTGAAGAATGCATGGGGAAAGTTAAAGGAGTGAGAGCAAGCAAGAGTGCGGTAGATAAGGGAGAGTGCGGGAGACATGAGACGGAGAGCGACTGTTACTATTACACTTACCGTCTAAAAACGGCTCCCACGAGTACGCTCTGCCCAAAAACAGCTGCCCATTATATCTCTCACATTGTTCTTCTCTTGAATCCTTATTGCCGGGACACATCTGTGAAACAAAATAAATACTGTTCTAAATATTTATGAAAGCAGAAACTTAATTACTAAATTTTAGTTAAAATGGTTAAAGTAGACGAGTTTTCTAAACGTCTGTCCAACAAAGGTGAGGGTTACAAGATGCGTTTTCTGGTTCAACGCATAGCCATATTCGCCGGGGAGTATTTTCTTCTTAATTTTTATATGGAAATTTTTCGTCTTCATTTAAATAAAATCCTTGTTTCGTTTCATTTTTGGTGATAAGGTATATAACTTAAACTGTCTATATACACTCAGTGCTTCATAAGAGAAATGTTTAAGAGGTCAGGTAAGAGTCTTTTGATTAAAAATGTCAAACGATCGAAAGGGAAGGAGCAAATGAGAGCTTCTAGAATCAATTGTAAGAGACAGAGGAATATGTGTGTGTGTGTGTGTGTGTGTGTGTGTGTGTGTGTGTGTGTGTGTGTGTGTGTGTGTGTGTGTGTGTGTAGAAAGAGAGAGAGAGAGATGAGACAGGAAGAAACAGACACAGAGAGACAAGTAGAAAAATAAGATGTAGTTAACGGGAATTTAAATTATTTACAAGAATTAAAAATATGTTTTACTGTATAAATATTCATAAATGTTTTAGACATCCTAGACATCATTCAGATATGTTACTTATAGAAAGAGTATATAAGTTTACGTCATTTTATTATTTTCTCTCTTCCAAATGAATTATCATTAGCTTTATTTCCATAATTTATGCAATTTTATTAATTATATAACGATAATATCGTATATGCTATATTTAGCATATCCTGTATCTTTAGTAAAAATGATAATAACTATAATTGCCCACTTTGAGCAAATCGTTTCCTATACATCTATTGTTTTCTCTCTCCTGAGTAGTTTTTTCCAATTTATTCTGCCGTAGTATTCCCTAGAACACAGCTTTATCTTGCAAAGAGTCATTGTCGTGCCCAATTTTTATCTATCTTGACTTAAAATAGATCATTTTTATGACCATATCCTCTCCTCTTGATTATTTACATTGTTTGAAGATTTTCGCGGAGGAAGTTTAAGTATTGTCAGGAGGTTTTCTGGTCGTGCCCGCGTTTACGTCAGCGGTCGCCCATGAAATAATGGTTTCTGTTGCTACAATTACGAAGGAATACTTTGCTACTTTGCTATGGTAGGTTCTTTTGTACCATCTGAAATAGGACACTTACCGGCTAGATGATACAAAGTGGGGCACTTTGGAACAGGAACGGTCGTTGTCAGCACCAAACCTTCAATCCATATACCAGCCCAAGAATAGGTTAACAATGTGTTCAAACATATATAATAAAGAGGGAAAGCCGTAGAGCGTTAGAGAGAGGGGGGAGAGGGGAGAGAGGAAGTAAAAGAGACAATCCAAATTACGATTCATCCAAGAACAGTGATTGAGGAGAGATAACTACTAGAGCAGTACCACTCTACGTAGTAGAAGACGTGTAATTTAAGTAACGTTTATGTAAGTAAAGACAGCAGAATTAGCTTTGCTGTCAGGCGCAACATAACACGGTGTAATTTGAAGCTGAAGAGAATAAGTAGTCTTTGTAATAGTATAACGTTGAACTACACTGAACAGTTAACCAATTGACAGCATCCAGGGCAGTGGGTCTCGGCAGATGACGGAAACAGTAGTATTTTGTAACACAACAGATTTCAAAATAAGTGTAAATTAATTTGTGCTGTGCCAAAATGTATACAACATTACTGGTAAAGTGTACCAATTAATTTGGTTTGGGTGTAATGGTAATAAGAGTAGTCATTGTTTGAATTGTAACGAGTTTTCATCAATTTATTAAAAAAAAAAAAAAAAAAAAAAACAAGCGTGTTTAAAAATCTCATTTACTTCGCCATAAATACTCATTATTGTTTGCTTAACGTTCAATTGTTGCAGTACATTTATCGTAAAATAAATTTTATATTTTACAGTAAAAAAGTTATATTCTACATATTAATTTATTAATCTTAAAATTCGACTGCTCAGTCTGACTGTGTGCTTTACTGCAGTTGTGTTTTATTTTCTTTATATGACTTTCAACTACTTTACTTTATGCATTGCATACATATTAATCACTGATAAAATTTAAATTGACTCAATTAATTGTTAATCGTGAAATAAAATATTTATCGAATTTAAATTAGATTCACTTATCTCTATCTCTACATTTTACATAACTCTTATTTATTTTTAAAATTCAAAGTGTCTTTTCAATGTCTTTAGTTTCTCATTTACAAATTACAAATTGATTATTTGTCACCTCGATTCTGCAGATCGTACCCATGTCCTCCGTTGATCCGTAGGTCCTCTTCTGATGGAGTTCCCTGCACGTTCCCCCGGTTCCACTTGTCGTCCTCCAGTTACTCGTTCCTCATGGCTGCACCTGGTTGCTGTAGTGTATGATATGTTCCTCTACACCAGCTGCTGTTGCTCTAGCAGAAGCGTCTATAGTTCGGCATAGCGTTTCTCTGGATGATGTAACCTCGTCGCTTGTCTTGAGTGACGGACGATTGTGTGTGTGGACATCGTCGAGTACGTTCTATAATCGTATTTGTAACAGACTAATAGTTACTGTTTAATACTTAAGATGAACATACAAAGACGGTCCATCCGTCTTTACTGTTCAATTAACAAAATTTAAAACTCGCGTCAATACTGGACATAGCGTCCCACCGCTACTGAAGACTGATTGAGAAGAAGTTCGCGTCGTTAACGGACATAGCGTCCCGCCGCTACTGAAGACTGATTGAGAAGAAGGGCTGGCTTCTTCCGTGTCCTATTTATATTCGAGCATCATACTGCACCTGTCAGGACAGAATTCTACCTGTTTGAAACTGCTTGGTGGCGTCAGTTCCCCCACTATCGTCCAATTTCATACTTTCGCACATTTCTGCCAATGGCAAAGTTTAATGTGAACTACAGGGTGCTCTAACGATCGATGATTTAATTACACATGTTCAACGTAATTACCATCGTAATCGAATAATTCATGTAATCACCACGCACTTAAAATCGCACTGAATTCGCACTGCACGTCCTTTTCGCGCCGTTTTCTCACCACAAATGCATATTAATTTCCTACATTTTTAGGAGTTTTTGAGTTTTTCCTATCATTTCTGGTTTTCTTATAATTAAATAAAAACTATAATTTGACAATTAGCTAGGGTAATTTGCAAATATTCATGCTCGAACTGGCCTCACTCATACACACTAGATTGTGCAGGTCGGTTCCTGCATGTCTATACGCCGTATTTCTAAAATAAACGCAGCTTTCAATCTCAGACCTGCTTATTTATTACATATTTATTAAGTTTAATTTAAATATTCATGTTATCTAATAAATGCACAATCTAGCATATGACTGTATTGTCGCAATACATTTACCTACTCTGAAGTAGGTGCCAAAAACTACTAGTATAAATTAAAAACCCATATAGATACTGTATGGTTAAAACTGAGTTCATAGTGCGACACTTTTTTTGGTACGTACGCAGAAATAAAGAATAATTAATACTAAATCAATTAATTAGTCTGATGATCAAGTTGTTCTGCAAGAAACAGAAAATGAATTACAACGTGCTGTATTTCAACTTCATTGAATGAACCACGAGTATAAATAACATGAGAATTTCACTGCCGAAAACCAAAGTGTTGGCATACCGTGGCTGTTATCCAGTGCGGACGAAAATAGTGGTAGTCTACTACTGTTTGGAACAGGTACGGGATTTCAAGTATTTGAGATTTAATATTTTCTGGGGTCTACACAAAGCTGTGGAGAATAAGTTGAGTAAATTTGGATCCATCTGTGGGAATATTAAAAGAATATTGAAAAATAAAGCTAGACCAGAAACCGAAATTCAATTTTATAAGGTTATGGTGGTGCCTACTCTGCTGTAAGGTGCATGGACATGGACTCTGCGAAAGGCGGATGTACATAAAATCAACGCGCCTGAAATGATAATAATAACGGAATGCTCACGCTGAGATATGGTTCGCAGTGAAGATATGCGGAGTGTCCCCATTGGTTGAAAAGTTAATGAATATAAGAATAGGTAAAAGTAATACGTTTAGACCAAAGGCCGTATATCTGTATGCTCCACAGGGTAGTCGAATGTAGGAAGGCCCAGAAAACGATGGTCTGATTTTTAATTAAACATAAAATATTTGTAAATTAACTATTTAAATTCATAATATACATAAAGTTTCTCAAACTGGAACAGATGTCTACACCTACTCTAGGATGGAAAAATAGGAAGATTAATTGGTCAAGAGAATTAAAAAGTTATCAAATATTTTCACGTATAGTCGATTCTCTTATAACTAATATTCTTTCTTTACAGCACAAAATTTTATGAAGTCCATTCTCCGTTTTTCGCTCACGTTTATATAATATAGTGTTTCTACGTGGACCAATCCCCGTCATAATGTTGAATTGGCTCTGCTGTAACCTCGCAGACCCAAAAACAATAAATCGCCTATATATATACTTATCAGTGTACTTGTATCGATAAATATTCAGTGGTAGATTTCCAAGAACTGAAAGCAGGACACCTCGAAGAAGACACTCATGCGAAATAATAAGAATCTACAGAAGTCTTAATAAACTCCGACGATGAAGAACAAAATATTAGTAAGGGAGAAGATGATCCGTGGCGACATTTATTGAATAAAAGCGATAATAAATGCATTTCACCTTATTGAGGAACGGCTCCAGATTTTGAGTGATCGCCGACTGATTTTGACTGACTGTGAACGCTTCTTGAAAGTTTAACACGACGAGTCGGACTTCTGGTTTACCAATAAAAACGAAAAAATGTAACAAAACAGTGAACCCTCAGTCCCTTCTTTAGGCAACTGAAGCAGCTAAACAGCCGAATGTGGGCGTGGAAAGTGATTACGCTCCTGGTTCCGAGTACGGGTCGAATGCAAGGTACCAAATTCAATTACAATTATTATTAGTATATTCTGTTAGTATTATTGTACCTCAGTCACAACACGGGTAAATATCGTGTATGTAGTTAAACATTTTGTGTGATTACAACTAACCTTAGCTATTGTTTTTAAAAGGGAGAATTCATCTCACTTTACATAGTTTCAATTAACTTAATAAGAATATAATACAATGTTAAGTGAGGACTCACTTTATTTCTTTATGACAGTTGAGAAATAAGAGTTCCAAACGATAAAATACCAATGGTTTTGTCAGACCAGACGAGACAACTGTCCGCCTGTGACTTCAACAACTCTGAATTGCCACTGGTGAGAGATGTCAATGCCTCGGCATGCATCTAGAGATGTCGAATACCACGAAAACATTGCTAACAGAAAATAAACAGCTTCGGCATATTTTAAGACATATAAACTGGTCATTCGTAGGAGGTCACTCATAACTATGGAGAATGAACTCTTCCTAAGACCATTTTGAAACCAATCTGAACATACGACACTTGGCTACGTGGGACAGCAATTAACTCACACAGATCTTGCAGCGTTTCCAGAGCATGTTTATCAGGACAGTGTTCAATATCACCGTGGTACGCGCCAAACAAGTCATACAGAGGATCTCGAGAACGACGATATAGAGGTACCTTCTGAACGGAAAGAAATTAAGTATCACCACACTGGGTACAGAAGTAGACTAACAGGCGCACCCAAACGAGCTGGCAAGAAGGGTGTTGGTTGACATAGAACACACACACACGAGATGATTAAAGCGCCTTAGACAAACGACGATACGAAACAAACATCCTTTTTTGACTTTATTTTAGATTACAGTAGGTATGGGATGAGTACTCATTGGAGCACCTTTCATTTCACATTTCTTTTCAGTCACTAAGTAGTTTTCTTTAATGTTACCACTTTTTGCAAAAGATGAAAAAAGCTTTAAAATCTTGCAACTGTAACAATTTTAAAGCAAAAAAATATAAAACTAGTATGTTCTCTAAACTGCAAAACTCGCTCAATATTTTGATCAAAGTAACATTTACAGTATTATAACATAAATTTCGATACCAGACAATTTTTCAATTATGGAAAACGTTGCAAAAATTTCGATTACTCCACTATCTGTTAGTAATATAAGAATTTGTAAAGCACACAATACAACACATATACAATAATCACACGGTCATACAATAAAAACTAAAAATTCGAAGCATTCGAATTTGGGTTACACTTCCTTTTAGTATTTAGTAGTAGCAGTAGTAGTTACACACCCTGCCGAATTTCCAAATTTGTTGTTTCTTTTTTAGGCCCTGGAGTCCTAAAATTGTGAAATTTTCTGAACCACCCCTACATTTGGATTTTAGTTACAATTCCCTTAATTTTGATACCACACATAAGTTTCACTACTTTATAAAAATGTTCACCCACGTTTTAACATCCAAATTTGGGCCCCGGCATCCAAAAATTTTTAAACTTTCAAAAATGAATACTACGTTTATATTGTGGTTAGAATTTCCTTTAATATGATACTCCACATGGGCTTTTGCGATTTTTCAACAATTTTGACTCCCTTACAGTTTTGCTTCCCGTCCCCTATTTCTGAGGGAACCAATCTCAAAAACAATAGGGGTTTCTAGGTAAAGTACTGACACGCATACCAACTTCTACGAAAATCGGTTGATGCGTAAATTTATTGTGAGGCGTACACAAAATACACAGATAGATAGGCAAATGCCAAACGTTCGAGGCAAAAGTGAGGCAATTGCCTTCGCTCGTTCAATAAGTAAAAAAATTCGTTATAAATATTAGGATTTTTTAATTTTTTATATAATATATCTAAAAGAAGAACACTGTTTTCTTAGAATGTGCATATGTATACGCTACATTGTATATGCATGTGTGTACATTGAACAATACCACTCATAAAAAACCAGCGCGTGTTACAAAATAAACGGAACAAAGCACTTCCTCACTTGGCAAGAGAAAGAACATAGACACGAGATTACTAGCAAGAGCTAAAAGGAAACAAACATGTGAAGAAAGGAAATGAAGTGAGAAATCGAAGGATCGTTACGAGAAATTGAACGCGGCTGCTGGCGAAACAGTTTGGAGCAACTGATAAAAACATTATTTCCAGTAATGTGCCGGCACAAAGATAAGGCAGATAGGTTCTGCACTGCGGGTCAACTTCCGTTCACAACGTTCCGCTTCTTTCGTCACACAATGAAGATCAAAGATACGTTAGCGTTCTCTATCTATATAGGCTACAGTGATTTCCTGTTTGCCAACAGTCGTTCAATATCAAACTGACATTGGACATTCTATACAAAACTACTAATAAAAGTATACAAATAACTAAATTCGTGGTTTTAAAAACGAGACCTTATTAAAAATTACATATTTAAAACAAATTAAAAATACAAAACCATTTTCCAATACTTTCTCATGATTCCTCTCTTTCCTTGAAGTCAACTATTTTACTAATTGCTGTTTTGCTGTTTTGTATTCCCGTTTATTAACCGCTTACTAACATATTGTAACCCTTAAATTAATTTATTATTATAACTACCGCGATTTTGAATTAATAGTTTAGTAATGTGTGATATATTTTAAGATGTTAATGAAAACACACATAGAGAATTTGAAATCGTTAATGTAATTATTCTTAAAACTTCCTCTTAGATGTTTAGCTTTTTTAATTATTTTATAAGTTAATGAAATAATGTTTAAAAATAAATTTCATAAAACTAGAAATAACAGCCGTAGCGCACGTACAAGAGAAAGAAGAGATAATAGTTTACAGTAAGAAAATTCAAGAAATGAATAACTGGAGCCAATAATGAATGAAACGGGAAAATATAATTACAAAACGAATAAAATAAGCAAAATTTCCATGTTGTGGAGTAGTGTTACATGCAAAAAAGTAAAAAAATGGATTTGTTATAAATTCTAGAAAGTAAAAAAGCAATAAAAAATAACAAAAATTTAACAAATGAACAAACTAAATTCTGTGTATTTCCTTTATTAAAAGCTGTTATTTAGTGTAGTTAATTTTCTATTTTCCATTCAGACTATATTTAATTTTTACAGACACTTGACCTTCCCTTCCTAAGGCTCTTGAACCTTCATCTTCTCACCTCACACATGTTTCGATACACGCCCTAAACAGATTTTCACCACCCTTACATCCTCTGTTTAGGTGATCACTCATCTCTTTGACAATGGCTTAAGAAGTCGAAACAGTAAAAAAACCTTTGTATTAATATGTTTCACCAAGTGCCCAACTAGGCATCAATTAATATCGTGAATGTTATTTAATTCATTCTTTATCTGTACCGAAAGGACCAAAGAAACTAAGACCAATATATATAAGTGCTCAGTAACCCAAACAAAGTAGTGCAAAAACTACGCACTGGCCGACAAAAATTCTCTTAAATTGATAAAAATATTGTTGAATCAAATTATTAATTAAAATTAAATTATTAGGAAGGTAAAAATATGTTTCAACATTACGTGTGTTACAGATTTTTAAAGTATATTTCTTGTTGGAAATTACAAGTTCTCGCCCAAAATCCTCGAAAAACCGACTATTAGCCCATTCTTTGCAGCTAAGCTACTGTCAGCGGATATCTCCTATCAAGTGTTTTTCTCCTTAACGGTCCACTAAGTCAAGGCAGCGTTATAAGTACCGCTGACAGAAATACCACTCTGTTACAAAGCCACACGTTACTGACTTTACTCGTTTAATGTGGCTACCATTTAGCCGCCCTTTCAAAACCGTCTCAGCTACCTGTTAAAATAGGGACGCGTGCAGAACTTATGAAGATCCTGGATTTTGTCAAGAATAATGTGCTAGCTGTAGGCTATATACGAAAGGAAAGTCTGGTGACAACGAACACCTCAGGTAAGTACCAGTTTCTATATTTATAAAATATAGAAAAGTTTAAACAAATATCAGATTTGTATTATGTTCACATGTTTAATACCACATATTTCAATTCTTGATCTTTATATCAGTAATATTGTCACATAGTTTTCATATTTTATAAATGATCTTTTAGTTCACAAAAAATATTTGTTTTGGGGGGGGGACACAAACTAAGGGTAAACGATAATAACATGCTTAAACTTAGTATGTGCCATCTTTTTGAAAGAAAATAAGTCCACTAAAAAGAAACGCAGCCCATACGGCAATAGGTGCTAAAAAAGATTTACTCGAATCTATACCCTTTATCTACTCTAACGAAGGGGCGCTGTCTACCGAGCTGCATTATGGTCATCCATCCAGATGTTGTACTTTGGCGTTTGGTGTTTGACTTTGCACCACAATAACTTGAAGACCAAAACCACAGCACGAATTTCTACATTAGACACTAAGACTCTAATACAAGCTTTCATGTGAGTGTGGGGCACGATATTTCTGCGAAACGAGTAGCCAGCTGGGCGTTCGCATAGCTGAATATATGAAAAAAATCCAGTTATGTAAAACGAACACATCGAGATTGGCGGACATACCTGGGACAAATAACACAAGATACTGTGGGAGTCTGTGTCCATAGTAGGCAAGGAGTCAAAGGTGGTTCAAAAAAACGGAGGTTCTTTCATCACGGCTGACCAGAAGTGCTTGAGCCAAATAAGCTAGGACATTCCATACATTTGTTTTAATATATTAAAAAATAATATTAATACATTACATTTATTTTTTATCCACAATTATAATAATAATTGTAGAAAGTCTCACAAAAATTTATCTTTGTGAATGATTCTTATCTTCGTCATAAATTCTATAATTCCACGCAACTGTATTTAATTGAAAAATAATTCTTAGTTCATAGGCAATTGTGTTGTATACTTTTGCAATTTGTTGCGCCTTTTCCTAATACAGCATACGGCGTTTTATAATATTGACTGTTACTCCTCGTTAAGAATATTCTTTCTGAACGAGAAACCTTAAACATAAACTCTTCACGTAATATTTGCAAAACTTAAAAGTCTCTAAGCAAATATTCTTCGTATTGTTTAAATTAGCAGCCATCCTTACTATTTCTTTTATGAATTTGCTAACTGCTATAATTTTTTTTTTTTTTTTTATTGTTCGACTAAGCTTTTCGTCATTACTGACATCTTCAGGTCTTAAACAACGACCTGAAGATTGGTTGTTTAAGACCTGAAGATGTCAGTAATGACGAAAAGCTTAGTCGAACAATAAAAAATTATAGCAGTTAGCAAATTCATAAAAGAAAAATTCTAAGCAAATAGTTTGCTAATATGAATTAATCGTTGATGATGGGTTACTAACAATAAAATGATAAAGGGGGAGAACGTGAACGAAAGCAATGTTGATGGATTGGGGGGAGAGTCAGATAGAGAGAGTACGGGTTGATAAGGGTAGATATAGATATAGATATAGATAGATATAGAGAGTGAGAAGATGCATGCGCGCGCGCGCGATCGCGCGTGTGTGTGTTTAGTGAGAGGGGAAAAGATAGGAAGTATAGGAAAACATGACAGAAATAAAATTATACTCAATCTATAGAATATTACGAACTACATTGTTGTCTAAATTGCTGGCTCCGATATTGTCGGAAGTGAGGAAAACCCACCGAGACGGGCAGACAATGAGAGCTTACAGATAAACTGATTTAAAATCACTTTTTGCTTATCACTAACTTTACCGTACGTTAAACTATGCACAGGTAGTTACATTGTGAGTTATTTCCACCCAACAAAGTCAGTACAAGTTTTAATTAACCACAAGAAGTACACGGTAGATACCACACCAAAGCTACGTTTGTCGTATTGTGTTTTCAACCGCATAACAGATATGCTAACCCAGGATTGAAACTGCATTAGCATGCACACAACAGATGTCCCACAAAGCAGTGAATCCCCGCGTGTATTATTAACAAAGATTTTGCTCCCTAAATAAAACCGCTACGCTGCTTTGCATATGTCGTTCTTTTTGTAAAAAATTAGTAAACTAATAGATTGCGAATACTATTAGTTATTATGGGGAGTATGTGAAATTTCCTTTATAGGGATGGCTGAGAATTTTCATGACGCATAAGTAATTAAATTTTAATATGACCAAAACTCATTAATACATAAAAAAGTTTAACTTACGTATACAAAATCAAGTATGTCCTAGTAAGACTAAGACATTTGAAATCCCATACTTATGAGTAACGAAACACCCATGTGTGCGTGCGAGCGCCCAAGTGTGTGTGAGTTTGTTAGACAACACAAATTTATTTAACGAGCAATCAGAAAAAACATTGTTAAATATTTTCATTTTCAAGAGAGAAAAATCTAAATGACCACAACAAAAACTTTATTGTCAACTTCTAGTATAAACAGATAATCAATATCTGGGTTAATTTTTAATTGTGAAATGCTTTGTACGCGTTTACTGAATCTTGATTATTTTATGCGTTCAAAATCTCGTGGGTTTAGAATTTCGTGGCGAGGATTGGGACCGTTCAGCTCCCACTTAAATACGCCCTGCTGTCAGATATTCTCTCAAAAAATTTAACATAAGCCCATTATATAATTATATTATTTTTAGTTATGGATTTGGTAGTTTCATGCAATAGGATTTTACTGTTTTTATGAAATGGATATATTAAACATACGTTTTTGGAATGAATATTAGTGATATTCAACGTTGTCATAAGAAAACAATGAAGGTTGCCAGGGATATCATAGACAGAATTAAAGAAAAAAACTAATAACATGATGTCATCGCCTCGAAACGAGGTGGCTACAGAGACAGCTAATTAATGTTTGAAATAAGATCAAGTCGTGGTAGATCGAAGGCGACGCGGAGTGAAACAATGACAACACAGAACTGACAGATGCAGACAGAGAAAGTAGAAAAGTTGTGTTGGTGCGGAAAAAGGAGAACATAATTAGCTACCTGTATACGCACACACGCGCGATTACACGCATACACATTACAGATCGATAATAAGGCCGACGAAGAAGGTGGACATTCATTAAAGGATATTGTTAACGCTATTGTATGGACGTAAATATCTTCATATAGCTCATATATCCCCCCCCCACATACACAGAAACAAGAACAGTTTATGACGCAGAGGGAAATATGACAGTCATTAATCTTTGAGTGCACAATTTGTCATCGATGTAGCATTCTTCAGGGAGAGAGTAGTAGTAGGTGCATTAAAAATATTTAACTTCGAAAACGAGAGTAAACATTTGGAAATATATCTTCGCTCTGTTTTTACCTATCTTCTCTCCCATAATCTCAGTTTTTAACTTTACCTTGTAATTAATATCGATACAACTGATTCGTTAGTCGATGTAGTTATTAATTAAACGAGAAAATATTCACAGTCTGTGTAGAAATATATTGAAACGGATGTAGGAGGCGCATTTTTTAACTAACATCCATTCTGAAATTACCGCCGACTGCGGAAACGAAGCGGGATCTGCCGTGTTGTAACATGACGTAATATTTACTTCTTCATTATTTTGCCGCTGAGTAAGCGATTAGCAGTGAGTCCTAACACCAACGTCGATTCAAAAGGATAATCTCGTCTTACTAACAGTGCAATCTGTTCGATCCACAGAGACAGTGTCGTGAAATGCTGCATTTTTAACAACACATTATTACATTTGTTATTAACGTTTAACAGCATAATGTATATTACAGGTAAACCCTCTATTCGGACTGCTTCCATCTTAATATTTTTGTCGCTTGGTGTTTCGATCTCTGGAAGTTGTGAGTGGCTACTGAAAGACCTTTTTGAAAGTCCTAACACATCTAAAGACGCAGATAAATGGTCTTTCAATCGCCACTCTCTGCTTCTGAGAACGATCCAAGATTCCAGGGATCAAAACGTCAACCAACAGAAATATTAGGATGGAAGCAGTCCGAATAGAGGGTTTACTCGTAAGAAATCAATCTTTGCTTAGAGGTTTTAAAGATAAAATAAATTAATTATTATATCTGCCTTGGCCTCCGACTGTCCTTGCTTTCGCCGAGGCAGTAATACGACAGATAATCCCGCCAACTGTGAGGGTCAGGTCATGATGTGTACCTAAGTTTTTTGTTAGCAAAACCGTTTACGGAATTGGAATAAGTGAGAAGCTGTGGAAACGTTATAAAAATTTGTGAAGTTTGTAGATTTTTTTTTCTGTAAGAAAATATTTTTAACTTTTAATGTGTTTCTGTTATTTCAGATGTAGCTTACTTAAAAAAGGTTCGCGAATATTAAATATTTTCAAGACGTAGAAAATGACAAAATTTTGTAAAGAGCTTATAAATAGGCCTACTTAAAAGTCGAATTAAAAGACAGCTTCGAAAGGACGGCTCTCCCTCATCTTCAATCTTATTTGTAATACAAACAACGATGTTTTCAATTAACCTTCTAAACAAAGGCGTTTAATTCAGCCTGGCATTAGTAAACTAGTTAACGTAGAGCACGAAAAGTTATAAACTTGAAAACAGAATCCCTAAAACAGACATAGTAATAGGTCATGTGATGGTGAAGGCAAAATATTTAGATTATGACGTTTGGAACGTAACGACGCTTTGACATTCTGTCCCTCTCTTTCCGAACTTCTCTCCAAGTTATCAGACTTTAACCTTTACCTAGCGACCCTCATTCAATCAGTTAATATATATGTTAACACAGAACGTGGATAGTTGCAAACTACTGAATGAAGATTTAATAAGGCGGTGAATGCGAAAATATATTCAATAGACTGCTAACGCGACTCCTTAATTGGTAGTCAGAATTTGTTCATTATTTTAAATCTTGTTAATTTGTGAAATGTTTAGATAATTTACACCTTTTGCACTGGTACCCGTTGGCATATTTCCAGCTTTTCATTTTACTGAAAATGATCGTTTCATTCGTTTCCAGTTTTTCACTTTATTTAAACTGATAATTACATTCAACATTTTTTTACTGTACGAGTACGGGTTATGTAGACAGTTAAATACATAAAGGATGAGAGATAGTAAGTTGAACCGGCTGCCAAGATTACAAGCGTAATCTTGTAATAGTGATAATGAATCTTTGTATATTATATCGTAATAATATGGAAGTGAGTGGAACATATTATTTGTTTGTTTATAGGTTTATAAATGTTTCCCACTGGTTTAAATAACATAATGTGAATCTCGATTCAAGATTCTAAGTGGGAATATTATCTCTAAGTGCAGCAATAATTCTCCGTTACAACTACATGTAGTGTGTGCTGCATAACAATACACAGTTAGATGCAGTATGAGCACCTGTGTTAAAATGCAAAGATTCTGTACAATTAACATTAAATATACAAGACAATGGTACGGGAAATTTACTTGGATTTTGTTGTCCATGACGTGTCCGTTGATTACCTAAATATAAATATGCCACTACCGACTCGGAACACAACATTTTTTATTCGTAAAATGTAAAAGTTTTACCTTATAGCCTGAAGCAGTTTTACCTTATTATAATAAGCCTCTGACGAAGCTTACAATAAGCGAAAACTGGTTCAGGCTAAAAGATAAAACTTTTATAAGACCGACTCCTTAAGGTTTATGAAATTTACCGTAAGACGTCACCAAGTAAAGAGAAAAACTTTTCAAATGACAAAATGAGGAAAATTAAATTGTTTACGATTCGCTGATAATATGGTTATTATTTTAGCAGATGTGACATAAACTGCACAAACAATGTCACAAGCGTTAGAAGATGGGGTGGAAGAGTAAGAAGGAAAAACGAAAACGGTGAGAATAAATGGTAACGTAGAGTAATGTACCTACAACACGTTGACTAAGAATTAGACCAAAGAACGAGAGGTTAGGAGTAAAAAATGACTACCTTAAGCTAAGCAAGCGTCCAATAGGAAACTTTGGTGTAACCGAAAGAATTGAACGTTAGAAAGTGACTAGTGAAGTGTCTTATATGAATTGTTTTTATTTTTGTATCAGACACATAGAAAATAAGAGAAAGGGACAAGTAATGTACCGAGGCCCTAGAAATGTGAATTTGTAAACGGGATGAAGGAACAAGGTAGGAGTATAGAGAAACGATGATCAGAACAATTAAGGAAGACGTAACAACTACGTTGATTAAAAACGGGAAAATAAAAGCAGGACATATCTTAAGGGCAAATAAACTACTAGCAAAATGTCTTGAGGATGACAATGATGATTATGATTTAGCCACAATTAATTATCTCAATTGATATCGATGGTTATCACATTTAAGCTACATAAACGTGTAACTGCTTAATGTATCGTATTGCTTATAGAGGATTTCTTATTGTAACGAAGAAAGGGATAATGTAAAATAATTTAAAGTTAGGTAAAACATAAAATCGAATCAAGTAAAATGTAAGTTAGTATCCATAATAAAACATAAAGGATAACTTAACCAATGTTACGTTGAGCTAGATATACTGAAATATAAAAATAAGTGTGGAAACACCATTAAAGCATTGGGATACATTCTGGGATACTGCTGAATGACAATATTTTACAATTAACTTCTAAAGGAAATTCTGCCAGTTGCGGAAGGTATGTGAAGAATATTAATTTAGATTTTCAAAAAGAAAACGGAAACCAGAGTCATCTTCATCTTTGCCTGTATAGCTCAGGATGCCCTTTGGCCACTTTTACGATATTCCTTCAGCCCCCTGTTTCCAGGTAATATTCTCATCAAACTTCTGTCCTTATAAAAACTTTAAAAAGTAATCCATTCAGCTCTTCGTAGATAGTTACCTTCGTTTTCCACAATAAGGTGCTCCCCTCATCATCTTCTTAAGCTGTCGATTACGTTCCTCATTCATTACCTCCACCATCGCATATTCTTAGATTTAAAGAAATTAACGATATTCTTTTCATGTATCAGATCATAAAACTGAATAAATCCTATATATATATTATACAGACCTTTATATCTATCAATCTACTTTCTATATATAATGATAGAACAAATCTTACTTACCCGTGACTTTTTCTTAACCTGGGCGCCAGAACAAATCCCAGATACAAATGACACGGATTCAGCTTAGCTCAGAGCACAGAGACACGCTATCTCAGGATTCGTTCAGTGAGTGTGGAATTTAAGGGGAATCGTTACAAATAACTCTTAAAAATTGTTGAAGTTTGTTTAATTAACGGTTCTGTTATTGTATTAATTTCTTTAAAAGCTAAGTTAATGACTTATTGCTAACCTAAATCTTATTGGTTAATGAGTGTGCTTGAAAAGTGAAGATTAAAACTTCCAAACGACCAATTGCTCTTATCTGGTTCATTTAGGGAATTTATATCTCCCAAACCAGTGTTAAAGAACGGGTCTGCAACAATTTGCACCTTCAATACTACACCTCACTCTCCATTCAACACTCCTATATTACTTTATATCCAATCTTAATAATTAAATACAAAATTTGAATTTTATAGTGTCTTTTTTTTAAAAATGTTTATTGATTTAATTATTTAGTTTGATGTTCATTGATCAATGAATATATTTCTTATCTGATTGATGCGTCGACCGTAGATAGTAATCAGTAGAGATACTCCTTTTGATGGTTCGGCTCAGAAGAAATGATGTTGACCAAAAACGTTGACTGATGATCCTGGACAATTACAGATGATGTAGCTACTCTGGTGCACAGGTCACTTCACTGTTACTTAATTATTTATTAATTAATTATTTAATTAATTAATTTGTTATTACGCAGCGTGATTATTTATTGAACCTTACTAGTTCCTCTACTACTGCGGACCACTTCGCGAACTCTTTATTTAAATATTTACTTTGCGTTGTTTGTGCAATTTAGCTCGTATTTAACACACGTCTTGCTTATTTAATGCCCGAACGAAGAGTGATCAATTCCCTCATTCTGAGTTGGCGTCTCCTCTAAATACAGGATTCTGATTGGTTGATCCAAATAAATCATGCGTTTTCCACTTGAAACAATATCGAACAAGTCGGTCAAACGCTCCTTAACAAGTTTGAGATGGTAGAGAATTACTGGCTAATTTCATACTGCCTCTGTTTGCAAATCGTTTGATTACAGGTATTTGCAAACGTGATTTCAAAGATCCGACCACAGAATAGTATTTCTTTAGTCTTTCTCTGTATGTGTGTGAAAACACCTAATTCGTACCTAGCCTAATTCTCTAGTTATATCTCTTGGCGTTCTTCTTCTGTATAACTTCTTTAAATGTTAATTATATTAGTTGATATTTTGGCTACTTATAGAGCTATAATTGCTGAACACTATGCAGGTTTGCTGTATATTTATTAGTTTTGAAGATATTGCAGTTTTAATACATAAAATTAATTCAATAAAATTTCATGTCTGTGCCCGCATCAGTAGTAGCAGTGGCGATGTGAGACAGAGATGGCTGCAATTATTCCCTCTCTCTGTTGCTTACGCCGCTAGACTAGCACAGATTGACACTTTCATATAACGATCTGATAGGTCGACTATATGAATCGTTATAATATATATATATATATATATATATATATATATATATATTGTACTATTTCCCGATGTGTCCTCTACTGTTCAGGCCCCGCGATGGAAGCCAATTTGTACTAGATCGGATACGTACGGTCTAAATTCCCACTGTTGTGTTTGTCGATTGTGTTCTATTAATTTAATTGTATAAATTCTCGGAAATATTTGGTGTTGTGGAATATATGGATGTACTCAATTAATGTTAACTTAACTATTTAATAATTATCAGTGTTAGTGTGCCTAGAACTTAAATAACTTAAGATTTATTCTACAATTTCATCCAACCCTATTATGCCTCGAAGAGAGTTCTGTCTGATTTTATATTTTTACGCTCCCTCTTTGGTGTCAGATAATTCCGCTATAAGCGCTGTAGTATCGGCTCAACGAAACTTGTAGGTTATTCGATGTTTATATTAACTATTTATTCTCTACTTATTCAGTTACTTTTGTTACAGTTCACTAAACCATACTCCAAATAACAAGGTGTGACAAATATATAAAGGTTCTTTATTTGTTTATCAATTCACATTAACTAAGATATATTCCAATTAATATATGTTGGGACTATAGATTCAGGTATCGATTGTTGATTATTTGATCCTTTGTTTATATTTGGTTATATATTATATTTGATTTGTATTTTATTTATTTCAGGGTGTGAAGGTTCTTGTAACTGTGGGGAAGACTAAACATATATAATAAGAATGCAAGATTTACAAAAATTATGTGTTGTGTATTTAGTATTATTAATATAATATAATTTTACCAGACTCTAACGACGCCAATCACGTAGGCGGTTGATCGCTAAATTTGTTGTTCTGGTCAATTATGAAGCACAGTTTTCTTTCTTCAGTTTAATAAAAGTAAATCTTGTCCTGTCCACTTCGGAATACAGCTTCTGAATTGTTTTACAGCACGATTGATGTTTCTTCTGCACCGTCAGGATCCAAATAGGTTCTTCCTTCGGTTGAAGCAGTTAGTGTTGTTCCGTGTATTTGCAAGGTTATAATTTCTGGTGTTGTGAATATTATGATTTGTGTTATTGTTAACTCTTTATATTTGATTAACTTTTCGTCAATTCCCTTCGGACATGGGACAGTCCAAGTTTCTTCTTGTAGAATTCAGTGATTTCTTCTCGATTATTATTTCACAATGTATCGTTATTTTATTAATCTGTGTTAGTGATAGATGTAAGTATTGTCATTGGAATTTTATCTTTTTTATAATCGTATCTCTTGATTTCGAATATTACGATTCGATATATTCTTCTTGGGTTTTTTCAATCATCACGTTCAGTTTTTACCAAAAGCAATTCTTGTTATTTTTTAAATCAACAACATTCTTCTTAAATTTTTCCCTAGCAACCTATATTAATTTCCGCTTCCACATGTTTGACTATATAGTGTTTCTTTCATATATTTTTTTGTCTATTCTTTGTCAATTTGCTGTCCTATCGGAATGTAAATTTACCGATAGCTGGTTTATTATTTTATTCACATCTTCTACTGGTTTTTTGATATAATTCCGTTTTTTTTCCTTTTTTATTATATTTAATCCACCTTCGATATTATTTTTTACCAATCGATATTATGGCATTATGGTATTATTATAATTTGTATAAATTTTATTAAATATTATTATTAACTTAATGTTTTTTCTTCTTTCTAGCTCTTCATAGTGCATTTATTAATTATTATTAATTGATGTATCTAACCTTTAAGTTATAAGTGTTTATTTAGTATTTTTGGCTGTTAGGCCTTTTATTGTAAATTGATCTACCTGTGGTTATGTCTGTTAGGCATCTATAGTCCCTTTTATATAAATTCGTACATACAATCAAAACTTAATTATTAACATTGGTATAAACAATTATTTTTCTACATCTAATAACAAATTTATCTTCATCTCTCGATCACATATAACAAAATTCGAACTTATGAACATCGGTTAACTGCCTCACACTTCATTCTATGACAGTCATTGAATAACACTATTTGTTTCATTATTTTTCATGAACTCAACACTTATTTGATATAACATCACATAAACTTTATCATAACATTTTTGTCATAATATAATACTTTTTTAACACAAAATTCTTATCTGTTATTACCATAAATTAAGTCATTGTTTCATTTTTCTGTTTTGATTTTTATTAAACATATATCATTAGCTATTATTTATTTTACAGGTTCGTTTATTCTATTCAACACTACCTTGCATTCTTATTTATTTTGTCTATGACTATAATTGTCATAATTGGGTCTCTGTTCTATTATGGGATTAAGTATCCATTTATTTATCAATCTGTGAATCTTCTTTTATGTAGCATAAATGCTATCATTTTTGTTGCGCTACATATGCTTCCCCTCCTAAAAAAGTTTAGTTTACCTGAATGAAGTTTAGGTCAAATAAACTTACCTTTTTCACATGCCTTTTCTTAATTTCATTGTTAATGGTTGACGATGGTCTTCTCAATGTAACTTCATTAGACTAGTACTAGTACCCTTTTTATTTAATAACATTTCATCATTTTATTTAACATTCTTGATTCTTGATATATTTTTTATTTCTGTACACATTATTTGTTGGTAACTGGCTACACTATTCACTGATACATTAGTTTTACATCTCTCCTATTTATAATTACTATAATTACTGCATTTTTCATTATTCTTCTGTCAACTCGCTTCTTTCTGTTTTCTTCGTCCTATTCCTTTGGAAACTGAATTTATTTTTGCAACTATTCTAATATTCCTTAAATATTTAATTTCCCTAACAATCCCTAACACATGCGTTGGTACAGTTCAGAGAGGCACTGTTTGGCTTCATACTCTGCTGCCCACACTACATCTTAATATAGTACTGCTGGAATTCATCTACAGTCAGCTATAAAATATAATAATAATCTCCTAATAATCTCTTTAATCATTTAATAATAAATATTTGGGACAAGATTTTTTCTTTGTTGCATTTATATTTTTTCATTACTATTCTTCATATTTCGCAGTTCCATTCCATTATTCCTTAAACATTCGTTAATATTGACTTTGACAGTTATCAATTATAATCATTTTTGTTTTCATTTTTGTTGAGATTGTAATGTTAAGTATCTTCTTCGTTTTTTTTTTCTGATCTCAATATTTTTTAATCAGTTGTTGTGTGTTGATCATTATAATTGTATTTCTTACTAAATATATTCCTTATACTTAATTATTCTTCCTCTTATCGTATTTCACTATTTTGGCTGTTTATTTTTTAATGAATTATGTTCATAAATACTCTTTCCTTCTTGTCTTCTTTAACATTATATTAGTTACATTCAATCGTTTACTGAGATTGTTCCATCATGTGGCAATGTAGTATGTATTTTAGGTCATATGATTTTTTTTTCTTCTTTATTTTGGATAAGTAGGTTTGAGGTAATAACTTTTTATCTTGGGGTTCATTCTTCATTATTCACACTATTTCTTTATACACATAATAATAATAATTATCGTTTTCTTCTGTAATCTTGGGGTTTGTTATTCATTATACACATTATTTCCTTATACACATAATAATAATAATTATCGTTTTCTTCTGTAATCTTGGGGTTTGTTATTCATTATACACATTATTTCTTTATACACATAATAATAATAATTATCGTTTTCTTCTGTAATCTTGGGGTTTGTTATTCATTATACACATTATTTCTTTATAAACATTTAACAATAATTCTTGTTTTCTTCAAAATCGATAATACGTTGTTCTTATTGTATTTCAGAATTTAGTGGTAGTATTCAACTCAAATTATTTTTAATTTCCAAGTATTTTTCTTCAAGATTGATAATAAGTTGTCCTTACTTCATTTTAGAATTTATTCATTTATATAAATTCTTTTTCTTTTTTGTTAATCCAGAAGTTGTTCAAATATAAGGTAATAAGTTGTCCTTACTTCATTTTAGAATTTATTCATAATATTTCTTTTGGATTTAGTAATTTTTTTTTCTTACTAAATTCGTTTTATATATAATAGTTATTTCGAATAATTTTTTGTAAGTTGGTCTTACTGTCTTTTAGAATTTTGCTGATTTATATAACATTCCGTATCTTGTCAATTGGTTGCCTGGTCAGTTTTCATAACATCAGTCCCATTTTTCTGGTTGACTGCTTCTTTTCTAACCATGGTCCATTAATTCGACTGCACCCGTTGTCCGGATGACTGCAGTATTCATACCAATTTCTACACTTTTTACATATCTCTTGTGCATGATACAAAGCCAGTAATGTAACTCGGCTGATGCAAAGTCTTCACTTAATTCAGGGTATTCAGTTATATTTAGCTCCCTTTGAATTATCAGGTATCGTATCTCCTCTATTCTAATATAATTACTTGTATATCCTATCTTTCCTTTCCCTTTGATATCTGGACTATTTACTAAATGTTTTATGGGTATCTTCCGTATTAATGATGTAATTGATTCGGTCATATACTTTTTGATTGTTGATTTATTTAAATGACATTTAAATTTATTTAATGTTTTTGTAATTATTCCACGGTGGTTCATTTTGGTCATTTTCATGAAGTTTCCTCTATATTTCATGCATGTACATAACTCCCTTCGTTTATTAATTGGGATGTTAAACGCACTAATTAATCCACCCTTCCTCATCTCCATTTCTTCTTTGGTACTGACTATGTTCTTCCTGCATGTTTTTCTTATTTTCTGGTTACTCTCTTCCATAGTTTGTATCTTCTCCTTGTCCTTTCTATCCTTATTTTCAGAGAGCACTGTCTTTTGGTCTTCTCTAATTTCTGTTTCTTTTCTACCTTCAGAAGTGGTTTCTAGTGGTTCATTCATTTTCTTGAAACGTTCTATCCACTGTCCAAGTTGTTGTCGCTCCTCATCACTCATTTTCCTATCACATTCTTCGATTACCTTACCGAATTTTTTTAAAAATTTGTCCCACCATTCCTCGAAGCTTTCCTCCTTCTTTTGTTCTGGTATTTTCTTCTGTTGCTTCACTTTGACTATTTTTACTTCTTTTTGTACATTGGATTGTGCTAGCTTTTTAATATTTGGCATTGCTATAAATTCATCTATTTGATTGTGTTCCTTCCTCCATTGACACATATCTTCTCGGGATAGTTCAAACATCACCCTGATCCATTCTCTTAATTCTTTGTTTTCTGTTTGTATTGGGTTTTCAGGTGGTCTTATTTCTCTTTTCCATTGTTCATAATCTTCCTGAGTATATTGTTCTGTCACCTGGGCGTATACTCCTATTCTTTCGGTTTTCATTTTTTCTTCATTATTGTCCCATCTTTCCCAATCTTCTTCAGTCATCCTTTCCACCTTGTTATCGTCTTTTTCGTTAGTCGTCCCAATAGTCTTTTCCTTATTACACCTGGCATCTAATTCCCATAATTCATCATAAATCTCTCTCAATGTCATTTTGTCGTCTGGTGTTCCCAACGCATTCGCGCGACTCATTTGCGCTCTTTCGTGATCATTGGTATTCTTTTCTATGTATCCCATCTCTTTGCTGAATTTCTTAAATAGTACTGTCGTCCATTCCGCGTAACTTAATCGTCTCTCTTGTCCTTGCATTTTCGTTTCCTTTTGTATCATCTTTCTCTATTGCATTTCTAGTCTCCCACAGTTGCCTGCTGTGGTTAAGTAATATTAATATACTTATGGTTTTACTTAACCTAAGCCCTACACAAGTTGAGCGCCAATTTGTTACACTACGAGTACGTGCGTCTCGTTCGAGCCCCGCGATGGACGCCAATTTGTACTAAATCCCGATGTGTCCTCTACCGTTCAAGCCCCGCGATGGACGCCAATTTGTACTAGATCCCGGTGTGTCCTCTACTGTTCAAGTCCCGCGATGGAAGCCAATTTGTACTTGATCGGATACGTACGGTCTAAATTCCCACTGTTGTGTTTGTCGATTGTGTTCTATTAATTTAATTGTATAAATTCTCGGAAATATTTGGTGTTGTGGAATATATGGATGTACTCAATTAATGTTAACTTAACTATTTAATAATTATCAGTGTTAGTGTGCCTAGAACTTAAATAACTTAAGATTTATTCTACAATTTCATCCAACCCTATTATGCCTCGAAAAGAGTTCTGTCTGATTTTATATTTTTACGCTCCCTCTTTGGTGTCAGATAATTCCGCTATAAGCGCTGTAGTATCGGCTCAACGAAACTTGTAGGTTATTCGATGTTTATATTAACTATTTATTCTCTACTTATTCAGTTACTTTTGTTACAGTTCACTAAACCATACTCCAAATAACAAGGTGTGACAAATATATAAAGGTTCTTTATTTGTTTATCAATTCACATTAACTAAGATATATTCCAATTAATATATGTTGGGACTATAGATTCAGGTATCGATTGTTGATTATTTGATCCTTTGTTTATATTTGGTTATATATTATATTTGATTTGTATTTTATTTATTTCAGGGTGTGAAGGTTCTTGTAACTGTGGGGAAGACTAAACATATATAATAAGAATGCAAGATTTACAAAAATTATGTGTTGTGTATTTAGTATTATTAATATAATATAATTTTACCAGACTCTAACGACGCCAATCACGTAGGCGGTTGATCGCTAAATTTGTTGTTCTGGTCAATTATGAAGCACAGTTTTCTTTCTTCAGTTTAATAAAAGTAAATCTTGTCCTGTCCACTTCGGAATACAGCTTCTGAATTGTTTTACAGCACGATTGATGTTTCTTCTGCACCGTCAGGATCCAAATAGGTTCTTCCTTCGGTTGAAGCAGTTAGTGTTGTTCCGTGTATTTGCAAGGTTATAATTTCTGGTGTTGTGAATATTATGATTTGTGTTATTGTTAACTCTTTATATTTGATTAACTTTTCGTCAATTCCCTTCGGACATGGGACAGTCCAAGTTTCTTCTTGTAGAATTCAGTGATTTCTTCTCGATTATTATTTCACAATGTATCGTTATTTTATTAATCTGTGTTAGTGATAGATGTAAGTATTGTCATTGGAATTTTATCTTTTTTATAATCGTATCTCTTGATTTCGAATATTACGATTCGATATATTCTTCTTGGGTTTTTTCAATCATCACGTTCAGTTTTTACCAAAAGCAATTCTTGTTATTTTTTAAATCAACAACATTCTTCTTAAATTTTTCCCTAGCAACCTATATTAATTTCCGCTTCCACATGTTTGACTATATAGTGTTTCTTTCATATATTTTTTTGTCTATTCTTTGTCAATTTGCTGTCCTATCGGAATGTAAATTTACCGATAGCTGGTTTATTATTTTATACACATCTTCTACTGGTTTTTTGATATAATTCCGTTTTTTTTCCTTTTTTATTATATTTAATCCACCTTCGATATTATTTTTTACCAATCGATATTATGGCATTATGGTATTATTATAATTTGTATAAATTTTATTAAATATTATTATTAACTTAATGTTTTTTCTTCTTTCTAGCTCTTCATAGTGCATTTATTAATTATTATTAATTGATGTATCTAACCTTTAAGTTATAAGTGTTTATTTAGTATTTTTGGCTGTTAGGCCTTTTATTGTAAATTGATCTACCTGTGGTTATGTCTGTTAGGCATCTATAGTCCCTTTTATATAAATTCGTACATACAATCAAAACTTAATTATTAACATTGGTATAAACAATTATTTTTCTACATCTAATAACAAATTTATCTTCATCTCTCGATCACATATAACAAAATTCGAACTTATGAACATCGGTTAACTGCCTCACACTTCATTCTATGACAGTCATTGAATAACACTATTTGTTTCATTATTTTTCATGAACTCAACACTTATTTGATATAACATCACATAAACTTTATCATAACATTTTTGTCATAATATAATACTTTTTTAACACAAAATTCTTATCTGTTATTACCATAAATTAAGTCATTGTTTCATTTTTCTGTTTTGATTTTTATTAAACATATATCATTAGCTATTATTTATTTTACAGGTTCGTTTATTCTATTCAACACTACCTTGCATTCTTATTTATTTTGTCTATGACTATAATTGTCATAATTGGGTCTCTGTTCTATTATGGGATTAAGTATCCATTTATTTATCAATCTGTGAATCTTCTTTTATGTAGCATAAATGCTATCATTTTTGTTGCGCTACAATATATATTGCGACAGTACAAATAAGTGAGGTACTGAGCATGAAATATAAAAATTTAAATTTACTTAATAAACTGTAAATAATTAATAATATATTA
Source organism: Magicicada septendecula (assembly GCA_034769895.1). NCBI lineage: Eukaryota > Metazoa > Arthropoda > Insecta > Hemiptera > Cicadidae > Magicicada > Magicicada septendecula. The sequence goes on from CM068367.1 coordinate 1,253,750,068, forward strand.
AAAATAAGCATGTTAGGGATTGCAAGCTTGGCTCAGACAAAAATATGAACAGGTGTTTCGACCTGAATCAACGTGCACACACACACAAATGTAACTGAAAGTGTGTACACCAGTATTTTGCTAGTGTGTGTGAACGCAGGTCTCTGCAGGCGAGTTTGCCACCCCAAGATGAATAATTGCACAATTACTGTTTTTCCGTAATTATTCATAAACTAGAATTAAGAATTAAAATCCAAAAGCACCATAAAATGTAAATAAATTTACTAAATACTGTGTACGAAAACCACGCGAAAGTGACACACCGTACAAGTGCAATAGTGAAATAACTGTGTACAAATCGAAAGGGTTAAGTTGCAACGTCCAAAATTACAGTGAACATGTGTTATAAAATTAGTTATAAGATAAGTATAAGAGTATACTTACAAGACTCTGCAATTCGCAGAAATATAAAAAATAGCGAATTTGACAAAGAGTGGGGGAACTGAAGCCAAAGACAGTTTCTAACATGTCGATTTCGGATCACTGCAGGGTGTCGACCAAGACATGGGTATAAATAGGACACGCAAGCTGCAGTGGTTCTTTTTCTTGAATCATCCACGATGCAGCGGGAGCTTATGCCCGTCAGCACGGCATATTTATTTTTTTTTATAAACAGTTAAATTTGCCAGTTACGTACAAATACGTAACTAAGCTGTAAAGACAATCATTTTAATTAATAACAGCACTACTTAAGAAGATCCATTAATGATTCGACACTAGACAAGAGAAGAGTTCCATAGAGAGATACGACGCTGGACAAGAGGAGAGTTCCAGAGAGAGATACGACGCTGGACAAGAGGAGAGTTCCAGAGAGAGATACGACGCTGGACAAGAGGAGAGTTCCAGAGAGAGATACGACGCTGGACAAGAGGAGAGTTCCAGAGAGAGATACGACGCTGTCCAAGAGGACAGTTCCAGAGCGAGATACGACGCTGGACAAGAGGAGAGTTCCAGAGAGACAGCCGACGCTGGAGGCGAGACGAGGACGAACACCGATGGGACAAAAAATGATCGAGTATGATTGACGACAATAAGGTGATAGACAACTTATTCATATCTTAATCATACAAAGAATTCAAAGACAGTTAAAGACATTAATATTTTATTTAAAAATAAGAGCAATATTTCTTGTATAGTAGAGTTAAAATCATAGATGTTTTAGAAATACGATTAACGTAACAAGAGCTCAAATTAATATGATATAAAATGATTGCAAAGCACTTAAATAAAAATAATTAGTATTTGAGAAAACAGTACTGAGAAACAATAACTATTAATATTTTGAGTACGTTACAATATAGAAAAAAAGATTTAAAAATTAATTTTGAAACATATTAACAGACTGAGTAGTCTGAAAATGAGATTTATCTTTTATATAATAATTAGTAGCATAGAATGTTTAGTCAGTAAGGATGTATATATCTTAAGCCTTACGGCATAATAACAAATAATAACTAATGTTTTAAAATCGAAGTCAGTGCCATGTGCACATATTTTTTTATAGTATCAAATAAATTTTAATTACCGTTTCAAGTTACATAGAGTTCTTATTGCAGATACACCTGACACCCAATTTAAATGTTAGATTGTTTAAAGAATTTGTCAATCTTGAACGTGAGATCGTTCACGCTTATTTATGTGTATGTAACGTTGCATAAATTTGGTGCTCCAAGATCGTGGGGCTCCACAAATTTAAATTATAATAAATTTGCAAATTGTCACGTTGCATAATAATGTCGCTTCCAACGGGGGGCATCACAAACATAAATTACATGTAAATTTGTACACATACAATATAATATTATGCAACTTTGCAACGTTGTCACGTTGCATAATAATGGCTCCGAAAGAACGTGGGGCTATTCAAAAACAAATAGGAGTGTATTTGTATTTGAAATTAAATTTTAACAAAATAAAAACGTTACATAATAATGTCGCCCTGAACGTGGGGCCCGACATGCCTAAATTTACGTACAAAAATTTGTTACATAAATTATAGCTCATGAACGTATGACCTGATCCCCATCATTTAACTATTAAAATTTTTTTATGTAGCTAAATGTTTGCTCTAAAATATAAAGAGTGTGTTAAATGAAAAATGTATAATATGTAATTATTATTTATAGTAAACAGTAACTGAATGTAATGGTTAAATTGTTGTGTAATCACACAGCTGGCGCCCACAAATAATATTGTTGTCTATGTAACAGGTGTAACTGTAATGAGTATTAATAATAACTATTAATAAAAATACAGAAATAAATAAATAAGTAGGGAACGGTTATCAATAATAATTGTTAAAGAATTATTACTAAATAAATATTTTAATAATTATTCAACATGATATAAAATGATAGCAAAGCATTTAAATAAAAATAATTAGTATTTGAGAAAACAGTACTGAGAAACAGTAACTATTAATATTTTGAGTACGTTACAATATAGAAAAAAAGATTTAAAAATTAATTTTGAAACATATTAACAGACTGAGTAGTCTGAAAATGAGATTTATCTTTTATATAATAATTAGTAGCATAGAATGTTTAGTCAGTAAGGATGTATATATCTTAAGCCTTACGGCATAATAACAAATAATAACTAATGTTTTAAAATCGAAGTCAGTGCCATGTGCACATATTTTTTTATAGTATCAAATAAATTTTAATTACCGTTTCAAGTTACATAGAGTTCTTATTGCAGATACACCTGACACCCAATTTAAATGTTAGATTGTTTAAAGAATTTGTCAATCTTGAACGTGAGATCGTTCACGCTTATTTATGTGTATGTAACGTTGCATAAATTTGGTGCTCCAAGATCGTGGGGCTCCACAAATTTAAATTATAATAAATTTGCAAATTGTCACGTTGCATAATAATGTCGCTTCCAACGGGGGGCATCACAAACATAAATTACATGTAAATTTGTACACATACAATATAATATTATGCAACTTTGCAACGTTGTCACGTTGCATAATAATGGCTCCGAAAGAACGTGGGGCTATTCAAAAACAAATAGGAATGTATTTGTATTTGAAAGTAATTTTAACAAAATTTTAATGTTGCAACAAAACACAGGATGATGATCTATGAACAAGAATATCAGAGCATGGATGACGGACATTAGCATGTTTTAGATTGATTTATGCAAGTTTTGTCAATTAGCTATAAGTTTTGTATTTAGTGATGGATAAGGACTTGTGTTATACCAAATTCTTTGTAAACGTTTGTTCTATAATGTCATGTACTTTGCTTGTGAATATGTGCGCGCGTTCGCGTGTGGTGAACCTTCTTTGTTATATCTTCCGCGTTAGTTATCCTATCGGCATGATACTTGGACAGTGAATTATTTATGGAAATAGCTACATTTTCTATATACTCTGTTGTTCTCAGCTATTTTTTAAATGTGTTTTTTTGGTAATTGAAAACTCAAATTTTCACGCTTATCAATTGAAGAGTAATAAAATTTCTAGGTAAAATCTGACCAGGCACTCGCAGAATTATACAAAGACTCGCCTGCAACGAGTCTATCTTTTGTCCAATCTACCACATAGACAGTTGATTGACCAATCAGAAGACCCTAATTTCAGTCAGATCCGTCGGTTGTCATGTGTACTTCGAGGCAGTTCATCGGAAGTCGTTGCATAGTGAACGTGTGTTCTTCGTCAAGAGTGTTTCTTGTTCGAACCGGTTTAATCTAGAGTAACTCTAAGTTTTGGGACTCTTTTCGAGTTTGTCGACTAGAATCAAGCGGGTGAACTACCAATTATATTATATTAAGTGCTATTACGTGTTAGTGGAAGATTTTCCGCTTAGGGAGATTTAATGGGTGGTAAATCCTTATTGACGCGGAACACTTCAAGAATAGCCGGAAGGTGTAAGTAATATACACCGCTTTTTAAGAACATCATTCTTTATCACCCTAAGTATCAATAATTAATAATAACGAATTGCGATGGAGGAAACTAACGATTCGGAAAGTGACAATTTGTGTGTGAAATCAGTATCAGTGTTATCAGCTGTTCGGCGAACCCCAGCGCGGAGAGAGAGAGTGTGAGAGCGGAGAGCGGCGGTCATTGCAGAGAAAGGAGCGTAGCAGCAGCGGAGCGAGCGACGTCACGCCTAGTGTAAAGGAATTCTACGTTCAAGTAAAACTCACCAAAACGTAACTATATATAAACTCTTTGATACCTAATAAAATACTATACATGACATTTCGTTAAATTTAAGTATATCGTATACACAATTATTTACTTGCGTGATAAATAAATAATTTTTCTACACCTCCAATATAGACTTGTGCATACTGTATACACACATAACTATCCTATGCGAAAATATTTATTTGTATCGTCGCAATATATATATATATATAATAATCATCTATTACTTTTACTTTATTCTTCTATAATCTTAAGCGTATACTAATTCCTGAACGTTAACCATAACTATTTGGTTGTGTGGGTGCCTGGTCTGGTAGCCTATTTCATACAATCGTTTTTATTTGCCAATTAAGTAAGGTAACCTTGCTTGTGAAAAGAGAAAAAAATATCAGAGAGGAAAAGCAGTGTTGTTACTTTAACGACCTGAGAAGTTGCTGTTCTTATCGCTTCGCGGACAAAAGTCAAAGATAAGTTTTGTGAGGTCACTACTTCAACACACAGACAAATCGGGCCAGTTTTTGTTGGCTCTCGATAATGTTGGTTAGTTTGCAACTCTGACACTCGACTTAATGACCACATCCAGCAGGGTTAGTCAGTACACAATCCTTTCGCTACTTTTTACAAATGATTCCTACCTATATACTGCTACTTTTTGTAAATTTGTTATGTGGGATTACAATTACTTCACATTACTTAACCGTTTCCAATAATTTAATATCCGATTAACTTATAAGTTACGGTGGTAACTAATATTCCAGTAACATTCTATTTAAACCGCTGAATTTAATTAAATTTCGACGACATTTTTGTTTATATTTTCAAATCATTATTACAAAAGATAAATTCGTTTTTACACATAATGTATTCACAATTGTATGCCACCTAGCTTTTGCCAATTCTTTGCTCTACTAAAAAAAAAGACAAAACATAAAAATAGAAAATAAAACGAAAGTTTCAGGCACAGATCGAGCAATATGACACAAGGACACAATTTATGGATTCCGCTGTAGAAACCTCGCATAGGAGTAAAGTAACATCGCAGAAAACATGTGTAAAATATGCAAAATCTTTGTTAATTTTGCATTACCGTTAATGAATATTGTTCACGAATAAACACGTAGTTGCGCCAACGTGTATCTGTTCAATACGTGATTATATTCACCCAATACAAAAACTTGAAATCTGCCAATAGAGCGTCGAGGCAAACTAAATTATCTATACGTTTCACAATTATCCATACGTTTCACAATTATCCATACGTTTCACAATTATCTATACGTTTCATAATTATCCATACGTTTCACAATTATCTACACGTTTTACAACTATCCATATGTTTCACAATTATCCATACGTTTCACTATTATCCATACGTTTCACAATTATCCATACGTTTCACAATTTTCTATACGTTTCACAATTATCTATATGTTTCACAATTATCTATACGTTTCACTATTATCCATACGTTTCACAATTATCCATACGTTTCACAATGATCCATATTTTTCACAATTATCTATATGTTTCACAATTATCTATACGTTTCACAATTTACCATCAGAAAACAGAAAATATTCGTACGGCTCACATAAGGCAGCCTACCCTGCCTTACTCCTAAGCTACTTCGGTGGTATACATGGGAGCCATTATTTATTTAAAACAGAAAATAACAAGGAATTTCTGCAAATGAAGGAATCGTATTAGCTGTTTCCCACTCGCTAAATTTACATTCCAGGCTTTCGTGGACATCGTATAATCATATTAAATCTTTGCAGGTACATTCAGACGTCTGTAACTTTTCTCTCTCTGAAGTACTAATAAATCTATTAACTGACTGAGTGAAGCACCAGCGTTTTAATTTATAATTACGAGGTAAAGGTTAAAACTATGCTTGTGTGGGAATCGAAAGAGAAAACTTAGGAAATATGAGACAGAGTTCTAAATATGCTCGGCTAAACATTACCGTCTTATCACACTACGTTATCACGTCATTAAATTTCTCTTTTAGCGTCTCTTTCTACGTCTCTAACTTTACCTCTTTGAATTAACAAATCCTGTAACAGACTAAATGAGATGTGTCTATTTATGTTTAGAAGGCTGTGAAACAACAGCCCTTATGTTGAAAAAAAATGAGGGAAGGTGAGAAAGAGAGAAGAGAATGTTTTATAAGTCCCTCTCTGTCTCTTCAGATCTAAATATTCTTGTCTTTACAGTTTCGAATTCACAGAACATCATCCGTTTCGTATAATTTCGACGTATTAGTCTTTCCTTGCTCTGCGTTAACTGACTGAATCAAAGTACCCGTTCATAATTACATGGTTAAATTTAATGCTCAGGACCCGTGAAAGCAAATAAACTTGGTGAGAAACCGGGTGGATGAGATGAAAGGAAAGGAGTTCGATGTCTCCCTTTCTCCCTTATCCACATTAAGTATTTATATAGTCTACCTACGACGGTCTCTGGGGTGTGGTAGTCCCATATAAATGACTGAGCGTGGACTTACCGTTAAATGGCTGTTATATTTCACTTTGCATTATATGCTGCCCTTGTTGTTCCTCATGTACACATGTGGTGTAAGCGTCTCTACAATATTCCCCAATCTCCTTTCGTACCATCTCTACCCACTTGTTTCCATTTCTTATTGAAGTGGTCCAAAATGTGAATTATTATATTTTAAGAAAAAATAGCTAGTAAAGTTGTAACTTAATTTAGCCAACAAAATTAATGGATTTATGTTCACTGAATACAAATCCACACCGTTACACCAATTACCACCAAATTTTGCACAGGTAACCTTTGACACAAGGCGAAAAACAATGCCTATCTTGGAGTTTGATGTTTTGCCCCGTTCGCACGATTTAGGCCCTTTTAATTATGCCTTTCCGTTGACGCGTATAAAGATGTCAAAACACCTGGAGACCAGAATTAATTACCATAGTAACAAGTAAATAAACAAATGATATTTAGTGGCATCAGAACTCTACCTTTATCCGTTCCTGCATTTTTAATATGCGACTGTATAGATATATTTTGTAATTTTGTATACAGATACGTCTATATACTTTGTAATTGTCTTAAACGATTATAAAATTTATGTTTATAGGCCTACGTATTTCTGATGATGCAATGAATAAGTAATGAATTATATTAAGTAATACTACTAAAGATGTCAACAACACCATGGAGACCAGAATTAATTACCATAGTAACAAGTAAATAAACAAAAGCTATTTAGTGGCATGGGAACATTATATTTATCCATTCCTGCAGTATATTTTCGATGTTGTATATAATATACGATTATATCGATATATTACGATGTGGAAAAGAAGAAGTGTACTAATTTTAAATTGTCCTATTACTTAATGCAAAGCGAAAATACGTGTTGTTTTCATTTGTGAGGTTAGGTGACAACGGTTTTTCGTTTTTAGTTTAGTGCTGAAATAAACAAAAGCAATGATTGAGGAAAACATAACGTTTAATGTGTTATGCAATGCTTCTAACAGAGTAACTCTTAAAATAAAGAATTTAGCGTTTTTGATTTAACAGGTACTTTATAAATATCTCCAAAGGCTTTATAAACGGGTACTTTTAAATCTCCAAAGGCTGTTGCACCAACATAATAATTTAGTACAAGTTAAAATAGTACAAGTGTTGAAAACAGCTTTGGAGAGAATTTGACTAATGAGTAGAAAATTGTTATACTAGCTGACAGACCCTATATAGACTTAGAGAATAAAAATTATATTATAATACTCAATAAAAGTCAAACATTCGCACGCAAAGCCGCGGGTAACAGCTAGTAAAAGTATATAGCCTACTCCGACGGCAACACCAAAAACGCAATATAAAGTCATGATGGTGAGTGCATCACTTAACCTAGTGACTCATTTAGCATTACTGTGTTACCGGAATGAACTAATAACATACGTCACATATTATCTGTTAATATTGCCTCGGACAAAACGATGGTAGTCGGCAACAAAGCAACTGTTATCTGTAGTAACTTTATAACTCGCATCAGTGTAATTCTGTTGTTGACTTGTTATTATGGGCTTTTAATTACCTTGATTTATATAGTCATGGGTGGAATCTCATGATCTATTTTTCGACCACTTCTTTAAATACTAAAAATTTGAAAAAATTTGCATACAGCCTTGCCTTTGATGATAATGCAATGTCGTGCAAAAATTTTATTATTATTAATAATAAAAAAACTTTTAACAAGAATATATATTTTATTTTGTAAATTACAAACGTTTCGATAGTAATGTGACTATAATCATCAGCTATAATAAATAAATTATTATATCTGATGATTTTTTAATTATATTTGTTTTCTATTATTAATAATAATATAAAATAATAAGAAACATTTGAGCATATATGAATATACGTGTGTGTGTGTGTGTGTGTGTGTGTGTGTGTGTGTGTGTGTGTGTGTGTGTGTGTGTGTGTGTGTGTGTGTGTGTGTAGACCATTACGTGATTGCTGTTGCTGCTTTCTTTGTCCAGGTAAACAGGAGAATTTGTTAACACTTGAGTTGAAGTTTTAACTTTGCAAAATAAATAAAAACAGAAATGAAGACAGCAGAAGTAATGCTTTTTTTAAAGGGAATCGGCATTAATGGGAGAGACAAAGGCCATTATCAGTATACTTGACAACAGACGACTTCAGAGATGTTAGTGATGATGAACCCCTTTTGCTAAGTCCCTGCAGAGCCCTGGCCGTGTATGCAGGGTAAATGGGCCGGTAACAAGCGAGTTCACACCACGCAACATTACACCACAGTTAAAACTACGGTAAATTACACTATGAATTACACTAAAAGTTTGGGCTGTGACCGTAAACTCTGAGTTACGACCCCCTACAAATAATTTTGTTTTTTGTTACAGTAATAAGTCAGGCGCGCAACACTTTCCATATAACATATGTCTTAGTCAGTATTTTGGGACTTGATAAGAAAATTAATTTAAAATACCAGCAGAATGAAAGAATCCTTTGGAAGGCTGTCATAAAAACTGGAAATGCCTTAAGAGATATATGACAGATGTCATGTAGTAGGAATAAATTAAAGAAAATGGAAATACGACTAAACTTCGTAAGGCATCAATGGAAAAGAAGAAGAATTTCGTGGTCATACTGTAAGTATGGAAACCTCTAAAAAAGGCAAGAGCGTCCTTCCACCCGTTTCTCGACTAGCCCAGCAAGAGCGTGTCTCCCAAGACCGCACTCAAGTACCCTGTAGAGTTGTCGTGTGCTTGTTGACGCATATTATGAAACACTAGTCTACCAACAGCTGCCGCTTAGAAGTCGGTTAGCGTGGGCGATTTCCTTAGTGCGGATCGAGTGTTTTTTGTAAAGTGTTTACAGTTTAATAATTACTGTCGAACTCTATTACTTGCCATTAATATTGAGTGTGGACAAATTTAACTTGAATTATTGTACGAGAGTAACTTGTTGATTACAAACTGTTAGTTTTGATTAATTAAACCTGGTAATTAGTGACTTCATTGGTGTCTGTATTTTGTGTTTCCACTGTACCATACGGGGATCAGTGAGACCGTCGTAACAATATAATCGTTAAATGTAAAATCGTCGCCATATAACAACACCAGACTTATTGTTCAAAGAGCAAATCTGTGTTAATAACGCAACTGTCGTAGCAGTATTTTCTATGAATTTTGATGCAGTTTCAGCCCTATAGTAGCATCTGCGTTATGAGATTGAGAACAGACATCGAGTGGATGTACCGCTTACACACACATGTAACGATAGTGATAGAGTGGTGTAATCTAGCGTGTGCTTCTGCTGGTTAATTAAAACTTGTTCCGACTTTCGTTGGTTGCAAATAACCATAATATAACTAACAGTGCATACGCTAACGTAAAGTCGACTACTTACAGTATGCAAACCAGCGTCTCCCCCCACCACATTGTATCCACTTACGAGGTTGGATAAGTTATTAACTTACTGTAGTAGACAGTTTACTTATGTTACGTTTTCCCAGTGGTAATCTCTCCGTCGTCCCTCGCACTGTCGTTTCTCACCCTCTTATCATCTTCTATTTCTCACTGTATCTGTACATAACTCGTAAGTAACAAGACTAGAAGTTATGTTTAGCAGACTGGTGAACCTAACTAATTGAGTGATTGCACTCGGACTGTTATGAAAACGACGTACATTCATGAATCGTGTGAGCATCGTCTCAGCACTCACTGAGCAATTGGATCATACTATTCAAGGGTGGATGTAGACAACCTATAAACATTTAGAAGTAACACGCCAATATTGTTGCAATAAATAACGAACATTCTGTCTATGTAAAAGACCGTGTTTTTTAAACATTGAAACTCGTTTTTTTTAAGGAAAAATATTCATATAAAAGCAGAATAATCCTTTAAAATTATACTAACCTAAAATAACTTGTGAAACAGCTTCAGTAGGAAAACGAATTTTAATACAGTATTTTATTTACTATTTAAAAAATGTGTCGAATAAATTTCGTTGCTTTTTGATTTTGTTACTTGTCGTATATCCAGTGCCACTCGTATAATAAAAATGAATAGATTGGCACTTGCTTATCAAAATAGTTTCGGGGTTATTAGTGCATAAACATACATACTGTTAAATACAAGACCGTTGTCATCATTTGATTACCGTTCTTTAACGCTTTCTTTGCATCCAGGGTCAATGTCGATTTCAAGACAAATCAGGTAATTCCTTCATGGGTATGGAAATTTTCAGTTTTTCGGTCGATAATATCGAAAGTAACTTCCACGTTTTCCTTGTTTTAGAAGATGTTGATGACCTTGAACAGTCCTGCCGACGGAAAGAAACCACTTAAAACTGTTATGTCAAAGCGGCGCAGTCGTCTTAGAGATTTGTTACGAGAGAACTATTAACACACATTAACCTCTCCTTGCAAGTTTTTGCCAAAAGATGTCGTGAAAACAGGTATTCCAAATTTTGCAATTTTATGTTTCTTACAACGTTGGCAACCGCAATTTGCAACTTTTGCAACATTGGCTACCTTTTCTCTTTTCCTTGTAAACTTCCAAAATGTTTTTCACTAACAATTACATTCACCATTTTTTTGAGGGAACACAGCACTCAATGAATTTGTCCCATGCCAAGATTCCTGTTATCCGTTCTGTTTACATTCAACCCTCAACTCTCACCGGTCAATGCATTTTGTTTCAAGGCATTTGGAACTCTAATTCGTCTAGTGCGAAACACATATTTCATTTTTCTTTGTAGTTTTTCCCGAGTCATGAAAACCGTATACCTTAACTACTGTGTTCTATATGTATGATATTTTCGAAATTTTCAGATACGTGTATTTTAAATGTTGTAAATATGTTGCCTCAATATAATTATTCGTGTTGTGACTTAATAGTTTCCTTAACACAGCACGTTTCCGGAACAAAGTTCCATCATCGGGTGTCAAAATTTGTATCCCGTCATGAGGACGCTTCGGTGAAATTCGAATCAGTCGGTATACAAATTATTGAATAAATACACTTGACGCATGACATTCACGACAGTATGAAACAGTGCGCACTGCTCGGCGTAATAACATTAACTGTCGTACCGTGCAATGTCTTCTTATCGCAATGATATGTCAGTATATTTTTATATCCTTCTTGTTCTTACGTAATGCACCTTCTTAAAGAATATTTGAAGATAACTGATAGTTAACCGGTTGTTCTATTTGACGCTTGGTTGCTTTATACACTCAGAATCCTCTCAGGGGTCCGTGTATCGACTTTTACTGCAGACGTGCACGGTCTTCATATTGTTACGCAATACGGAACAATCTGGTACTATGGAGAACGATGTTCTACGCGTTTCTCGCTTAGCCCAACACGTGCGTGTTTCTTCCAAGGCCGCGCTGAAATATCCTCTAGAATTTTACGAGTACGGTACTTGTTAATGACGCATATTATGGAACCCTGCATGCTATAAATAGGCTGCCGCGTAGTTTTCAGTTTAAGTGGCGATTTACTCAAGTGAGGTTCGAAGTATTGTGGCGATGTGTCATTGTCTTGTAATTGTGCGGGAGTCTATTAGTTGACACTATTATTGCGTGTGGACAAATTTTGCTCGGATTATTGTACAAATTGATTATGAACTGTATTTGCGATTAATTAAAGCTGGTGATTAGTAACTTGATTGGTGTCTGTAATTTTGTTTTCCACTGTACCATACATCAGCAAGACCGTCGTTACAATATTCTCCACAAACCCGGTGTAATTATGATTTTCATTTATCAAGGGCAATGCAAAATTGGATTTCGATGAAACTAATATTCTTTTCTGAGTAAATGTTCTTTAAACATATCTATAAATTGTCTACCAGTTTCGCCAAAATAGAACTTATCACAATCATTCCATTGCAATCTCTACAGAAATGAGCAGTGTTTTGTTGCCTCTGTAGTCCCGGGATTCACTTATGGGATAAATATTTTAAGTAGGCTGTCCACATGTCTGCTAAATAAAACGTTGAATAAAAAACATTATTTCCTTTCAGTAGAAATTAACGAAAACGATAACGTGCTTTATTAGTCGATAATACTGCTTTTTGTTTAAGAGCAACCATTAAAATAAGAAAGACTCGGCCGGGCGAACAGAAAAGTTGAAGGCCGTAACAGGTGGGTTCACACCACGCAACATTAAGTTAACACTGCGCTAAATTACAGTACGAAGTTTGGGCAGCGACCGTAAACTTTGAGTTACGACCACACCGAACATTCTGTGTTACACCAATAACTCAGACGCACTACGCGCTTTCATTTATGGTTGCAGTCTGTTACACGCGATGTTTTCAGAAGTTATTTTTACAACACAATAGGCCTATTTTGTCGGCGCCCACGGTAATGGCCGTTACTTGTTTCAGCGCAACATTGGAAGCTGTGATTAAGTGCGTAACGTGGTGTATAACTTCCCAACAATTTATAGTGAAGTCAAGTGTATGCAGGCTCAGGGAAACTTCATAGAAAAAAATACGGTCGCGCCACAATGTGATGGTGGTGATTCGTGAAGTCAGTACAATGTAGTACGAATAGTCTTTTGTGAACTCTGTATGTCTTACTTACACACTGTATTGTCTTCTGTTATGCCGGGGGGAAAAGATGGAATATGATATTGATTGTACAAGTAGCATGAGATGACGAATTATCAAACGTAACAACAAAACACAAGAATGTGTATGGAGTATCATGACCTTAACTTTCATGATAATATAGTGAATAATGTGGCTGAATCATATCATGGCAAAAGATAGTAAAAAGCAATAGGTACAGAAGAAAACGATATAGAAGGAAAATTCAAACACCCTATCGGGAATTTCAGATCTACTAACCAGTGGCGGCCGGTGAATTGGACATTAGAAATGAACTAGTGAAATGTCTTATATGAAATGTTTTAATTCATGAGTCAGACACATAGAAAATGAGGGAAAGAGGTAGCCGATGGATCGAGGCGCTAGAAACGTGAATTTGTATGCGTGTTAGAAGAACAAGGTACAAGGGTAGAGAAGCGATGATCAGAAAAATTTAGGGAAGTTATAACAGTTACGTGGGTTAAAAGGGGGAAACAAGAAACTGGAGTGGACATATCTTGAGGGCAAGTAAAGTACTACCAACATTTTTGAGGAACTTTGGTGGTGACAGAAGACAAGGAGGAGAAGTTGAAGCTTCCGAATGCATATAATTTGAGTTTTGTTAGATTTATTAGCAGCCATCTTAACACCAACTTCGTCACTACTTATTGCCACACTGCTAAATACTTCGTTCTTGACGAGGCCTTTCGGTGTCTCCACCATCTTCAGGTTTTAAACGACCATATAATTGGTGCATATAATTTGAGATAAACTGTAAAAGAGATGGAGGTTCACGATTGAGATATATATGAATAGAGACAGCGGTAGTGTTTGGAACCTGCTGTACAGTAGAATACAATCTGAGAATTATTATAACGATGGCTATGACGAGAGGAGGAAGAGTACAAAGAAAATAATGATAACGTTTTACCTACATAGACTATCTCAATTAAAGTCGATTATCAATGGCTGTTACATTTAAGTTATATAAATTTATAACTGATTAATGTATCGTAATACTCATAATCAATTACTTCTTCAACAAATTAAGTGGTAATGAAAAATAACTTAAAGATATGTAAATATAAAAGCGAAATAAGTAAAATGTCAAGATAGTATGAATAATAAAACATAAATGTTAACGTAACAAATGTTACCATGAGTTCGACGTACCGAAATATAAATACAACTGTGGAAATACGACTGAGGCACTGGGCTACATGCAGGGGTGCTGCTGAATAATAATATTCCACAACTGACATGTAAAGGAGACTCTGTCCCCTGCGGAAGATACGCGAAGAATATTAATTTAGACATTCGAAAAGAAAACTGAAACCAGAGCCTTTATAGAAAGTAATGCAGCTAAAACAAGGATCTTTAATTTATAAATAGATAGTTTGAAATAATTTATAAATATAATTTAGTTTTCATATAGATGATTCCGCACGAGCCAAGAAAGATTTAATCTGCAGTATACAGTTTTTACATTTTTACATTTTTTTATGTTTTTACATTCTTTTGACATATTTATACTTTCTTACAGTTACTAAGACTGTTTGTATACATCTTCTGGCTGTACAGATCACGATTGTCTTTGCCGTTTTTACGATATGCCTTCATCCATCTGTTTAAAGGTGACGTTATCCCCAATCCTCAAATATCTGTCCTTATCGAATCTAATAATGTAAAAATATAAATTATATAAAGTATTAGTTTATAATCCAGTCAGTTCTCTCTAGACAGTTACCTTCGTTTTACACAATAAGGTCTTTCCCTCACCATCTTCTTAAGCACCTTCCCCTCCTATTCCCTCCACAATCGCATATTCTTAGATATAAAGAAATTAACGATGTTCTTTTCATGCATCAGATCATACAAATCGATATTTTCTGTATATGTGTATAAAATAATTTTTCCATATTTTTGAAGTTATTCTCTCATAACCTTGTGCGCATTATAATTACTCAATGCTAAATGTAAGTATTTGCTTGTGTTGTAACGTATTGCCGCGTTACAAATCCAGGGAACCCATCTTAACTGACCTCTGCCAATTACATGGGCTGCCTACGTTGTAACGAACTGTATTCAAATCAAATTAACTGAACAAATTACTTACTATCTGTGTAAGGAAACAAGGGAAGGTATTTTACTGATTTATGCACTCATTTTCATGTGTAACAAGACGACTTCTCTTTATTTAACAACAGTTACTGACAGATCCCATGACATCATTAATTAAACTAAAGTATTTAAATGCTTCTCATAAAACTTTGGGATCAAATTGATTCTATTTTCTTATACCTCGGATCCGAGTTTACTTTCTGTATATTTATAGTAAAGACTTCTAATTAGTTTCAATTCATTTTAGAAGCTTGCAAGACTTCTTTAACCATTTGAAGAATGGTACTATTACTTGGAACAATAATAAGTTACATTAACATTTAAAGCGTTACAACGTATGAAAATTGAAATTTTACAGTAAACTCTTAGATTTTCTGATTACAATGTTTACATAAAATTTATCGTCTTTGAAAAGTCTCTTTTAGAAGTGATTAGTGTAACAAATATTATTAACTCTCGATAGCTAAGCTATCGAGTCACCTTTACAATCGAACGTAGAAACCTCGTCCTGGGGCGTCCGTCTTGGGAATCCTTGTACTCGGCGTCATCATCTGGATCCCGTCTTCGTCAAGAATAGGTCGGATGTTCACAGAGGAGATTGAAGCTTCTTTGGTGTAAGTATATGTAGATTCTCGGATGTCCTAAGCCGCATCTTATGCCTGGTATACGGGTCTTTATGAAGTTCCTGCAGATCACATCTTCAGGAATGATGTTGAAAATGGAGTTACTTCTTGAAGGGAGTCGTCATCTTGATTAACACTATTTCTGTTTTTTGAGTTACATATTATGTCTTCTTGTTACCACATATTTAGAGTTATTTGTACATGACACACGCTTTTAGCAGTGGTAGTTGATATACTACATTTAAATTAAAACAAATAAATTAACAACATTTTGTCAGAGCTTTCGCTCGTACGTCTGTACTCCGTGAAGTCAACATAGCGAGAGAGAGTTTTTCTGCTCGCTTCGACTGGTACTTAACAAAAGGAGAGGGGCAACTACTCCGCGACAATATAGTCCCTATCTTTATTTACGTTAACATTTTTATTACCAAAAACAATACCTTAATAATACACATGTAATTTAAGTGAGTTATTTTAACGACTATTAGTGTCTTCAGATTTCTAATTATAAACATTATGATTTTTATTTCTTCCTACATTACAGACGACTCGGTAGACACGTCGAGTCCGGAATTAACAGGTCACCGCATGATGACAAGCAAAGGGTTAATTATGATAATAATAACTTTTTTACAATTTGCCCTTTTTATTAGTGTTTCTTTGGACTTCTTAATTACTTCTCATTCTCATACTGAGTACATACAGGGGTTTTAGGTATTATAGTGAGATTTAACATTACTTAATCGTTCGCAAACTTAATTTTTTTTTTATTTACGATTACTGTTAATTTAAATCGTCACATACTCCACCGCTTAATTTTCACGTTACGGTTGCTTTTTTGTGAGTCTAACGCACAATTGGGGACTTGGAGTATGTTTGATGTCAGTGTGTGAAGTTATTTATTATTAGTATTATTTATTATTAGTGCACGGTTTGTTTTCTCTAATTCTCTTTAAATGATCTTGTTCATTTAAATGTTCTCCTCCGTGAAATTCCCTTTTTCTCGTTTCTTACAAGGCTAACTTATATTTTAAGTCTTAATACTAATTTCCAAACCTTAGATTGGAAAGATCCCTACTTATCCGTAACTCACAATATCGTGGCCCGACTGACATCAGCTTACTCTAACTACACCAGTTAGCTTTCAGCACTCATTAATGATCTTTGGCACCTTTCTGCCCCATCATTACACTTTTCAGTCGGCGCCGTTGTGACTTGTTACGTTACATGTATATAATTCTCTCTTAATTATATACCATAAACTTATCTCTAATATAATCTAAAGAGGATCCCATACTCCACTTTAGATTATAGTTAATCCTAATATCTTAAGCTACAGAGAGAAGCGGAATCTCACGAGGATAATTCTCTTTTATCTCTTTAACAATACTTAAACAAACTATGCGGAAGGGGAGACACTTTACACAATGCATTGTAATGCACACTAGGGGGGTTTTCAATTGTTTACACTAGCACCGGTTTATCACAATAGGGAGGGTGGCTGCTTACTACAATTCTCAACACGCTTTATTTCTTCGAACTGGCCACCACCGGGGTGTTTACAATATGCAACGTTACTTGTATTACTATTTCTTTTTATTTACTGCTACGCTTTACACAATATTTAGTTTAAATCAAGATTTATTCAGCCTTATTATTTAAAACAATTATTATTTACTTTGGTTTTCTTTATTTATTTATTATTTACTTTGGGGAGATTACAGAAACTTACTTAGAATTAAATTCCTATTTAATTACCATATTTACTTAGCACACTTCATTTATTATTATAAATTTATTATTATTAAGTCACTACATTATTTAATTGTCGTCACGGTGAAAATACTTGATCTACTATACTATACATTAATCACATATATAGGACAAATTCTTGAGTAAATAATTTGCACAATTCCGAAAAGAACAATTTCTCTTCTAAGGGAGAGACAGAAATTCCACACACATATTTTCAAAGTTAAATAGCCGATCAGCTGTTTTCTGGAATGTAGTTCACCCTCTTTATTTAGTAAACAAGGGTAGGGTCAGTGTGTCCGTGAGAATGCGGGGGGGTTTGACACTCACGTATTGTTCTCTACACAATGCCACCGATTACCTAAATAGACCGGTTTAAACTGGAGAAGGCAGCACAGACGTTAGGGTGAATCTTATTCAACAATGCACGCCTACAACTTGCACGAGTATTACGCTTTATAACAGTTTGACTTTATTCATTCACGTACTTTCCCCAATTAAATTAATTATTTATTTTGGTCACAATTTCAAGTTACGAAATTCTTTCCACGTAATTAACTGGGTCTACTGTACACAGGAGCATTATTATTAACAAAGTTTTTTTTTTTTACTTTTATCCGGACAACAGACATACACTACCTATACTATGCAGATTGAATAAGTATAATGCAGGATTATTCAAGAAACAACAGGTCTTGGATTGTCATAATACAAACCTGTTAAAGACTGATCAGTTGACCAAACATTACAATTCATGTATGCAAGTAGGTACCTGCATATAACTTCAAACAATGATATTTCAACTTATACTGACTATCATTTACGCATTTTTTTTTTTTTTTGAGATACGTAAGATATGAGATATGTTTTGAAAATTAAATTTACATTAATTACATTCTCTGAGTGCATAGATCAATAACTGAATGCCGTGAGTTATTTAATTTACTAATAAATTAAGTTAGCAGAGTGGCGCAATTTTGTGACACTCTGTACACAATTACTCTTACAAGACAGCAACAACACAATACACAATTAATTATTATTTACATTTAATCAAAGCACAGCAAAGCAGAGTAAATTAGATAACAACAGCACAATACCTTTTATAAAAATAAGCAGAGTGGCGCAATTTTGTAACGTATTGCCGCGTTACAAATCCAGGGAACCCATCTTAACTGACCTCTGCCAATTACATGGGCTGCCTACGTTGTAACGAACTGTATTCAAATCAAATTAACTGAACAAATTACTTACTATCTGTGTAAGGAAACAAGGGAAGGTATTTTACTGATTTATGCACTCATTTTCATGTGTAACAAGACGACTTCTCTTTATTTAACAACAGTTACTGACAGATCCCATGACATCATTAATTAAACTAAAGTATTTAAATGCTTCTCATAAAACTTTGGGATCAAATTGATTCTATTTTCTTATACCTCGGATCCGAGTTTACTTTCTGTATATTTATAGTAAAGACTTCTAATTAGTTTCAATTCATTTTAGAAGCTTGCAAGACTTCTTTAACCATTTGAAGAATGGTACTATTACTTGGAACAATAATAAGTTACATTAACATTTAAAGCGTTACAACGTATGAAAATTGAAATTTTACAGTAAACTCTTAGATTTTCTGATTACAATGTTTACATAAAATTTATCGTCTTTGAAAAGTCTCTTTTAGAAGTGATTAGTGTAACAAATATTATTAACTCTCGATAGCTAAGCTATCGAGTCACCTTTACAATCGAACGTAGAAACCTCGTCCTGGGGCGTCCGTCTTGGGAATCCTTGTACTCGGCGTCATCATCTGGATCCCGTCTTCGTCAAGAATAGGTCGGATGTTCACAGAGGAGATTGAAGCTTCTTTGGTGTAAGTATATGTAGATTCTCGGATGTCCTAAGCCGCATCTTATGCCTGGTATACGGGTCTTTATGAAGTTCCTGCAGATCACATCTTCAGGAATGATGTTGAAAATGGAGTTACTTCTTGAAGGGAGTCGTCATCTTGATTAACACTATTTCTGTTTTTTGAGTTACATATTATGTCTTCTTGTTACCACATATTTAGAGTTATTTGTACATGACACACGCTTTTAGCAGTGGTAGTTGATATACTACATTTAAATTAAAACAAATAAATTAACAACATTTTGTCAGAGCTTTCGCTCGTACGTCTGTACTCCGTGAAGTCAACATAGCGAGAGAGAGTTTTTCTGCTCGCTTCGACTGGTACTTAACAAAAGGAGAGGGGCAACTACTCCGCGACAATATAGTCCCTATCTTTATTTACGTTAACATTTTTATTACCAAAAACAATACCTTAATAATACACATATAATTTAAGTGAGTTATTTTAACGACTATTAGTGTCTTCAGATTTCTAATTATAAACATTATGATTTTTATTTCTTCCTACATTACAGACGACTCGGCAGACACGTCGAGTCCGGAATTAACAGGTCACCGCATGATGACAAGCAAAGGGTTAATTATGATAATAATAACTTTTTTACAATTTGCCCTTTTTATTAGTGTTTCTTTGGACTTCTTAATTACTTCTCATTCTCATACTGAGTACATACAGGGGTTTTAGGTATTATAGTGAGAT
The DNA here is from genome assembly GCA_034769895.1 of Magicicada septendecula. Classification (NCBI taxonomy): domain Eukaryota; kingdom Metazoa; phylum Arthropoda; class Insecta; order Hemiptera; family Cicadidae; genus Magicicada; species Magicicada septendecula. Next base: position 1,253,770,484 of record CM068367.1, read on the forward strand.
TTAACATTACTTAATCGTTCGCAAACTTAATTTTTTTTTATTTACGATTACTGTTAATTTAAATCGTCACAGTGTGGATGATTTAAAACAAAACGTATTTCACATAATCGTTTTTATTTAACAATTTAAGGCACCTGTTAGTAAGCTAAACGTGCTCGTGAAAATACAAAAAAAAAATATTAGAGAGAAAAGCCGTGTTGTTACTTTAACGACCTGAGAAGTCGCTGTTCTTACCGCTTCGCGGACAAGTTTTTGTGAGATCACTACTACAACACACAGACAAATCGGCCCAGTTTTTGTTGGATCTCGATAATGTTGGTTAGTTTGCCACTCTGACAGTTGACTTAATGACCACTTCCAGCAGTGTTTCTGTACGCTTTCAAATGATTCCTTCTTATATACTGTTACTTTTTGTATCCCCCATATAAGGGATTACGATTATTTCACAAAACTTGACGGTTTGAAATGGTATAATATGCAATTTACTAAAATGTTATAGTGGTAACTAATATTATACTTCTTCTTCTTCTTCTTCTTCTTCTTCTTCTTCTATGGCGTCGCAGTTCGAAGTCGTACCTTAGCCTCCACAATCATCCGCCTCCATTTTTCCCTGTCCTTGGCGATCGATGTCCATCGTTTTATTTTAAGTAAATTATCAGCATCCCTCGCAACTGCGTGAATCCAGCGTGTCTTGCGTCTTCCGACAGGCCTTCTACCCTCGATCTGACTAAACAAATATTATACTAATTTATTCTATTTAGACCGTTGGATTTAATTAATTTTTTGGACAGTTTTATTTACGTTTACAAATTATTTAATAACAACAAATCAAAATCTATTTTAAATATAAAATAGACATAATTGTTGTTTGCCGCTTAACGTTTGCCTGTTCTTTGCTTCACCACAGCTGTATGTTATAGTAGAAGATTTAAAGGATCGTCTGTAGAAATCTCGCATATGAGTAAAGTAACTTATACAATGGCACTACAAAGTGCCCCAGCCTGTTTAAAGTAGATTACACTTTACAACTAGCCACGACAAAAGTCAGATCATTTTAGCTAGTTTCAATACAATGCCTCAATATCTGTTCTCCTAATATATATCGATTGAACTCCACATTGGAGAGATAATCTGAAAACTATGAAAAAACTTTGTTTATTTTGCACTAACATTAATGAAAAGTGTTTATAAAATTATTTGCTGGCAACACCGTGTCTATTTAATACGGGGTTATGTTCAGCAAAGAGAAAAACTGGATATCTGCCAATAGAGTATCGGCGCGAATTATCAATACGCTTCATATTAACAACGGAAGAAAGAAAATAACTGAGGAATTTCTATTAATGAAGGAATCGTATTAGCACTTTCTCACTCACTCAATATATATTCCAGGCTTTTTTCAACATCGTGTAATCGAATTAAATCTGTGTCGGTACATTCAGACGTCGGTAACTTTTCTCGCCCCTTACAAATACATCTATTAACTGATTTAGTGAAGCAACAGTGTTTTCATTTGCAATTACGATGTGAAGGATAAAGCTGTACTTATATGTGAGAGCGGAGAAAGAAATAGGAGAAATATTTCTAAACGTTATCGTCTTATCACACTGCGTTATCACGTTATTAAATATCTGTTTTAGTGTCTCTTCCTACATCTCTAACGTTACCTCTTTGAATTAACAAATCCTATAACAGCCTAAATGAGATGTGTCTATTTATAATTATAAGGCTGCGTTAAAACAGCCCTTAAGTTGAAAATAAGAGGGAAGGCGATAAGGAGAGAAGAGAACTTTTTACAAGTACCTCTCTGTCTCTTCAGGTCTAAATTTTCTTGTCTTTACAGTTTTGAATTTACAGAATATCATCCGTTTCGTATGATATCGTCAAATTTGTCTTTCCTCGCTCTGCGTTAACTGACTGAATCAAAGTATTCATTCATAATTACATGGTTAACGTTAATACTGAGCAGTTGTGAAAACAAGAGAATAGGTGAGGGAAACCATGTCGATAAGGATTGGAGAAATGTAGTATGTAAGGGTCCCTTACCCACGTTAAGCATTTAAGTAGTCTACCTACGATGAGTCTCTGGGGGTGTGGTACATAGCTGACTCAGCCTGCACTAACAGTTAAATGGCTGTTAGACCTATATTTCACTTTTACCTACTTTACTTACCTTACTTTCTTGTTCCTCACGTCCACATGTGCCTGGACAGGAGACATATGGCCACACGTGCTCCCTCTAAAACATCCCTCAATCTGCTTTCCTGACATGCCTACCGACTTCTTTCTATGTATCAATAAAATGATCCAAAATATTTTTGTTGGATTTTAAGAAGTGCCACTTAATTCAGCCAATGCAATACATATGCCTAATTTAAACTATGTACAGTACTGTGACGGCAACACCGTAAACGCAATATTCAGTCTCGAGCATGATGGTCGTTTCATCATGAACCCTAATGACTCTTAAAATAAATACATTATGCCAGTTACGCGTTTAAAGAAAACACGGGTTTAATATAAAAAATATGCTTATACCTTATGAAAAAATATATACATTATGTCAAATTTATGCGTCCTTGTATACATGTAAGTGGAGTTATGTTTGAAATGTATGCGCCCCTCACTGTTTAGAGATCACCGAGTTGGCCCTAAGTCCGATTGCAATTTAACATGACTGTGTTACGCGGAATGAACTAATAACCTATATCACTTAACTATGGTTGTAAGCAAAAGGATGTCAGCCGGCATCAAAGCAACTGTTATAACTGGTAATTCATTTTCTACTGTCGTTACGTTGTTGACTTGATTGTTTCTGTATTACATTCAACAACGCCAATAGCGAAAGCAGAATGACGACGATACGACGGGGAGTGGCTTCACTGAAGGTCGTAGAGCTGGCTGGGAAGACAAATTATGGCAACGCAACGGCACCGTGAACGCAAAACGGTTATTTAGACTTACTAACAGTGGAATCTCATTTACGCACGATGCAATCTGATTCGTTCAGAGTGACAGAGTCAAGAATTTCTGCGAACTTACGAACACGTTATTACATCAACGACTTCCGACTGTCATCCTTTTGACCGTGGCAGTACTACAGCTAGGTCGCCACTAACCGCTTCTGTATTTCGGTTCTGCACGTTCTGAGAATCGGCTAAAACGTGATTTATCATCGCTCACATACAGGCAACCAAACAACCACACATAATCAGTTCCGCAATACAAAGTTTACATTCGGAGACAACATCCACACTCACACAATTACATAAATATTAAGACAGTGTCCGCAGACGTACTGTATGTGCACTTGCATATTTGAATGTGTTACGCAAGCAATACATTATCAAGAAAGCGTTGACTTTACCCGTACCAGCCCTCTCTCACAGCAGCAATACAGAGTAGTATTCTAAAACGGACGTAATGTTGCGATACATAAACATCAGATTCTAGAGCGCTCTTGGTCGTACAGCATCCACCGAGAGAAATCTCGTGGCGCTGAGATTCCTACATCACACCCGATCGAAATTTGAACTTAGGGTGGCCAGCTCGTTAGTGGGTTGTCTTATAGCAACAAGTTGTACGTTTTAGTTATTGTATGTTTAAATACAATTTTTTACTTTATTTTATTTATTCATCAGTTGTTTTTAATGTAACTGTTTACTATCTTTTAAATGCAATTTGATAAAATTGACCATTCTTCTTCTTCTTCTTCTTCTTCTTCTTCTTCTTCTTCTTCTTCTTCTTCTTCTTCTTCTTCTTCTTCTATGGCGTCGCAGTTCGAAGTCGCACCTTAGCCTCCACAATCATCCGCCTCCATTTTTCCCTGTCCTTGGCGATCGATGTCCATCGTTTTATTTTAAGTAAATTATCAGCATCCCTCGCAACTGCGTGAATCCAGCGTGTCTTGCGTCTTCCGACAGGCCTTCTACCCTCGATCTGACTAAACAAATATTATACTAATTTATTCTATTTAGACCGTTGGATTTAATTAATTTTTTGGACAGTTTTATTTACGTTTACAAATTATTTAATAACAACAAATCAAAATCTATTTTAAATATAAAATAGACATAATTGTTGTTTGCCGCTTAACGTTTGCCTGTTCTTTGCTTCACCACAGCTGTATGTTATAGTAGAAGATTTAAAGGATCGTCTGTAGAAATCTCGCATATGAGTAAAGTAACTTATACAATGGCACTACAAAGTGCCCCAGCCTGTTTAAAGTAGATTACACTTTACAACTAGCCACGACAAAAGTCAGATCATTTTAGCTAGTTTCAATACAATGCCTCAATATCTGTTCTCCTAATATATATCGATTGAACTCCACATTGGAGAGATAATCTGAAAACTATGAAAAAACTTTGTTTATTTTGCACTAACATTAATGAAAAGTGTTTATAAAATTATTTGCTGGCAACACCGTGTCTATTTAATACGGGGTTATGTTCAGCAAAGAGAAAAACTGGATATCTGCCAATAGAGTATCGGCGCGAATTATCAATACGCTTCATATTAACAACGGAAGAAAGAAAATAACTGAGGAATTTCTATTAATGAAGGAATCGTATTAGCACTTTCTCACTCACTCAATATATATTCCAGGCTTTTTTCAACATCGTGTAATCGAATTAAATCTGTGTCGGTACATTCAGACGTCGGTAACTTTTCTCGCCCCTTACAAATACATCTATTAACTGATTTAGTGAAGCAACAGTGTTTTCATTTGCAATTACGATGTGAAGGATAAAGCTGTACTTATATGTGAGAGCGGAGAAAGAAATAGGAGAAATATTTATAAACGTTATCGTCTTATCACACTGCGTTATCACGTTATTAAATATCTGTTTTAGTGTCTCTTCCTACATCTCTAACGTTACCTCTTTGAATTAACAAATCCTATAACAGCCTAAATGAGATGTGTCTATTTATAATTATAAGGCTGCGTTAAAACAGCCCTTAAGTTGAAAATAAGAGGGAAGGCGATAAGGAGAGAAGAGAACTTTTTACAAGTACCTCTCTGTCTCTTCAGGTCTAAATTTTCTTGTCTTTACAGTTTTGAATTTACAGAATATCATCCGTTTCGTATGATATCGTCAAATTTGTCTTTCCTCGCTCTGCGTTAACTGACTGAATCAAAGTATTCATTCATAATTACATGGTTAACGTTAATACTGAGCAGTTGTGAAAACAAGAGAATAGGTGAGGGAAACCATGTCGATAAGGATTGGAGAAATGTAGTATGTAAGGGTCCCTTACCCACGTTAAGCATTTAAGTAGTCTACCTACGATGAGTCTCTGGGGGTGTGGTACATAGCTGACTCAGCCTGCACTAACAGTTAAATGGCTGTTAGACCTATATTTCACTTTTACCTACTTTACTTACCTTACTTTCTTGTTCCTCACGTCCACATGTGCCTGGACAGGAGACATATGGCCACACGTGCTCCCTCTAAAACATCCCTCAATCTGCTTTCCTGACATGCCTACCGACTTCTTTCTATGTATCAATAAAATGATCCAAAATATTTTTGTTGGATTTTAAGAAGTGCCACTTAATTCAGCCAATGCAATACATATGCCTAATTTAAACTATGTACAGTACTGTGACGGCAACACCGTAAACGCAATATTCAGTCTCGAGCATGATGGTCGTTTCATCATGAACCCTAATGACTCTTAAAATAAATACATTATGCCAGTTACGCGTTTAAAGAAAACACGGGTTTAATATAAAAAATATGCTTATACCTTATGAAAAAATATATACATTATGTCAAATTTATGCGTCCTTGTATACATGTAAGTGGAGTTATGTTTGAAATGTATGCGCCCCTCACTGTTTAGAGATCACCGAGTTGGCCCTAAGTCCGATTGCAATTTAACATGACTGTGTTACGCGGAATGAACTAATAACCTATATCACTTAACTATGGTTGTAAGCAAAAGGATGTCAGCCGGCATCAAAGCAACTGTTATAACTGGTAATTCATTTTCTACTGTCGTTACGTTGTTGACTTGATTGTTTCTGTATTACATTCAACAACGCCAATAGCGAAAGCAGAATGACGACGATACGACGGGGAGTGGCTTCACTGAAGGTCGTAGAGCTGGCTGGGAAGACAAATTATGGCAACGCAACGGCACCGTGAACGCAAAACGGTTATTTAGACTTACTAACAGTGGAATCTCATTTACGCACGATGCAATCTGATTCGTTCAGAGTGACAGAGTCAAGAATTTCTGCGAACTTACGAACACGTTATTACATCAACGACTTCCGACTGTCATCCTTTTGACCGTGGCAGTACTACAGCTAGGTCGCCACTAACCGCTTCTGTATTTCGGTTCTGCACGTTCTGAGAATCGGCTAAAACGTGATTTATCATCGCTCACATACAGGCAACCAAACAACCACACATAATCAGTTCCGCAATACAAAGTTTACATTCGGAGACAACATCCACACTCACACAATTACATAAATATTAAGACAGTGTCCGCAGACGTACTGTATGTGCACTTGCATATTTGAATGTGTTACGCAAGCAATACATTATCAAGAAAGCGTTGACTTTACCCGTACCAGCCCTCTCTCACAGCAGCAATACAGAGTAGTATTCTAAAACGGACGTAATGTTGCGATACATAAACATCAGATTCTAGAGCGCTCTTGGTCGTACAGCATCCACCGAGAGAAATCTCGTGGCGCTGAGATTCCTACATCACACCCGATCGAAATTTGAACTTAGGGTGGCCAGCTCGTTAGTGGGTTGTCTTATAGCAACAAGTTGTACGTTTTAGTTATTGTATGTTTAAATACAATTTTTTACTTTATTTTATTTATTCATCAGTTGTTTTTAATGTAACTGTTTACTATCTTTTAAATGCAATTTGATAAAATTGACCATTCTTCTTCTTCTTCTTCTTCTTCTTCTTCTTCTTCTTCTTCTTCTTCTTCTTCTTCTTCTTCTTCTTCTTCTTCTTATTATTATTATTATTATTATTATTATTATAGTATTATTATTATTATTATTATTATTATTATTATTATTATTATTATTTATTTTTTCTCAGAAATACCGAATTGTGATTTGAACAAATAACGTTTACTAAAAGCTCCTAATTGGTGTCCTTTCTGTGGTTTTAATTAAATTGAATTATAGGAAAGATTGTTTTTAATATACAGTAATTTGAAACGAAAAATGAGCCATGTAATTTGAATTATGTTATACACCAAAATATATGGTTTTTGCAGTCCATCTGATGTTTCATACAGTGGAACTGAGGACACAATAATCCTATGACCTTCCACAGCCTGCAGACTTTATAAATTAAAACAACCATGTAGTGTGAGGTTCTGCAAGAGTCTCATTACTGGACGACTTGTCGACTCCTCACATTTACTTCAGCATATTTATTTATTTTTCCACGAATAATTGTGACAAAACTGTAATAAGCTTGACAACCAACCACATAAATAATTTGAATGTAGACTATAATATGTGTATATACTATACACGCATCAGTAAGAGGGTATAGTTTTCAATTTCTACATCTACACAGCTTTACAGAAAGTGTTTGCATCACAGACTATTAGCTGTTTCCTTAACGGTTATTTCAGAACACAGAGATGCAACATATGAAAAGCTGACTTTGTTTAAGCAGCACAAAAGTTATTAAAACTACAAATCTCTCTGGGTTACTGCCGAACATATCGCGTTCTGATACAGTTCCAATCCGCATTAGAATGTCTGTTGAAAACTGAGTACGATGAAACAACCACAACAAACACTAGTTAGTGACGGTGTTGATGTATATACCTATTGTACGTCCATGTTGTTTCATCAAAACTTTTACAACTTTTGTTGGGAAGAAATAATTATAACATAACTAAATGTGCACATGAAGCATAAAGAATAGCTAACGATATGCAAAAAGTTTAACCAGTCGACACCCCTTTCCCATGCCACAACCATCCTATAACTCTCTCGCTGTCTCACTGTGTGTGTGTGTGTGTGTGTGTGTGTGTGTGTGTGTGTGTGTGTGTGTGTGTGTGTGTCCAAATTATGCCCGTACGCAAGCAAATGTTCATAAAATAATAACAGAAGAGAAAATAACTGAGGAATTTCTATCAGTGAAGCAATCATATTAGCAGTCTGTACGCACAAAGTACATTGTCGTTTTCCTTATCGCATAAATATATTAAATCTAATATTTCACACATTTCCTATGCACTTAGGCATTTGAGACTTCATTAAAAGAATAATAATTCTGTTAATTGATTGAGTAAAGCCTTGTCTTTATTTATAACTACGAGGTGAGGATTTTAAACTTATCTTGTGTTGGAGTGGGAAGACAAAAAACCTAGAAAGGACGAGAAAGTGTTTCAAATTTGTAACTTTCTAAACATTCTGAACTAACAACTCTCGTCTTATCAGACACCCCGCTATAACATTATAACATGTGTTTCAGGAACTACTTTCTATACCTCTAAATTTTCCCTGTGTATATTTACGTTAATAAACAGACTGATTAGATGTCTCTACTAATGGATACAAAGTTGACGTTGACGCAACCCTTGTGTCGAAACAAACAGATGAGATCAAGGAAAGCGGAAAATGTTTTCTAAAACTCTCTTTTTGTCTGACAAACAAAACTAGTTATTTCAGACATGTGCAATATACCCACACATCTAAAACTTCATTAAAAGAATAATACTTCTACTAGTTGATTGAATAAAGCCTTGTCTCTATTTATAACTACGAGGGTAACGTTGAAACTTTGCTTGTATTCGAGTGGAGAGTAAACGCGTAGGACGGACGAGAAAAAGTTTCAAATTTATAACTTTCTAAACATTCTCAACTAACCACCTCTTATCAGACATTTCCGCTATAACATTATTACATCTGTTTCAGAAATTACTTTCTATGCGTCTAAATTTTCCCATATGTTTAGTGAATCCACTAACAGATTGAATGAGATGTTTCTACTAAAAAGTACAAACCGCTACGTCCTCACAGTTACGAGTTCACAAAAACAACATCTTTCTCATATCATCTTCCCTCAGTCTGCACTAACTGACTGAATTGATCGTGGTCATTCACAACTACAAGATCAAGTTTAAAACTAAGCAACTGTGGAAGCAGGAGAGTGTAGGTGGCGAACAGTGTAGGAGAAACAGGAAAAATATGTAATGTTGCCGTCTCTTTCTGTTTTGAGCCTTAAGTATTTATATTCTAGTGAGCGAGTTAGATAAATTACTTAGTATGCACTAACATGAAAGTCAGTCATATTCCGTTTTCCATTATAACCTGTCCTTGATGTTTCTCATGTCCACTTGTGACGTAAGCGACAGGACATATGTCTACTATATTCCTGACTACCCTTTCCTGACTACCCCTACCGCCTTCTTTCCATTTATCAATAATATCATCCGAAATATTAATTATTAACTTTTAGCTAATAAATACCAGTTATATTTGACTAATGAAATACGTATACGCCTAAATTAAAGTATGCTACATTCAGCTAAAAAATAACAAATTTGCGACGACGACGCGCCTCTTGGCTCGCGACAGAACAAGCAAGAAGCTGTTCCGAACGCGGCAGAATTACGTAACAGTCTAGATAATTCAAAATACACTTCCAGACGTTGCTCTATTCTACCGGCATCGAGGCCCGCTATAATGCAAGGTGGAGGAAATATAAGTACTGGATTTTGAAGCGGGCAGTTCAACCACGTACTAGCGATATTTCATCTGTGGTTAGAAGTTATTCTTGCTGCTTAGTGGAAAATGATTATTTGTTACTTAGTGCAAAACTATAATAGGCCGACATTTATTTTTGTGTGTTAGACAAAGTAACTTGAATTATTGTATAAGAGTACCTTTGTTGATTTTTAACTACTATTCCTGTCAAATTAACATGGTAATATTAGTGACTTCATCATGTCAGTTATTTTATTTCCACTGTACAACTCGACGATTAAGTGAGACAGTCGAAACAGTATATACTGTCACGGGACACCGAAAACGAAATATAAAAATACAGATATGATAATGATTGCACCATGTAACCTAATTGCTCTTGTCGCTGGTGGCCATGTCAAACTCACGGCCCGCAGGCCGCGTCTGGTTGTCATGCCTCCTTATTGCATACAGTCCCGCGCTTCAGTTCATATAGTTGTAATTTTTATATAGTATTTTCTTAAATGTCATTTTACACATAAGTAGTTGTAGAAAATAAAATTTTCTGCTACAACTCAACAGCGTCCAGCTTCTAAAAATTGTACAGCTAAAATTGCTAATAAAAACATAAAAACAGCATTTTAAAGTCGAAAATTTAGTGTCACAAAAAAGCTAGCTTACCAGTTATCTGGCAAAAGGTTATTCGAAATGTAATGTAAATGTTGTAGTAACATCTGTAAAAAGTAATGTTAATTATAAAATCAATTGGCTCAAAAAATCAATTAGTTGCGCCCGTGTCCTTTTCTCAATTTTATGAATTTTATAATTGTAATTCATAAAAAAGTACAAAATTGTGTTCTTTTATAAAAATAATGAAAGTTTCAAGTGTTAACACAAGGAATTTTTACAAATTTCTCTGTCCAATTTACTTAAATATTTTTAAATAAGCAATTTACCTGCCGTTCTTACAGCATTGTGTCTCCGCTTGTAAGGTTAAGCGTCACATGCATGTGTGCCGAACCCTGGACGGATGACCACATGGCTTGTTTCTCATGTCCTCGTGTGGTATAAACACCAACAGTAGAGATTTATCTCCAAACTTATCTTTTACAATCTCTCTGCACTATCGTTGCCGGTTTTTCAGCATTGAATATTCGTATTACAATAATTAATTATAATGTGATAGAAAAAAGCTTGAAAATATATCGGGTAATTTAATAAAAATTACGACACGCGTAGTCCGTAACGGAACGAACGTGTTAAACAGTTAAGCAGATGCAGAAACTCTCCTCCAGATATTCGTAACATCTTTATAAGCGTTGACTAGTAGCCTACTTTGTTTTAAACAGACATGGCTGTCAACATTCCCGATGCTCGACCTACGTTCCATGTAAGAAAAAACAATCTCGATTGTATACTGGTATACATATATCATCAAAAGAACTGTAACAATTCCTCAGGCTTTCACGGCCGGTGTCAGATGTATGATACATGTTATCCGGGCTGTTTGGCCGTGGTCCATGGCACAAAACCAAACGTTTCGGCAGCTCCAATGGCTGCCATCATCAGTGGTATAAAAATCCTGAACGTCGGGTGTTCACGTACAGGCCCACAGTACTGTGGTAATCAGCCTATACCACAGTACTGTGGGCCTGTACGTGAACACCCGACGTTCAGGATTTTTATACCACTGATGATGGCACCCATTGGAGCTACCGAAACGTTTGGTTTTGTAATAAGCCATGGACCACGGCCAAACAGCCCGGATAACATGTATCATACATGTAACAACAATTGTTTGGGAAAATAGTATGTGTGTGCGCACGCGTGTTCGATAGATTCCTCAACCGAAATGCAGTCATCGTCACTAGTTACTTCTATCTAATTAAAGAGTCATAGGTTAACCACTAATAAGTAGTTCACTGAAACGTCTAGCTTGGAAAGCGGAAGGAAAAAAAAAACAGAAATGTTAGGCCGGTAACAGGCGAGTTCAATCATACAACATTAAGTAAACACTACGTTAAATTACAGTACAGTACCGGGCTATGACCGTAAACTTTGAGTTACACCCACACAAAACAATTTATTTATTTATTTTTTTGTTAAAACAATGAGTCAGACGCACTACACCTCCCATTTATAGCTTAGCCGGTTTTTCGCTATACTTTCGCAAGTTATATTTACAACAAATTATTTTATCGACGGCGCAAGGTAATGGCTGTTACTTGCTTTGGAACAACATAAACGTTGTGATTAATTGCGTGTAAATCCGTAACGATTTATTGTAGGCGTAAGTATTAATGAAAAAAACTTGATATACAGTAATATACGTGGAATAAGAAATAAGTACAGTATATGTGGAACTTGATAAAAATTTAATTTAATTTAAAATACATGAGGCGACCAGATGAACTTCGAATCCTATGGAAAACAATGTAATGGAGACTGTTATGAAAAGTAAAAAGGGAAAGACCTTAGGAAAAATATGACAACTGGCATGCAGGCTTGATAGAAATAGATTAAAGAAAGTGGAACAAGGTCTAAACTACGTAAGGCTGAAACGTGAAAGTGTAGAAAAAGAAAAAGAAGAAGATAAATATATAAATCCGAGAGCGTACAATCATCAAATGTAAAATCATCGCCACGTAACAACACCTGACTTATCGTTCAAAGAGCAAATCTGTATTAATAACACTAGTAGCTTGTCAGTATTGTCTATGCATTCTGATGCAGTTTCAACCCTGGATTAGCATCTCTGTTATGAGACTGAGAATAGAGACTCCCCCCCGTCGTTCTACTCCCCCATTACACACACACACACACGCGCGCTCGCGCGCGCGCATACGTTAACTGTGGTGTTAGAGTGGTGTAATCTAGTGAGTGCTTCTGTTGGTTAATTAAAACTTGTACCGACTTTCGTTGGTTGCAAATAACCATAATATAACTAACAGTACATACGCTAACGTAAAGACGAGGACTCACAGTATGCAAACTAGTGTTTCCCCCCTCCAAATTGTACCAACGTAGGAGTTGGGTAGTTATTACTTACTATATTCAAACAATATGAAATTCTCTGCTATAAAAACAAAGGTAATGTCATTTTCAGGCAAGGAATCGATAAGAAAAAAACTAATGATTAATGATCGAATTTTATAACAGGTAAGCCATATTATTCTTCATATTGTTTAAATTAGCAGCCATCCTTACTATTTCTTTTATGAATTTGTTAACTGCTATAACTTTTTATTGTTCGACTAAGCTTTTCGTCATTAGACCTGAAGATGTCAGTAATGACGAAAAGCTTAGTCGAACAATAAAAAATTATAGCAGTTAGCAAATTCATAAAAGAAATAGTAAGCCATATTAATTATTTGCGAAATGATATTGGCTCTGATAGGAATTATGATATTGATGTTAAGTTAGGTAAGTTGAAGACGATCTGTGTGACAATCAACCGTATTTTTATAAAGAAGTACGTCGAGATTCAAAATTAAAGTTCTACAAAGTTATGGTAGTCGCTGTACTGTCCTGTAAGTGTGAATTATGGTCAACAACTAAGAAAGAAGACAGTAAAATACAAGCATTGGAAATGGTGATCTTAAGAGTAGTTAAAAGGTTTTCTAATCGTGACCGTATAAAGAATGAGGCCATAAGAGAAGAGTTACAAGTTTTTAACTTGAATGAAAAACTAAAAGGTTACAACGGTAGAAAAAACACTTTGAAAGAATGTTAGATTCTATGCTAGCCAAACAAGTCTGGAAATACAAGCCTATAGAACACCGGTGTGTGGGTAGACTCAGGAAGACCAGGTAAACCCAGGCTGGAGGATCTTTGAAGGCGGAACAGATAGCATCTTGCCTATGCCATGCTGTGAAGATGATGATGACTATGATAAGTTCTACACTGGTCAGTCTGGTAGAAAATTCATTGATACATTTAAAGAACGTTTACCGAAAAAGAATATTAGTTCAATTAAGTCTGGTTTATCATCGCACTTGATAAATGAAAATCACAATTACACCGGGTTTACGGAGAATATGAAGCCTGTATACTTCTGAGGTAAAGGTCGATACATGGATGCCTTAGAAGAGTTTGGAACGTACAAGACAACCAAGCTCCATAAAGAGCAACTACTTAACGATCAGTTATAGCTTCGGTCAACAGAAGTGGACATTGGCTGGGTCGACAGCTGACGTTGTTACGCCGAACAGTGCATGTTATGTTATTTGTATTTTTTCAGTATTTTGTATATTGGCTGTTCTGAATTGTATCGACGCGTCCTCATGACAGGGTAAGGATTTTTAGCACACGATGATGGGAACTTGTTCCCAAAACACGTTGTGATAAAGAAACTACCAAGTCGCAAGACGGATTATATTGAGGTAACTAATTTACAATTTAAATAACTAAATTCAAAATTTGAGTATCTATGAATTTCGAAAATGGCATTCAGTATGTATAGAACACAGCGGAGAAGGTATTAGCTTTGCATGCCTAGAGAAAGAGCTACGAGGAGAAAAATTAAGTAGGTGTTCCATACTAGATGAATTGGAGTTAATTGCCTTGAAAAGAAAGTGCAGTGACTAGTAAGAGTTGGATGTAAACAGACTAGGTAGCAAGAAACTTGGCAGAGAGCAAATTCATTGTGTGGTGTAGTCACTGAGAAAAAAAGGTAAACGTATTTGTTAGTGAAACTATTTTATACGTTTTACAACACAGACAAGGTTGGAAATTGAGAAATTTGGACTTTTTGCAAAATTAGCAAGGAAGAGGTTATTGTGTGTTGATACTGTGTAAAAATCTCCCGTAACAAATCTCCGAAACCATCGATTTTGATGTAACAGTTTAAGTTGCTTTTTCTTCTACAAATAGTGGTCAAGTCCATACATTGTCTTTCAAAATAATGACAACGTAGACGTTACTTGGTATATTAGTGACATAAAATTTTTAAATTTTCCATGCCCATCAAAAAGAGGGACATTATTTTATTTGTCTTGACATCGTCATTGAACCTGGATTCAAAGAAAGATAAATCGGCATCAAAAATATAATCGAAACGTGGACATCAGTCTTATATTAAACAGTATGTGTGTGCCCTTATAACCACGAAACTGTTTCATGGATTTTGACAAATAAGTGCCATTCGATTCTTTTTGATAACACGAGTGGCACTGGATATGCGACAAGTAACAAAATTAAAAAGCAATAAAATTTACTTAACGACTTGTTGAAATATTACATAAAATATTTTAATTGAGGCGCCTAGTATCAAAATCCGCAAAATTCATTCATCCAATTTCTAGCCAAATTATTATTTTTTCTACCAAACCTGATTTACAAATTATTCAGGGTAGCATAATTTAAAAGAATTATTCTGCACTTTTTATGAATCTTTTTTCTCTAAAACTACGATCTTTGAGTAATAATACGGCGTTTTACGTAGTCAGAATTTTTTTTTTGTTTATTTCAGCAATATTGACATGTTAATTTTAATGTTTATAGATTGTATACATTCGTCCTTTGTAATACAAATTACAAATTCAAAATATAAAAATAAAAAGATACAGATATGTGTTATGTGTTAAGTGTAGATTTGCCCTGACTGTAAGCCCCACTGTTTAGGCTAGTCAATTTGGAATATAATTTCAAATATAATAATAATAAATAAAATATAAAGATATTGATGATAAGAATTGTGTATGTTGTCTGGATCTCGGTATTGAACTCGCCGATGATACAGCTCCACTTTGGATTCACCAAATACAAAGAATAGATTTAATATAAATATGTTATAACTAGGTGTGATTGATTGATAAATAACAAATAAATCAAACTTTATAAATTGTGAAAATATTTTTTCTTTTTCTTGTATTGAGTTTTGATTTAATTATTTAATTTAATTAATTAATAATTAATTAATTAATTGAGTGTGTAATTTCCTTATATATCTATTCTCTCACTGTAAATTTTTTTTTGTTTAAAAAAAATAATAGTAACATTAATTATAGAAATAAAAACAATTCTGGTAACTGAGTAATGATTTGCGTTTATTAACATTCAAAATTATGCGCCAGTCAAACTGCTCATGACCAAGGCATTGGCTATTATTTGCTCCAGTCGGTAGCGAAAAAATCAACAAATATATTTTTACAAGGTTAAATTTGTGGTTCTTTTAACGAGTCGAAATGGTCAGAGGGCAAGGAACAAGATACATTCTTAACAGGTATTCTTAAACTAAATGGTAATAGCTGAAATAGAACAAAATTATTATTGAAATTGTCAATTAAAAAAAAATTAATTGCGAACCAAGTCGAAGAAATGACGTCACTCCCTTCAAGCTGGCAGTGCACCGTGCTGATGAGAAATCCAGTATGGCCGCCGTCTCCTCGATTTTAACTGCTACGTTGCTGGAATTGGCTGAGATTCTCCCCAGAAATAAAATGATATTCCCTTCTCTGCGAAGTGGTGTTGGTCCAGGAATATAGTGTAGAATGTCCTCTCGTCTTCTGCGATGTCGTTTTCGTGACGAGTTTCTTGTGTTGTGTCCGGTGTTCAAATATGGGTATTGGTGTTCTGTGAATCTTGTCCCAAAATTGTTCAAAATGGCTGTTGATTTCTTGTGTTGAGTTTTATGGTGTTATTACTGTGTTTTGGAAATTTGTGAAGTGTTAGAAATTGATAGTTAAGGTTATTTTCACTTTTTAGATCATCTCCGTTACACGCCGCATAACCACACTTGGTTTTACACAAATTATTCGGTTTTCAGTACTCTGCTAACACATTTCCAACTATTCGGCTTCACGATTAACAATAGACTAATAGACGCAACGTCGTCGTTTTAGGGTAATTTGTGCTATGTCTTTTTCCTCTTTATATTGTTTAACTATAAAAATATCTGTCTAAGACTTGGTTCACCATCTAAATATACATAATAAGTTTTCTTATTTTTTACTGTATTTCAAATATTTCTTAATTTTACATAAATCTAACTACTCAGTAATATTGATTAGTTAATTTTACATCTTTTGATATATAGCTGGGTTTGTTTCAAGCTCATTTAAGCCCAAAAATTACAATTTTATATAATGATTGTATGCCTCATATTTTGTACAAATTCAGTGTTTTAATGGTTTTTATTTGTTTTTTCTTATAATATTTCCATGGAATATACTTAATAACTCCATGATTACTTTGTTGTTAATAATTTGGTTGTTAAAACATTTCAATATTGATTAATTTACTGTTTAGTCTGATTTGATTACTATTATAGGCCTATTATTATCTGTTTCCAAAAGAAGTTAATTTCCTTTCCTTTGACATTCTATTTGCTATTAACTGTATCTGTATTAATTATATTTTCAATTTCTGTATTGTATATATTGAATTCTATTCCTATTACATAGATTGATTCTCTGATAGATAATTTTTTGGTTTATATGCCAGTCTGTGTTTACTAAAATGGTGTCTTAGCTGGTCTGTTTGTACATTATATATGGTTTACTGTTTTGAATAAAATTATTACATTTTTATGTCCTACTTGCCTCTCTAACTTACACAATGGAAAATTAAATGACATGATTTTAAAATACAATAGAATATCTTGTATCTACTAAACTTTCTTTATAATAATAACATCATTGAACCATAACATAAACATCTTATGCCTAATTTTCTCTATACTTAGAATTATAATGAGAACATATTATTATCAGTCTTTGGCTGTCCTTTGTTTTTATGTTTCATTTTATCACAACCTTATTCTATTAAAATATCTTATTCTTAGTAACAATTTCAGTTATTCACTGTCTCTTTTTATTTACTATAACTATTTTGCTAAAATATTAACATAAAAACACCTTAGAACTACTGACACTTTCAGTGATTAACTGTCTCTTGTGTTACCTATACCTAAATTGTTCATACAATAAAATAAAAACATCTTATAACTACTGACACTTGCAGTTATTGACTGTCTTTCGTGTTCCCTATACTTAATTTGTTCATACAATAAAATAAAAACATCTTATACCTATCATATTGTTATTATGCCTAAACACTAAAACACTTTTATTATCTAAATTACACTCAGTCATTAGACTGTCTCTTTAGTTTTTATCCAGTATTTCCTACACTAATGGTAGTCTGTTTTAATATATTTTTTATATCACACTTTATTAGAATGTGTCCTTTATTTTGGCTACACTACTGGTAGTCTGTTTTAATAGTTTTTTTTTACATGTTATTCTTACAACTAGTATACAATTTGGTTTTCTGGAATTGTATCTTGTAACTTGTTCTGGGTCTACATATATCAGTTTTAATTTTGTTTCATGGTATGTATTACATGACTATCATTTTTTGGAATATCTCTTCCTGGTTCTGGTCTCTTTGTGGGAATCTTGATATATTTTGTCCCTTCTTCAATATCACATTAGTAGTTTCTGGTCTTGTGGTTTCTCTGCATCTTGACCTTATTATTATTCCCTTATTAATATGGTTTCGTCCTTTTATTTCCTTTTTTATGGTCCTTCCCTTTTTACTGCTTCCCCAATCTACTGGGTATACTGCTGGTTTAACTGGTTTTTACATAGTAAGTTATTTTAATCAATGGTGGTTTTCTTTGTTATTTTTCATTTTTATTAACATTTTATTGACTTAATATACAGTTTCTAGTGTAATCCTTAAAACAATTTATTCTTCTCACTCACTATGGAACTTTTTCCTTTACTTATGTTGCATTAAGTCAAATGTTTAGCGTGATAATTTTGTTATGTTACATATGCTCTCCTGTAAAAGTGATTAGTTCAGATCATACTCTTAGTATGGATGAAATAATTATTACTAATTCTTTTGTATTTACTACATTTTCTTCGTGATTACATGTTTTCACTTTATATACCTTCTTTTTCCACCGTTGCTTCCTCTCAGATGATGTGTATCTCCTTCATTAGTTTCTTTCTTCATTAATAAGTGATCTTCAATCTTGTGTATAACATTATCATTTTATATTCTTTCTTATTTGGTGCTTCCTCACCAGTATGTTTACTCCCTAACATTCCCTAACAATTTAATTGGAACAGTTCAGAGTGGCACTTTTGGCTTCAATCCCTGCTGTCCAACACTTCAATTGAGTCCAGAGGTATTATCATCTCTGCTCAAAACATAAGACTGATGGCATTTTCTACATCCAGTCATAAGAATAAATAAACAGTAAAAGTAGTCATTTTTGACTAAAATAAACATCTTTAGATTCTTCACTTCATAATACGTTATATTAATTGATACTTTTATACACTTGACTTCTCTCTTAAAGCTTATTCCATATTAGGTGGTTTAGGTATGTGGTATAATATACATTTCATCATGTTTACATAGTAAGTAGTATTTATATTTACTCTTTCTACCATCTGGTATCCATTAAGTTATTTTATTGCTCATGGTATAACATGAATTAATTCTTTATCACTTTCACTATAACAGTGGTTATTGCAACAACATTATCATTATTAGTATCAGGGTTTTTTGGTTTCTGGTCTCACTATTTGGTCTTTACTGAGTTGGTCCTTCTTCATTGTTCAATTTTTATTAAATTATTTTCTTTGTGAGTTTGGTTAAGTTGTTTCGATTAAGTCATATGATATTCTGGTTTCCTTTCTCCTTTAGAATTTTGTATCTCTTTCTTACAAAATCTTTTTTCATATTTCAGAGTTATTTCTCATCATTTGTATGAGTAATGATATGAGCTTAATATCTTTTAAATTTAGATATTTTTATTCAACTACATTCTTTCTTATTCATAGTTGTTTTTCAAATATTTTGGTGTAAGTTGTACTTATTATTGTTTTGAATTTTGAAAATCTTTATTCATCAAAATTCTTTTCTCATTCATAATAGTCTTTGAATGTTTGGTGTAAGTGGTACTTACTAAGTTTTTGAATTTGGAAAATTATTATCTCCATCCAAATTCTTTTTACTTTCATAATAGTCTTTGAATGTTTGGTGTAAGTGGTACTTACTAAGTTTTTGAATTTGGAAAATTATTATCTCCATCCAAATTCTTTTTACTTTCATAATAGTCTTTGAATATTTTGTGTAAGTTGTACTTACTGATTTTTGAATTTTGAAATTTATTATTCATCAAAATTCTTTTTTCATTCACAATAATCTTTCAAATGTTTTGTTGTAAGTTGTCCTTACTAATTTTTGAATTTTGAAATTTTTTATTTATCAAAATCCATAATTTCTTCATAATAGTCTTTCAGATATTTGGTGTAAGTTGTACTTCCTGATTTTTGAATTTTGAAATTTTTTATTATTCCTCCTCCAAATATTTTTTAATGGATAACTGATTATAAGTTCCTTTTACTTTATTTGAAATGATATCCTTTAGTACATACGTATTGTTATTATTGTTTTTAATAATCAGGTATGGGCCGGTATACAGCAGTAACAACTTTTTGGTAATGCCTTCCAAAGTACTGGGTAATTCCCTGTTTTTTAGCAGTACCTTTCCTCCGACTTCATAGCTTATTATTTTCTTAACAGCCTTTTGATATTTGTTCTTGCGCCTTTCCTGGTCTTCTGCCAATTTATTGTAGAATCTGATTCGATTGAATTTGTATTCTTGACTCCTGGGGAACTCTATTATGTCTTGTATTTCTCTCGGAGGCGGTTTTTCATACATTGCCGTGTATGGCGTGGTACCTATAGCGGGGTGATATGACAAATTAAGGAATTCTTCAGTAGCTAATAAATATTCTTGCCACTTCTTTTGTTGATTATAGCAATAAGTCCGTAATATTCTTCCGACTTCTCGCAGTACCCTCTCCGCTGGATTGCTGCTGGGGTGGTAGACAGATGTCTTGTAAGTCTTAATGCCCAATGTATTCAGAGTGTTTCTCCACCTCCAACCCTTAAATTGCGTTCCATGGTCGGTGATTATTGATGTCGGGCGCCCTATCTCTGGAATGTAATGATTTGTTATTATTCCTAGAGTCTTCAGAGTGGTGGCTCTGTTCACAGGGTATAGTTTTGTGAATTTTGTAAAATGATCCATCATATTAATAATATATTTGTATCGATGGCGTCCGCCACTGCGGGGAAATGGACCACATATGTCCAGAAAGACCTTTTCCAGTTTGGCTTGTGAGGTAATTGGTATCATCATACCCTCCTTTCTCTCATTGTTGGTTTTCACCAATTGACATATCAGACAGGTTTTGAGGTAGTTTCTCGTTTTTCTATTGATACTTTTTATACGACAATTCTCTTCTATTGCCTTGACCACCTTCATGGCTCCCATGTGACCGTATCGTAGATGATAGTCCAGGATGATATCCTTTTCGATTGTAGTAGGGATCATGATCTTCCATATCTCTTCATCAAGGGATGTCTTGATGAATAAAATTCCATTATGTATACAATAAAATTTGTTTATTGTGTCATCTTGGTTGGAGAGACGAAGTTTAATATGGTTTAACTTCGGATCGGACTGCTGGTGTTTGCTGATGTCCTGCACTATCTTCTCTAAATCGGATCTGTCCTTAATAATATTATAGATTTTCAAGATGCTCTCCTTTTCGCCTTCGAACGTTTGTTCTTCCAGATTCACTCTCGACAATACGTCGGCTACTACATTTTTACTTCCAGGAACATACTCCCACTGTATATCGTATTCCTGCAGGGCGAGTACCCATCTGGTCAATCTACCATGGCTTAACTTGCATCTTCTCAGAAATGATATTGATTTGTGATCTGTTCGGTCACTGGATATCCGAGGATATACGTCCGAAACTTCCCGCAGGCAAAGACTACACTTAGCAGTTCTTTTTCCGTCACATTATAGTTCTTTTCACACTGGTTAAGGGTTCTGCTAGCAAAGCTCACTACTAGATGGTTTCCACTTTCATCTTCTTGGTACAGTGTTGATCCCAAGCTAATGTTACTAGCGTCACAGTTTAGAAAGAAGGGTCGGTTAAAATCTGGATGGTTGAGCATTACTGCATCTAAGAACTTCTCCTTAATTGATTTGAAAGTCTCGTCTTGTTCTTGACCCCATCGCCATTTATTCTTGGACGATAACTGGTACTGAAACTGGGCTGTCAGTTCGGAATAATTATTCTGGAACTTCCTATAATAGTTACACAGGCCTAAAAATGATTGTAGTTGTCTTCTGTTTTTTGGTGTAGGGAATCGTTGTATGGCGTCTACCTTTTCTGTTGATTATAGTAAAAAATAAAACCATAAAATAGTTTTTGTGATTTCCACTCGTCAATTTATTAAAATAATAAAATCATGACAGCTGTTTCGGCAACACAGTGCCTTCATCAGATGGTATAAGCTGACTAATTTTCGTACAAACGATACAGAATATAAAATATAATACAAGTGCTGTTGTATAGAGAGCGATAGTAATCTCGTGTCAATAAGATTTATACACATTACACAAACATATAACACAACATATAACAAGTCTATTTATACAAATTAAGCAGAGGCGAGCTATTTAGATCTAACTGATCATTTAATAATACATTTAAATATTTGTGTTTATTAATTTCAAGGGTTTCTAATAAATCAAGCTTTGGACCTTTATCAGATAAATGTAAAATTTCAAAATTGTCACTATAACTATGGTCTTTTTCTAACAAGTGATTTGCATAGTTTGATTTGCCATCATTATATCTAAAACTATAATTGTGACCATACATTCTTTTTTCGAAAGATCTACCTGTCTGTCCGATATACACTTTATTACAAGACCCACAAGATAATTTGTATACACCAGACTTTTGCAGTTTATCTGTTTTACTCTTATTATTTTTAATATATTTTCCCAAAGAAGACTGCGTCTTAAAAGCTATATTTACATTCCTTTGTGTGAAATATTTACCAATATTATCAGAAGCAGAACCTATGTAAGTGAGAGTGTGATATCTTTTAATCTGTGTTGAGGGAGGGTAAACTAGTTTTAAAGCTTGTGAATAAAATTTTTTGTTTAACAAGTGATCTATGAGGCTAGGTTGGTAACCATTGTTGACAGCTATTTGTTTAATAATGTTAAGTTCTGATTGGAAATTTGAGTCTGATAACGGAATACTAACTAGTCTGTGGATAAAACTGTGAAAAGCAGCCAATTTATGTGAGTATGGATGTGTGGAAGTAATGTGTATTGTCATATCTGTATGTGTAGGCTTATGAAAAATACCGAAGTCTAATTTATTATTGCATTTTGTTATTGTAAGGTCTAAAAAATTGATACTATTGTTATCTTCTAATTCTAAGGTAAAGCTAATATTTTTGTGTAAATTGTTAATAAAATTAAGAAAGATCTGTAATTTTCTACGTGTACCTAGAAAAATTGCTAAAATATCGTCCACATATCTATACCAAAAAATAAACAATTTGAAATAAGGGTGTGCTCTAATTTTAGTTTCTATGTAGTCCATAAAGATTTCAGCTGCCAAAGGGCTAAGTGGATTTCCCATTGCAAGCCCTTCTTTGCCAATATAGATCTTTCCATTAAATTCAAAGTAAATACATCGCAGAATATTTGGTTCTTCAAAAAGTGCTTAATGGACAACTTAACACCACATTACATGAGTTTGAAGACGAACAACAAACGTTTATCAGCGATAAAAGGGGTTGAAGCTGGCATTAGAAAATGGATGTTATACGACATGAAGATTCAATACAATAAAAGAGACGTTTGTAATATTTACCTTAAGTTTATACATACAGAATTATTACGTAGATTGCATAATATAGAATTTGACTTGCTAGACCGTAAAGTGCGAAATGATTTTCAAAGAATTATTCATAATAAATACTTAAATCAGTTACGTAAGTTAAACAAGTTGAAAATGTTTACGGTTAGTAATAGCGGTAATTATTATAATAGACAATGCGGGCATAATAACAAATTTTCTAACCATATATTTTATCAACGTTTTATGAATTTGACCAACGTGACTTTTAATAGTTTTGAAACTAAACTAATCGAAAAGGGTTTCAAATATAATATACAACCGTCAAATTATAAAAAGGAGTTTGAAATTTTAGGTGTGGATTGTGAGTTAGCTTGTAATAAGTACAATAAATTTCATGAAAATTCCGAATCTATACCATTGAACAAATACATTGTAGCGGATAAATTAACTTCTCTTTATGCTAAACAAATTAAGACTCTACCATTTAACAATAAAAATAGACTAACTATTAATTCAATTAAGAGATAATCTGTAGTTAATAATATAATATTTACCCGCGCTGACAAGGGCAATACTGTTATTGCTATCGACAAAGGCGAATATGTAAACAAGACACTTGAATGTTTGAACTCTTTTGAACCCATTGATATTAACCCGACTTTTAAATTTCAAATAGATGTTAAACAGGCTATAAAGAATTGTTCTTTCTTTGATAATCGAGATTTGGATTTTTTGTCGGTAATGAATCCTCAGCCACCAAAGCTTTACTCTTTAATTAAATTGCATAAGGATAACCATCCAATTAGACCAGTGGTATCATATGTAACTGCTCCTTCTGTTAAATTATCTAAAAGACTAATTAAGATTATACAAACACAATGCAAATTTCAATCAACACATAGTATTAAAATTTCACTAGACTTAATTAACAGAATTAAAGATTCACATATCCCAGACAAAGCTGTTTTATTATCATTTGATGTGAAAAATTTGTTTCCGAGTATTCCACCGACTGATGTAATAGATATTGTAGAAAAATTATTAATTGAAAATTGTAATAACCCCTTTATGAGAGAGGATATCTTGAATTTACTGAAGGTTTGCCTTAATCAAAATTACTTTGAATTTAATGGAAAGATCTATATTGGCAAAGAAGGGCTTGCAATGGGAAATCCACTTAGCCCTTTGGCAGCTGAAATCTTTATGGACTACATAGAAACTAAAATTAGAGCACACCCTTATATCAAATTGTTTATTTTTTGGTATAGATATGTGGACGATATTTTAGCAATTTTTCTAGGTACACGTAGACAATTACAGATCTTTCTTAATTTTATTAACAATTTACACAAAAATATTAGCTTTACCTTAGAATTAGAAGATAACAATAGTATCAATTTTTTAGACCTTACAATAACAAAATGCAATAATAAATTAGACTTCGGTATTTTTCATAAGCCTACACATACAGATATGACAATACACATTACTTCCACACATCCATACTCACATAAATTGGCTGCTTTTCACAGTTTTATCCACAGACTAGTTAGTATTCCGTTATCAGACTCAAATTTCCAATCAGAACTTAACATTATTAAACAAATAGCTGTCAACAATGGTTACCAACCTAGCCTCATAGATCACTTGTTAAACAAAAAATTTTATTCACAAGCTTTAAAACTAGTTTACCCTCCCTCAACACAGATTAAAAGATATCACACTCTCACTTACATAGGTTCTGCTTCTGATAATATTGGTAAATATTTCACACAAAGGAATGTAAATATAGCTTTTAAGACGCAGTCTTCTTTGGGAAAATATATTAAAAATAATAAGAGTAAAACAGATAAACTGCAAAAGTCTGGTGTATACAAATTATCTTGTGGGTCTTGTAATAAAGTGTATATCGGACAGACAGGTAGATCTTTCGAAAAAAGAATGTATGGTCACAATTATAGTTTTAGATATAATGATGGCAAATCAAACTATGCAAATCACTTGTTAGAAAAAGACCATAGTTATAGTGACAATTTTGAAATTTTACATTTATCTGATAAAGGTCCAAAGCTTGATTTATTAGAAACCCTTGAAATTAATAAACACAAATATTTAAATGTATTATTAAATGATCAGTTAGATCTAAATAGCTCGCCTCTGCTTAATTTGTATAAATAGACTTGTTATATGTTGTGTTATATGTTTGTGTAATGTGTATAAATCTTATTGACACGAGATTACTATCGCTCTCTATACAACAGCACTTGTATTATATTTTATATTCTGTATCGTTTGTACGAAAATTAGTCAGCTTATACCATCTGATGAAGGCACTGTGTTGCCGAAACAGCTGTCATGGTTTTATTATTTTAATAAATTGACGAGTGGAAATCACAAAAACTATTTTATGGTTTTATTTTTTACTATAATTTACAATGGATTTTCACCAAGTAAAGGCATCAAGCATTAATTTTCTGTTGATGGTGTTATTCCTTGACTGTTTAGCTGGAAACCCAGGAATTGAACTTCTTTAGCTATAAGCTTGGACTTGTCTAGTTTAAGGGTGACATTATTTTCAGCGAGCTTCTTCAAGACATGCTCCACACGGTAACAGTGTTCTTCCCAGTTGGTTGATGTTATTAGGAGATCATCAACATAGACAGTCGTGAATTGGAGCGCTTCTGGTCCTAGTATATGATCCATACAGGCGACAAAAACAGCTACTGAATTCACCAACCCGAAGGGCAACCTCTTAAACTGATAATTGCGCCCTTCGAAGATGAACGCCATGTATTGCCGGCTTGCTGGGTGCAACTCCACTTGCCAATAGCCGCATACGGTATCCCAAGTGGTAATGAATCGTGTTCCGTGGAACCTCTTCAAAATCTCATCAATTTTGCCAGGTGAGGTACGATCGTTAATTATCATTTTATTTATCTCACGTGCGTCAAGGCAAAGCCTTACCTTCCTATTTTTCTTTTGTATGGCCACAATTGGGCTAGTGTATGGCGATTGACTGCTCTCGATGATATCTCTACTGATCATATTCTGGATCTCTGTGCGTACGGCTTCTTTCAAAGATTGTGCTATTGGATACGACTTTCGGTTAAATTCTACCGGTTCTCTGAATCGTATGGAACATTGGTAGTTCCGGATCTTTCCAGGTTCGTCCGAAAATACAGCTCGATATTTTTCATATATTTCGACCAATTGATTCAGCTGGTTTACTTTTAATTGCTCGTTAGTATTGTGGCACTGGAAGTTACGTATCTCCTGAATCTTTTGTTGCCATAGGTCATCCTCCGAATCCTGATGTACTGGCTTGTTGTTTGTTGAGTAGTTGGACAAGTAATTCACCTTATTTTGGTGGTCGAGAAGTTGTCTGGAGTCTAACGTCTTGTTATTAGTTAAATTGGCTACCCAGGTCGAACCTTCAGCAAAGAGTGATACCTTTCCTCGGCACAAGTCGATAACTGCTGAGTTTCTGCGCAATATGTCACATCCTATCATGATGTTGAAAGGTAATCCGGCTGCAACAAGAAATATCATATCCACACTAATGCCCTGACTGTTGACACTTAGGGATACTTGCTTTCTTATGGTCTTGTTCTGTCGGCCGGTAGCTCCTACAAGTACAATATTATTAATAGGTAGTACCGGTAAGTTTTTGAGGCATTCCTGCTGTATCCGGTCCAGCTCATTTCGATTTATTATGGAGACATTGGCTCCAGTGTCTATCATTATAGGAACAGAAATACCCTCAATTTCTGCAATTATGTATATTATTTCATTATCATTATTATTAATATTAATCTCGCTTTCTTCTAGTAGGTCCTTACGGATATCTTTCAAATAATTGCTGTATATTATGGTAAAATTTTTTCTGTTTTTCTTCGAATTCATTCCTTCTTGGTTAAACCCAGCAGATTGGAGCAGTAAAGGGTTATTGGAGTTTATTACTGCCTCCGTTCGTTTAAATGTTCCGCATCATTACGGATTAGACCGTTGGAAGCATCAGCTTGGAGTCCTGAGACTGCTTCGTTTGGTTCTGCTCGATCGTCCTGTTGGGCTTCTGTTACAGGTAGTCTTCGCTGATTGTCCAGGCTGGAACTACGTCTGGGCTCGTACTCTCTGTACCTATTACTTCCCTGACTTCCTTGAAAGGTCTCGTACTCGTAGTATCGGCTCCTTCGTTGAGGCTGGTACCTCCTCTGTCCACTGCCTTCCGCTCTGATGTAGTTAATATTGGGTCGATATGTCCTGTAATTATTGTTATTACCTCCATTCGGGTAATTCCGGTTATAATTACCATGATAATTGTTATTAGAAAAGTTGGGGTTCCTCTGACCATTTGGAACATAGTTACGATTATTATTATAATAACCGTTGTTATTTTGTGGACGGTTATTATTATTATTATTATTATTATTATTATTATTGTTGTGGTTGTTGTCATTATTATTAATGCGAGGAATATTATTATTATTATTATTGTTGTTAAATCTCGGTAAATTATTGTTATTTCGGGTGTTATAATTGTATTCGGCATTATTCCGATTTGCGGAATTATAATTATTATTGTTACCCACATTCTGCCGATTATTATTATTCAAATTATTGTTGTTACTTCTTGGTTCCTGCTTTTCATATCTCCTGCGACTTTGACGGTAATAGTCTTCATGCTCATACATTTCTAAAAGCTCGGTCATGGCTTGCACAGTCTTTATTTGACTGTTTCTTCTGGCTCTTATAATATCCTCCTCATAATGGTATGAGAGTTTACTGACCAGGCATTCTTCCGGTATTCGGGGCTCTAGATGTTTGGCCACGCACACCTTTCCCAAAAAGTACGCCGTTAAAGTCTGGTTTCCATACGGGTTGTACTTTCTATGACAGATCCCGTCTCTGGCGATATTTTGTGTTGATTCAGACCAATATTTGGCTTTGAATAGCCTTCTGAATTGTTGATAATCGGTCACTTCGTCTCTTATCGCCATCCACCAATTATCTGCTATCTCCTTGAACGATTCGTCAAGCACTTCTTTATTCTCCCTCCAGCGATTACCTCTGTGTTTGGTGAAGTACTCTTCGATTCTGTCTAGGAACTCCATTGGTTTGTTTTTATAAAACCTGAAGTTAATCCCTTCACGATTCTCACTATTGGGACAACTGGTAATGCTTGTCGGTCGACTATGGAATAGGTCTATATCTGTCTGGTTCTGTCGCACCTGACTGTTGATACTGGTCACAGTAGCTTCAATGCCGTCACATTTTTCTGTGAATCGGTCCTGCACTCGCTCCCAGTCTTCCCGTGTTTCTTTTAGTCTTTCCTCCAACGTCTTCCTAGTCGTTTCTTCAATGTTGTTAACCTTAGTGTTTATTTCGGTCTTGATACTCTGTACTTCTCGTTCGGTTTGACTCCATTTTTCGTCAGCTCTGGTAACCCTTTGTTCGATTACCGTTATTTCTTCTTCTATCTTCTTGCTGATTGTTTCGTTGTTTTCAGCTATCTTCTGCCCCAGTTCTTCCTTCAATGCTTCCATCTTTTCATCTAATCGGTTCATGTTCTCTTGGTTCGTCTCCTTCAATTCTTCTCTCAATTGCTGACTATTGCTTTCCATTTTCTGATTTGTTTCTTCCATCTTCTTGTTGGTCTCTTCCAGTTTTTGGCTTATCTGGGTTAATTCCTCTTTCGACTGTTTATTGTCAGTCTTTATTTCCTCCATTTTCTCCTCAATCTTCTGAATATTTTCTTCCATCTTCTCTTCTATCTTCTTACTGTTTGCTTCCATCTTGTCCTCCATCTTCTTACTGGTATCTCCAATTTTATTGCCCAATTCTTCCTTCAATCGTTGGTTATCATTCTTCATTTCCTTATTATTTTCTTCCATTTTCTCCTCAATCTTCTGAATATTTTCCTACATTAATAATTTATTTTCGTTTTTTATTTCGTCCATTTTCTCCTCCATCTTCTTACTGTTTTCTTCCATTTTCTCCTCCATCTTCTTACTATTTCCTCTTAATTCTTCTTTCAATTGCTGGTTATCATTCTCCATCTTCTTGCTATTTTCTTCGATTTTCTTGTTGGTATCTCCGATTTTGTTACTCAACTCTTCCTTTAATTCTTCCTTCGTCGTTTTAAATTCTCGGAGTAACATCTCCATCATTCTATCCAATTTTGTATCTTCCTTTGTGGTGGATTTCTCCGGCTGTTCCTCCTGTGGTGCAGGCTTGTTTGGTTCTGCTGGCGGTAACATCGACTCCACATCTTCCACTGGTGTCGCTTCTTTATCCTCCATGTCTACCTCCTGCTCGGCCTCCATAGCCCTTTTTCTTGATGTAGCTCTCCTGTGCATCTCGCTCCCTCTTCCGACCTATTGACCGCTGCCAAGCTAAAAATAGGAAATTGGACAGTCGTCCTTATTTTACAACTCTATTACCTCCTATTTAAAGCCCCTTAAGTAGGACGCCAATTTGTAATATATATAATTACAAATTTAAAATAAAAAAAATAAAAAGATATATATTCGGTGTAGATTTGCCCTGACTGTAAGCCCCACTGTTTAGGTTAGTCAATTTGGAATATAATTTCAAATATAATAATAATAAATAAAATATAAAGATATTGATGATAAGAATTGTGTATGTTGTCTGGATCTCGGTATTGAACTCGCCGATGATACAGCTCCACTTTGGATTCACCAAATACAAAGAATAGATTTAATATAAATATGTTATAACTAGGTGTGATTGATTGATAAATAACAAATAAATCAAACTTTATAAATTGTGAAAATATTTTTTCTTTTTCTTGTATTGAGTTTTGATTTAATTATTTAATTTAATTAATTAATAATTAATTAATTAATTGAGTGTGTAATTTCCTTATATATCTATTCTCTCACTGTAAATTTTTTTTTGTTTAAAAAAAATAATAGTAACATTAATTATAGAAATAAAAACAATTCTGGTAACTGAGTAATGATTTGCGTTTATTAACATTCAAAATTATGCGCCAGTCAAACTGCGCATGACCAAGGCATTGGCTATTATTTGCTCCAGTCGGTAGCGAAAAAATCAACAAATATATTTTTACAAGGTTAAATTTGTGGTTCTTTTAACGAGTCGAAATGGTCAGAGGGCAAGGAACAAGATACATTCTTAACAGGTATTCTTAAACTAAATGGTAATAGCTGAAATAGAACAAAATTATTATTGAAATTGTCAATTAAAAAAAAATTAATTGCGAACCAAGTCGAAGAAATGACGTCACTCCCTTCAAGCTGGCAGTGCACCGTGCTGGTGAGAAATCCAGTATGGCCGCCGTCTCCTCGATTTTAACTGCTACGTTGCTGGAATTGGCTGAGATTCTCCCGCAGAAATAAAATGATATTCCCTTCTCTGCGAAGTGGTGTTGGTCCAGGAATATAGTGTAGAATGTCCTCTCGTCTTCTGCGATGTCGTTTTCGTGACGGGTTTCTTGTGTTGTGTCCGGTGTTCAAATATGGGTATTGGTGTTCTGTGAATCTTGTCCCAAAATTGTTCAAAATGGCTGTTGATTTCTTGTGTTGAGTTTTATGGTGTTATTACTGTGTTTTGGAAATTTGTGAAGTGTTAGAAATTGATAGTTAAGGTTATTTTCACTTTTTAGATCATCTCCGTTACACGCCGCATAACCACACTTGGTTTTACACAAATTATTCGGTTTTCAGTACTCTGCTAACACATTTCCAACTATTCGGCTTCACGATTAACAATAGACTAATAGACGCAACGTCGTCGTTTTAGGGTAATTTGTGCTATGTCTTTTTCCTCTTTATATTGTTTAACTATAAAAATATCTGTCTAAGACTTGGTTCACCATCTAAATATACATAATAAGTTTTCTTATTTTTTACTGTATTTCAAATATTTCTTAATTTTACATAAATCTAACTACTCAGTAATATTGATTAGTTAATTTTACATCTTTTGATATATAGCTGGGTTTGTTTCAAGCTCATTTAAGCCCAAAAATTACAATTTTATATAATGATTGTATGCCTCATATTTTGTACAAATTCAGTGTTTTAATGGTTTTTATTTGTTTTTTCTTATAATATTTCCATGGAATATACTTAATAACTCCATGATTACTTTGTTGTTAATAATTTGGTTGTTAAAACATTTCAATATTGATTAATTTACTGTTTAGTCTGATTTGATTACTATTATAGGCCTATTATTATCTGTTTCCAAAAGAAGTTAATTTCCTTTCCTTTGACATTCTATTTGCTATTAACTGTATCTGTATTAATTATATTTTCAATTTCTGTATTGTATATATTGAATTCTATTCCTATTACATAGATTGATTCTCTGATAGATAATTTTTTGGTTTATATGCCAGTCTGTGTTTACTAAAATGGTGTCTTAGCTGGTCTGTTTGTACATTATATATGGTTTACTGTTTTGAATAAAATTATTACATTTTTATGTCCTACTTGCCTCTCTGACTTACACAATGGAAAATTAAATGACATGATTTTAAAATACAATAGAATATCTTGTATCTACTAAACTTTCTTTATAATAATAACATCATTGAACCATAACATAAACATCTTATGCCTAATTTTCTCTATACTTAGAATTATAATGAGAACATATTATTATCAGTCTTTGGCTGTCCTTTGTTTTTATGTTTCATTTTATCACAACCTTATTCTATTAAAATATCTTATTCTTAGTAACAATTTCAGTTATTCACTGTCTCTTTTTATTTACTATAACTATTTTGCTAAAATATTAACATAAAAACACCTTAGAACTACTGACACTTTCAGTGATTAACTGTCTCTTGTGTTACCTATACCTAAATTGTTCATACAATAAAATAAAAACATCTTATAACTACTGACACTTGCAGTTATTGACTGTCTTTCGTGTTCCCTATACTTAATTTGTTCATACAATAAAATAAAAACATCTTATACCTATCATATTGTTATTATGCCTAAACACTAAAACACTTTTATTATCTAAATTACACTCAGTCATTAGACTGTCTCTTTAGTTTTTATCCAGTATTTCCTACACTAATGGTAGTCTGTTTTAATATATTTTTTATATCACACTTTATTAGAATGTGTCCTTTATTTTGGCTACACTACTGGTAGTCTGTTTTAATAGTTTTTTTTTACATGTTATTCTTACAACTAGTATACAATTTGGTTTTCTGGGATTGTATCTTGTAACTTGTTCTGGGTCTACATATATCAGTTTTAATTTTGTTTCATGGTATGTATTACATGACTATCATTTTTCGGAATATCTCTTCCTGGTTCTGGTCTCTTTGTGGGAATCTTGATATATTTTGTCCCTTCTTCAATATCACATTAGTAGTTTCTGGTCTTGTGGTTTCTCTGCATCTTGACCTTATTATTATTCCCTTATTAATATGGTTTCATCCTTTTATTTCCTTTTTTATGGTCCTTCCCTTTTTACTGCTTCCCCAATCTACTGGGTATACTGCTGGTTTAACTGGTTTTTACATAGTAAGTTATTTTAATCAATGGTTTTCTTTGTTATTTTTCATTTTTATTAACATTTTATTGACTTAATATACAGTTTCTAGTGTAATCCTTAAAACAATTTATTCTTCTCACTCACTATGGAACTTTTTCCTTTATTTATGTTGCATTAAGTCAAATGTTTAGCGTGATAATTTTGTTATGTTACACCTTGTATAGTATGGTCCAACTGCTCAATTGATTAGACTCTGTAATGGTCGAGTTCAGTGAGTACCGAGACGATAGTCACACGAGTCGTGAATGAACGCGGTTTATATACCATGCCGAGTGCAACAACCCAATTAGTTATATTCAACAGTCAGATAGCTACTTTTCTTACAGGTGAGTAGAAGTCAAACATAACTGCTATACTTTTCTAACTTACGGGTTATGTACAAATATACTGACAAATAGGCGAAAATAACAAGGCAATAAACGAAAGTGAGAGGGACTTCGCAGAGATTACTGCTGGGAAAACGGAACATATAATCATATAACTTATAATCATTGCACTTACATCTGTATGTAGGCCTACCTGAACAATTTTCTTCTTCGGTCCTGGATTTCAATTATTGGTTAAATATTGTAATCAGTCTGTCCAAATGTCTGCTAAGTGAAACGATAAATAAGAAGACAGAAAACATACACTCCGTTCCAGGAAAATAAACGAAAACTCGAAAGTGCTTTATTATACAATAAGTCTGCTTTTTATTTGAGAGCAGTCATTAAAATACGAGAGACTCGGCCGCGCGAACAGAAAAGTTGAAGGCCGTAACAGGTGGGTTCACACCACGCAACATTAAGTTAACACTGCGCTAAATTACAGTACGAAGTTTGGGCAGCGACCGTAAACTTTGAGTTACGACCCACACCAAACATTCTGTGTTCAGACGAACTACGCGCTTTCATTTATGGCTGTAGTATGTTTCTCGCGATGTTTTCAGAAGTTATTTTTACAACACAACACTTTGTCGGCGCACATAGTAATGGCCGTTACTTGTTTCAGCGCAACATTGGAAGTTGTGATTAAGTGTGTAACGTTTCGTATAACTTCTCAACAATTTATAGTGGAATCAAGTGTTTTCAGGCACAGGAACAATGCATAGAAAATAAAACAATGTGATGGCAACGATTCATGAAGTCAGTACAATGCGTAGTACAAAATTTGATATTTAATAGAATTTTTCTAATAGAATTTATTTAATAGAATTTAGTTAATAGAATAATTCACTTGTAAACTCGTAACGTAAACTATTTATTTTCTTCAGTTACGCAGGGGGACATTTGTCATTAATGTGTAATAACATAAGTTAATTATTCCAACTGCCCTGGCTTCCGACTCTAGTCCTTGTGACCGTGGCAGTAATACGATAGATAATCCCGCCATCTGTGTTGTTTACGATGTTCAGTTACACCAACTGTGTTAGCAAACGCTTGTAGTGCTGCTTAAATGACAAAAACGTGTGAGACTTTTAGGCAAACCTCATGAGAAACAGTAAAATTAGGCTATGGCATGGGCGTATCCAGGGGGGGGCAAGGGAGGGCAGCTGCCCCCCCTTCCAACAAACTGGAAAAAAATTTAAAAAAACAATTGTAAATAATTTATTAACAGACTGGTTGTTGATATTTAAAAATGAAAGAAACTAATTACGAAATAGACACTCGCGTCATCTATGAGAAGTTATAAGAACTATAACCTTACGATTTCTATAAGATTAGCTTATGTAACTCGCAACTCTTACTGTTACACGCCATGACGCCATCTCTGAGAAGTGAGAAGTGATAAGAACTACAACCTCTTTTTCTTATTAGAACACAACTCTTACAGTACTTATCATTAGAGTGAGTGCGGCGAAGTTACTTTCGCAAGTAACAATTTTTACGACATTAAGAAGTCAATTACCACAATTTTTACTACAGGAAGAAGCCATACACTGAAAGATAAATGGATATTAGAAAATTTTGTGGTAAGTAAGGACTTTTATTTGGTTATCTACACTTGTATGTGTTATTTAGGCAAAAAAATTGGGCATGTGGGCAAAATAACCAATATTACAATTTACATGTATATTTAAATGTATAAAACGGAAACGGTATTATCCTGGACATTGATTTTTCAACCCTATAATTTTCGCTCAAGTACTTTTTCACCCTTTTTCGAGTTTTTTTTTCACTGGTATGTGTATTTTAAAACTATCCTAACTTAACCTAAACGGTGGTTTTGCGAAAAATTTGTTTTTTAACCAAATTTCGTCGTGGACAAATCGGGACATGGCTCCGGAATAGTCACGTTTTACGTAAAAGAGAATCCACAACCGTCTCGGAAACTCCTAAATGTCCTGGAAAGTCCCATTTCTCGCTAATGTATGATTTATCATTATGAGTACATAAAAGCATGAGTTATATTTTTCAATTAATAAAATAACCAACTTCCTGTAGTCAGTTTCACTCATGAGCCTAACCAGGGGAGGTTTTGGGGCTTATAACGGTGTAACCTATCCTTGCTCTCAAATAATTGCTAGAATAAAATCCGTAAGTGCACGTTTAGCCCTACCAATTATTCCGTTCCAAAACCCACAATTATCAGCTTTTTATTATACACGAGATGTATCTAGCTATACAACAATCAGAGTCAAATATTGACTCATGATTATTCCTAATATGCGAATGACGAAGAAGCGTTGCAGTATTAATTAAAGCAACCACTTAAACTATTTTTTCTATTTAACAGTTCATTGTTCATTTTCTTAGTTATAAGATGATCTCAGGTGATCATTAAAACACAAATGTGAGCTTACATTATTGGTTTTTTTTAAAAACATAAGAACTGAAACGAACAATCACGTAGAGGTTAAAACGTTGAAGAAGTTAAGCTATTTTGTATAAGCTATTGTTGAAGAAGAAAGGCAAATTGCGTGCTTTACTTTGTCCAATTTTGCACAAAGGAACAACTTTAAGTATGTTCTAGCAATCATCAACGTTTATTTTACATGATTAAGCATGACTTTGGAAGTTTCATTTATTTATATAATTAAAATTATTTTTCTAAAAAAAATGTTATAAAAATTATACAATTATACTTTAGCTTACTTTTAGCTTATGCAAATACAATAGTTAAAAGAAGCTTAGTATAAATTATTCTCCAACGTGCTTTCGGTCAGTTACTATGTGTACCATATTTTACCTATTAATATCTCTTGGTAATCTTACTAAATTTTTTATAAAGGCATGGACCAAAAAACGCGTCATACCGATCACCTATCATTCAAAATGAAATAATTGATCTCTGTGGTGCTATAATCAGGGAACAAATCATCACAAGGGTTAAAGAAGCTTGCGCTTACAGCATTCTAGCTGATGAAACCGCAGTTATTTCTGGAAAAGAACAGCTGTCTATTGGATTACGTTTCTTTGATGAAAAGGCCAACGAAATCAAAGAGGAATTTTTAGGCTTTGTAGAGATTGAAGGACTTGATGCCAGAAGTATTGCCAAAGCTATTGATGATTTAGTTACAAACTTAAATCTAGACCCTGATAAGTGTGTGGGATTAGGTTTCGACGGATCTTCCACCGTGTCTGGCAAAGAAGGGGGTGTGCAGGCAATCTTGAGGTAAAAGTACAAAAAAGCCTTATACTTCCATTGCTCCTCGCACAAGCTAAACCTGGTCATGAACGACTTAAACCTTATCCCAGAAATTCGAAACTGCGTTGGAACTATCAAGGAGATAATCACATTTTTTCGCGAGTCCGTTTTACGACGCAAGCTTATTGCAAACATTCCTAAATTGTGTGAGACTAGATGGTCAGAAAAGTACAAGAGGATTCATGTTTTTAAGGATAACTTCGTCAATATTGTTGAAGCATTAGAGATATTAGCTGAAGAGGGAAATGTAGCAACCAGAAATAAAGCATATCAAATGCATGCATCGGCGTGCAGATCTTCATTTATTGTCTCAGTAGCATTAATTGCAAAGTATTCCGCTATACTGCAACCCATAGCAAATACACTTCAATTGAAGACACTTGACATAGTCAAAGCCAACCACCACATTCAAACTATTCTCGACATGCTAAGAGATCATCGGAAAGATGCAGAGAGCATCACAGATGACGTTTTGAAAGAAGCATATGACATTGCAAAGCATTTGAATATTGATATAACCGCCACTCGCGTTTCTGGCCGACAAAAGCATAGAAGTAATCCTCTTGCTGAAAATCTATCCGAATTTTGGAGAAGGTCTCTAATAATTCCTTACTTGGATTCCATCATATCATCTTTAGAAGTTAGATTTTCTTCAGACAAATCGCTTGCATTTTCATTGACACATTTCCATCCGAGTAACATGAGAGATGCTTCTTCATTGGAGGAATGGAAAGAAAGTACTGCATCTTGTGCAACATTTTACAATTTGGAAGGCATAAACGGGGAAAGGGAATTGTGGTTTAAAATGTGGAATGAGGTACAAGAAGCATCAGACATCACTGAAGTTTTAAAAAAGAGCGAATTGTTTTTCCCGGCCATTAGAAAGGCGCTAGTGATATTGCTCTCACAGCCCTGCACAACAAGCAGTATAGAGCGTTCATTCAGTTCTCTTCGCCGAATTAAAACATGGCTAGAAGTACTATTGGTGAAAATAGATTAAATGGATTATTTGTTCAAGAATTAATTTCTTTTAATAAATGGTATTCTTCCTTTTATTATTGTTTATTAAAACATGGTTAAGAATAAGTATTGGTAAAAATAAGTTAAATGCTTAGCCATGCTAAGCATTCATCGTCAACGAGTTTTCGCAAAAAAGGAACAAGGAGCTGTAGTTAGAAAATTTGTAACTAATCCTTAAAAACTATTGTTAAAAAAATTTTTTTTAATAAATGTTATTCTTCCTTATGTTATTGTTTATTATGTATTGTTTATTATGTATTGTTTATTATATAGTATGGCACTATGGACCCTCCCCCCGCCATCAAAGAGGTTGATTTTCGAAAACTGCCCCCCCTTCCGTTTTGAGCTGGATACGCCCATGGGCTATGGTGTTATTTAAATGAACGATTCCGCGCCACTGAAGATGTCCATCATGGATACCGACGAAACGTATGCAAGTGTGCTTAGATAATCTGGACAAGCCCCAAAAATTGTGACAATGGTGTTGTTTGTTTAAGGAAGGACACTAAGTCACTCAACAGTGATGACAGATGACACAGTGGAAATTCGTGGAAATTGGCGAGTTAGGCTCAGAATTATTCTTTTCAGTTTCCTAATATTTCACGCTTCGCTAATTTACGACACGTGAGAAAGAAACTTGGTTACAATAAACTGTATGCCAAATGGATGCCGAAAATGTTAACTGATACACACAAGCAGAATTGTTTGGTTGTAGTTCAAACAATTTCGCAGCGATTTGAAATTAAAGGGATGGGCTCTTTGAACTCGTCAATTGCAGATGAAACCTGGGTTTCCTTTACAAAAACAGTCGATCCAATGGCAACACGCATAATCTTCGATGCGACACCAGGTGCATGGCGATATCATAACTGGTTCGACACAGAAGCCGCGGACTTTTACGAAAATAGAATACGGAAGGTCTTGAAGTTCTTGATATTTAAAATTCGTAAAAGTCAATTGAAAAATAATTAAATTTTGTGGAGTTTTTGCTATAAAAACCCCATTTTTAACTTTGAAAGCCTTCTTATTTCGAAACGCACATTACTTAAAAACACGCCTCGTAGTTATATGAGTCAGCAAAACTTATATAGCACGATTTCGAAATGTTCCCTCTCTCGCTCACCTTTCATCTTAGTTTCAGTAGAAACAAGGAAAGCTTTTTTATTAACCATGTAAATAAATTCAGTCTGTTATTAGTAAATCGGTAAGGTAGAGGGCGATAAGTTATAACATTGAAAACAGAATACCTAAGACACATATAATAATACATCACGTGACGATGAAGGCAAAATATTTAGCTTATAACGTTTGAAACGTAATGAAGCTTTGAAATTCTGCCCCCTTCTCTCCCAGTTATCAAACTTTACCTTTACCTCGTAATATTGGAAACAACCCTCATTTAAACAGTTACTATATTTATTAACACAGAACGAGGACAGTTGCATACTACTGAATGTTTTGATAACGCCTTGGTGAAGATGAGAATAGTCTGATAACGCGATTCCTTAAATGACAGAAAGAAATTTCTCGTTTATTGTATTTCTTGTTGATTTGTGAAATGTTTAGACGTTTACACCCGTAACTGCTTGGTTTTTGTCTAGTTTTTTTACTTTCTGAGCATTATATTCAAACCGCGCACTCACGCACACACAAAATTTATGTTCCCTGTTTATTTCTCATTAGTACGACGTGAATGAAGAAACATATACGAATATCTTATTAAAAACATATACGTTTCTAACAAATTTCTTAATACTAGCACATTTGAAAAATTCTTAATTTGAAAACTTACAGAACTGATTGGAGCTCAAAGGGAGCAGAATTCTTAAAATACTACAAAAATGTACAACTTTAAAACGTAAAACACATCTGTTTCCTGTAGACTAACCATAAGTGTCTGCTGCAGTCCTATCATGCGTCTGATGCATAAACATAACTTTCCCGCCCCTGTGCGTCAGTAACACAAATTCATTGGATGCGACTATTGCTCCACCGAAACCGCAACATTAGGGGCTATAAAAACCACCCCTATCAATTTATCGTCAAGAGATTAGAAAAGTCCAAAAATAAACTAAATAAAATAAATTTGACGATGTACTAAAAAAGGTTTTGCTAATTTTTTAAATTATTTGCAAAATCCTATATTCACACCTTTCAACCCCTGAGGACTTGTAACCTCGACCCAATCGTATTATCATTGAATTTAATTTTAACCTTAAAGTTTCGGAGAACTTTTATTCTTATTTTGGCTGACCATCTAAATATGTCGTATACATATTCAATTTTAGCCTGTTTTCCCTGTACTATGAAAAGTCTTCACTAGTTCTGTGTGCTGTGTAGAATTCAAGGGCAAATATACTTGTCACTTTCGATGCAAGAATTCAGATAGCAACAGCCTTTTAAATTTTAATTGTTGTATCTATCTTGAATTTTGATACTTAAGAAAAATCATCCGTATTCAACTACTCAAAAATAATAATAACAGACTCGTTTATAGTAGAAACAAAAAAAAGCTGCCCAACCTAAACTGTTTCGAATACAAGGAGAGGGGTGTGGATGATATGGATGATACAGGAGTGTTCAATAGAAACAAGTTTAGAGGCTGTAAAGCATTTTTTATTCAACGATTTTAAAAGAAGTCTCCATTAACATTAAGGCATGAGTCCCATTGTTGCACTAATCTGTAGATTCCCTGCTGGTAAAATTCTTGCGGCTGTTTGCGGAACCATTCGCTAACAGCAAACTCTACCTCTACCTCAGCGTCCGATTTGAACCGCCGTCCTTTTAGTTATTTCTTTAGTGGGCCAAAAACATGATAATCGCACGGGGACAAGTCGGGACTGTAAGGTGGATGTTGTGAGACTTCCCACTTCATACGACCAAGCAGATCTTGAATCGTCTGGGCTACTTGGGGTCGAGCAGTATCATGCAGAAGAATGACATGTGAGCTTCCCGGGACGTTTATTCTTGATGCTGACCCGTAAGCATTTTAAGCTGTCTGCATATCGCTCAGCGTTGACGTTGACACCAGGTACTTTAAAATTTGAGAGCAGCACACCCTGATAATCAATAAATACGGTTACCATTACTTTTCCTGCGGAAGGTTGGGACTGACATTTTCTCGCCTTCGGAGATTGTGCATCCTTCCACTGCATACTCTGACGTTTGGATTCTGGTTCGTAGTGATAACAACAAGACTCATTACCCCCAACAATTGTTGTGTAGAAAGGCGTTACCTTGTTATAGATAGCGCATCAAATGATGATAAGGCCGAACGCAAATTTGTCTGCTCATCAGTAAGCAGTCGTGGAATCCACTGATCAGCAACTTTGTGATAGCCAAGACTATGAATGATGGAATAAACAGTTCCCACGCTGATGCTCAACATTTGAGAAAGTTCTGTAAATTTGATGCGCGTAAAGCAGATTCCAGCTGTCTCACATTTTCATCTGATGCTGCAACACGTGCAGGTCCGGGACGTGCCAAATCTTTCAACCACTCCCGTATGAGAATAACTACAGTTGCCATATACAGGTTTCATTCTCGTATAAATTTCCATTGGCTGACGCCCCTCAGCGGCCAAAAACTGAATAACGGCACGAAGATAATCTTTCGACGGATTTTCTATCATAGATGCCATTTTTCAACCCAGTCACAACGCTTAGAAAAGAAAAAACTGCAAATATTTTTGACAGACGCGTCTCTATTACTTAAACAGACAACATAAACAAATGAATTCCGTTGCCATGGGGACGAAGTCACGGCTGCGCAGATCAAACGTGTTCCTATTAAAAAATCCTCGTAGTTTCCAAGCGTCTATTAATATTCCAAGTGTCCGAATAGGTAGGCCCAACGGTTCACAAGTCCAATTTACCTTGTGGCGAAAATGTCTGGTACGCTTCGTGACTTTATGGCTACTCCCAAGATCTATCCCGTTAGATATTATTAACAGTAGCCAAACACCCTGATCTCTCTTCTACTAAGCCCAAATATATTTTAAAATACTTAAAAAAAATTAAATTTTGGTGTTCATGTACAAAAATTTGTGATTTTTTTAAATCATTATTTTACTTACTTGTTTCGGTGGATTCAGTAACCGTTACTTCTATGCTGCGAAACAGAATGTTAACAAACATATTTTCCCTACACGTATTTCCTATTCAAGCTCATTTTCGCGATGCGAATATGCTAACAAACGTAGTAACAAGCTTCTTGATATCTGATACGCTTTATGAAGTCTTTGTTTAGTAATTGTATTAGAACGCTAATTTCTTTGTATACAGGAATTATATTACACCACGCCTTGTATTCAATAATTTTTATGACATGCAACAGTACTTATTTTATAATAGGCCTATATCTATTAATGAAAAAATGTCTACAAACAACACAGGCAATAATTTCTTACTCTCTATTTTTCTACATTTTTTTATCTGTGTATATAGGATTGTCTCTGTTTCCCTCTCACCACTCTCTCTCTCTCTCTCTCTCTCTCTATTTCTCTTCCTTTTCCTCTCTCATTCTCGTTGTTCTTTCTTCGCGTTTCTCTATTACTTTCTCGAATGTGAAAGACAGTGTATAAGATGAAACAAATGACAGAAATATAGAAAGAGACTTGTGGCGGACAAAGAGTCAGAAAAATGAAAGATTACTAAAACAAGAGAAAAATGTAATTACGAAAAAGGTACGTCTTTTGAATTTATGTGCGCGTGGAATGTAGTCAGTTAAATACGTAAACGAATGAGAGACAATAAGTTGAACCGACTGCTTAAAGGTACTGGATGAGCGTATTCTAGTAATAGTCATAAAGAATCGTTGCACAGAAGACTCTACATGGGAACTGTTAGATATCTGTTAATCACTATCAGCACATAACAATTTTAATGAAAACTATATCAAAAATTGATGAAAAAAATCTACCGGATGTAAAGCGAGGATGGCCAGCCAATTAAAGCTTCAATCTCTCATAAGGAGGCCATTCAATCACTGACTACAATAACCAAGTGTTACGAATGACAAGACAAAACAGAACTGCCTAAAAAAATATTTCACTGCGTCAGACACATAATTTGGCTCTTAAAAAGAAAAAAACAGAAGAAAGTTACAGTCTTTTCACAGTCATTAAAAAAACATAGTTTGATCTTGTTATTAAAGTGTTTGATCTTGAAAGTTTCCAGCAATACATATGGTATAGCATAACAATATCGCATTGTTTGTGTAGTAATAAATAATTTAAATTGTCTTTAATAAGTTTTTACATAATTCCTAATTGATTTCACTAATTCGTCATCCCTTTAATCCCGCAGCTGACAGATTCATGAGGTTATACTGTTAGTATTATGAGGTGTATAATGTTCCCTTATAATGTGATAATATGGAGGTCACTAGGATACAGTCTTTCTTTGTTTACAGATTTATAAATGTTTCCTACTAGTTTAAGCAGCACAGTGTGAAACTCGATTTAAGATTCTAATTGAGAATAATATGTCTAAGTGCATCAATAATTCTGTATTACAGCTACAAGTAGTGTGAGCTGTATAAAAATACACAGTTGCTTGCTGTGTGACACTTGTTTTATAATTGCACAAAATCTGTGCAATTAACATTAAATATACGAGGGCGGATTGAAAAGTTCGCGGCCTACCATATAAACGAATGTGTGGCGTTTCTGTTTTTTACCACATCGTGGCGCCACGTTTGCCCCACGAACATATGTGAAGCGTCAAGTCGGGTCAAGTCATTGTTGCAGAGAAACAGCTGTATAAATAAGGTTATCTCACAGCAACGCTGAAAATGGACAAAACTGAACATCAAATTTTTTGCTAAGAAAGGTTTAACGCCAACAGAAATTTTTAATGAGATGAAGAATGTGTTGAGTGATGCTGGACCTTCATTTACTACAGTGAAAAAATGGGCAACTGAAACATAGTCGTGCAAGTTTGGAAGATGACTCGTACTGGGCGTTCGACAAGTGCCACTACACCAAAAATCATCAATAAAGAGCACGATATTGTTTTAGAAGATCGCCGTTTGAAGGTGTCTGAAATTTTTAAGCCTGTGGACATCTCAGAGAAAAGTCTTTAGTACATCACATTCTTACTGCGGAATTAGATATGAAAAAGCTGTCTGCAAGATGGGTGCCGCGTTTGTTGACAAGTGACCAAAAACGCATGCGAATGCAAGCTTCTCAGGAATCTTTGGACCATTTTAAGAAAACCGAAAGATTTTATTCGTAGATTTGTAACAACTGATGAAACTTGGGTCCATTACTTCACTCTAGAAACAAAACAACAGTCGAAACAATGGATGCATACTGATTCGCCGCCCCCAAAAACGGTAAAATCAATTTTGTCGTCTGGAAAGTGTATGGATCCATTTTTTGGGACGCTAAGGGGGTATTGTTACTAGATTAGCTTGAAAAGGGTCAAACGATAAATGGAGAGTATTACGCTAATCTTTTGGGGCAATTAAATGTAAAAATTCGAGAAAAAAGACTAGCTTTAGCAAAGAAGATCATTTTACATCAGGGTAATGCACGCCCTCATATATGCGTTGCGTTGTGTCTATGGCAAAAATCGCCAGTTGAAGTACGATCTGTTGCACCACCCACCTTATTCGCCTGATTTAGCGCTATCTGACTTTCAACTATTCCCAAACCTCAAAAATTTTCGGGGGAAGCGATTTTCTTCTGATGACGAGCTGAAAGCGGCAGTAAACGGTTATTTCGAGGACCTAGTAGAATCGGACTTACTCAACGGGGTAATGACTTGACGTTTCACTTCTGTTGGTGGGGCGAACGTGGTGCCACGATAAGCTAAAAAACAGAAACGTCACAGATTCGTTTATATTTTAGGCCGCGAACGTTTC
Source organism: Magicicada septendecula (assembly GCA_034769895.1). Taxonomy (NCBI): domain Eukaryota; kingdom Metazoa; phylum Arthropoda; class Insecta; order Hemiptera; family Cicadidae; genus Magicicada; species Magicicada septendecula. The sequence continues at coordinate 1,253,814,966 of CM068367.1, forward strand.
AATCCGCCCTGGTAGAAGATAATGTTACGGTGAAATGTATAATTTTTGTTTAATTAAAATATCTTAAAACCTCACTAAGTAAAAAGAAACAATTTTGAAATGACTAAAGCGTCTTTTATTAGAATTTATTTTGTCGATGCTGTACTCCTGAAAATGATCAGTCGTGAAGATCAGTTTCGTGGTTTGGAGAGATTTTTCCAAAACGGTGACCCACAAGCTAGAGAGGAGATTGTTTGCACTGGTAGAGGAAAAATAAATTTATTAAATTCGCTGATAATATGGTGATTTTAGCGTACGTGATAGCAACTACACAAAAATTGTTACAAAAGTTAGAAGATGGAGCGGAAGGGTAAGTAGGAAAACAAAATCGTTGAGAATAAATGATAACGTAGGTTCAGGCACCTACAGAACAAGTTGACTAACAAATAAACCAAAGAACTTGGTTCTCTGAGAGGTGAGAAAACGTCCAATAAAAAATTAGGTGTAACAGAAAGAATTGGACGTGAGGAAGGGACTAGCGAAATGTTATACGTGACCTGTTTTACTTTATGAGTGGGCGACATGAAAAATGAGAGGAAGGGATAGACGTAGGATTGATCATTAAAAACGTGAATTTGTAGGCAGAATGGAGGATAGAATCAGCGATGAAGAGACCGATCAGAAGAATTAAGCAGGCTAGTATACTTTAGAGGGTTACAAAGAGGAAAAATACAAACTAAGGTGGAAATATTCTGAGAGCAATAAACTACTAATATTTGGGGGGGGGGAACTTTGGAGGTGACAAGAAGACAGAGAAAACGACTGACGCTTCCAACTGTATGTAGTGTAAGATTTAGGCGTACTAAAAGCTGAAGGTTCAAACTCGAGCTATATATGAATGGAGAAAGCGGTAGTGTCTGGTACCTGCTATAGGGCAGAATACTACCGGAGAATGATTATAATGATGATGATTTAGCCACAGGCGATTGTCTTTATTGATATCGATTGGGGAAGCATTTACTGTCACGTTTAAGCTATATAAATTTACAACTGACTAACGTATCTTATTACTTATATAGGATTTCTTATCCAACAAAGAAAGGAATAATGTAAAATCCTTATAGTTCTTCATTTTGAGATAGATAAACGCAAAGTCCAAAAAAGTACACTGTTAAGACAGTAATTATAGGTAAAACATTAAAGTTGAGATAACAAATGTTACGTGAATTACACGTGGCGAAATTAAATGGAAGTGTCGAAACACCACTGAGGCACGAGGTACATTCTCCTAATCAGATCTTCTAAAACATAATCAAGTCATCCCTTTCTAGATTGTTTTGCATAATGTATTCCTTCAACACCTTCTAAAGCTGCGGAATGTATTCCTCATCCGTTCCCTCCACATGAACAAATCGTCGTATCTTCTGAAATTTACAATTCTTTTCATGTATCATATGACACAATTCGATATTTACTAAAATTATAGATTTTATAGATTATTTTTGACCTTATTATTTCATAATCTGGTGCGAACTATGGTAACTGAATACTAAACAGAAGTATTTGCTTGTGTGGGTACTTGAAAACAAAATCTATTACATAGAATCGTTTTTATTTGACAATTTAAGCTATGTATTAGTAAGACAATCGTGTTCGTGAAAAACAAAAAAATATATCAGAGAAGAAAAGTAGTGTTGTTACTTTAACGACCTGAGAAGTTGCTGTTCTTACCGCTTCGCAAACAAAAGTCAAAGATAAGTTTGCTGGAGATCTTACTACAACACACAGACAAATCGGCCCAGTTTTTGTTGGCTGTGGATAATGTTGGTTAGTTTACCACTCTGACACTCGGCTTAATGACCACATCCAGCAGGGTTAGTGGTCAGCACACCATCCTTTCTCTACTTTTTACAAATGATTCCTACCTAAATACTGTTACTATTCGTAACTTCGTTATAAGGAACTACTATTATTTCACATTACTTACCCGTTTGAAATAATTTAATAGACTCTTTACTTAAAATTACAGCGGTAACTAATATTACATTAATTCAGCCCATTAGGTTTAATTAATTTTCAACCATATTTTTGTTTAACTTTAAAAATTATTTAATATCTAATATATTTAATAAAAATAACTAAATTTAAATAGATAAATTATTTATTAAATATAAAATAACTAAATCGTTTTTAAATACAATGTACTTATAACCTTATACCACTTCTTCTATAACGTCACAGTTCGAAGTCGAACCTTAGCCTCTATAATCCGCCTCCATTCTTCCCTGTCCTAGGCGATCGATCTCCATCGTTTTATTTCAGGTAAATTATCAGCATCCCTCGCCACTGAGTCAATAATCCAGCGTGTCTTGGGTCTTCAGACAGGCCTTCTACCCTCGATCTGACAAAACAGTACCTTCCTAGGTATTCGGTTGTCTTCCATCCTAGTGATGTTCCTGCCCATTGCAATCTATGCAGTCGGATGGCGGTGGCCAGATCATTGTCTTTATACAGCTTGTGTAGCTCCTCATTTTGACGCATTCTCCATATCCCGTTTACTTGGATTGGTCCATATATTCTCCTCAAAATTCTCCTTTCAAAAGTGCTGACTATATTAGCGGCTTATTTGTTCAGAGTCCATGCAGTTCAGAGTCAGTTCAGAGTTCGATGCACAGATTAGTCAAAACGGTCCAATGGAAACCAGTAACGTTTCTCCTGTAGAAATCTCACATAGAAGTAAACCAACTTATATAGATTATACTTTACAGTTGACGCGTGACATAAGCTAAATCGTTTTAGCTAGTTTCTAAACTCACTGTTCACTCTTAGCTGTCTCACTAACTGTTCCTCTGCTATGTATTCATTGAACTGCATATCTCTTCTTCTTATGTAGTAGTCCTTCACGCCGCACTGTACGTCCAATATGTTCTACACTTCTTCTAATTATGCTTTTCAATTGTGCCGGTGTTTGCACAACCCGGCAATCGAAGGTACAAAAATTTCGTTTTTCAATAATAATATCGGGTATTAATGTGGATTAGAACGCCGATATCCGGACGGCACTGTTAGACAGCCCGCGCCATCTCGCGGCGCGGTTAGCTGTTCGTTATGTTGCTGATGTAACGGGCAGTTCGACGCAGACCGTGACAGAATCAACAGGCTCCCGAACTTGGACAGTCAATAATTGGGTAATTTTCTTCTCGTCCATGGCAGGCTAATTTTCGAGACTTCCCGGGTTCTCGCTCCCAGACGGAGATTTGGTCTCAGCTGGTGTACTGACGCCTTCACCAGTCATGAACCATCCAACACTCACCTGTTCTGAGGAGGGAGCTTGCTGACCAACTGCAAGATGCAACTATACTCATGCAATTGAGGTGATATAAACTTTTATTATTTTTCGTTGGCCTGGCCCGCCGTTCATCCGTGTTACAAATCGTTTTCCTTTTTTAAACCATGTGCTTACGCCGCTAGACAGTCCGATCAAGTGTGTGTCAACAGGACATTCTTTATGAACATTATTTGAACTATTATGAAATTATTCCATAACTCTAACGTACTATTCTTGTAATTGTGTGCTGCACTGGGGGAGCGTGCCAGAGCTCATTTTGGCTTTCTTCATAATTTTTTTTGCAAAGGCCTTAGAGTTAGTATACTTACAATCTAAATTTAAGTCATGTGTTTATTGGTTCTGTTCCGGCTGGTTCAGGACGGGGTGCATATATTATTCTTATTTTGGTTTAACATTTAATGGCTGGGGGTTTCGTTTTTCAGGCTGTTTTCAAGGGGTAAAATTCACATGGGGTTTTTTTTTTTTGGCACAAGTTAGGCACACGTTGATACAGTTTTATGCAGGCCGGAGACCTGTCTGACCTGGTCTGGCACATGCTGGCACACTTCCACAGCTGCCAGAATACAACCTGCTGTTATTTTAAAATTATTTATACACAGATGTCTGACATTAAAAATGTATGTTTTGTGGGCATATACCAATAATTTTGAGATTGTAAAATCATACTGATGCTACTGGTTAGTGTAACTTGGGTTCTGACTTGCTTGCTGGACCTGTCTGTTGAATTAAATCATTATCATTAAAGAACGAATTCCTGATACTGGGATACATCTATGTTTGTAACACAACAATTAACATTTTGGAAAATTATGCCAATTGTTTAAACTTAGGTGATAAGGGTTTTTACCACTTGTATACAGTTCAAAGGAACTTAAAGATTTTCATATACTTATAATGTGCAATTTATTAGATGCTATAAATTCATATGGGCTGCCAGGCCACTATTATCTTGAAGTTATTAGTCATTATCATCCTTTCGGTTTTTAAAATATTTTTTTGGGTTTCATTTTAATGGAGTAAATGGGTTGTGGTTTTAAATGATTAAATTCCAACTGTGGCTGGAAGTTTAAATTTTATGATTGCAGTTTTTGGAGGCTTTATCGAATATACAGGCTGTCTGCCAGGTCGAACATGATTTAGTGTGATGATATTATATGTATATGTGTCTCTATGTTTCAATATGTGATGTTAATGTTAAGTGTTATTTAGGGGGGGGGTTTATATAATTTATAGGATGTTGCCCGATATATGTTGTTTATTATATAATTTAAGGAACCAAATTGATATATGTATATAGGGGATGAATTAATATGGGCTTATGGAAACTGATTTGTTGACATGTTGATACTACTTATTTATCATTTATATTGTTATTTATTGCTTACTGTTATACTGGTCACTCAGGGGAATTGTAATTTACACATGCATGTAATGAATTATGGGGCAAGAATAAAAATTGTTATTGTTGATTAACAACCGAGTTTAATTGCAAGTCCCGTCATACTGGACCCAGCGCATTTTTTGGCTTCTCTAGGCTCTTGCCTAGTTTTAAATAACTAGTGGTCTCTCTTTCAAAAAAAAAAAGTGATTATTTTTTTTATAAAGCATAAAAAGGAAAGAAGGGTTACACAACAAACACCTCTCATTGCCTATTCTGTTCAGCACCTTTTCATTTGTAATATTCTCAAACCATTTTATTTTTACCATCTTGCGAAAACATCATATCTCAAAGCTGTCAAGTTTTCTTTTTTACTTCATACTTATATGTTGAACTACATATAAAAGCGAAAATCTAAAAAACGTATGGAAACTCTTCGTTCCCTTTTGCACTAACGCTAATGAAAAGTGTTCATAAAACTGTGTACTCACGCCAATGTGTGTATGTTCAATACGTGATTATGTTCAGCAAAGAGAATAACTGGAAACCAGCCAATAGAGTTCCGAGGCAAAATGCATTTTCTATTCGTTTCACAAATTAACGATAGAAGAGAAAACATAACTAAAAAATTTTTATTAATGAAGGAAATGTGTTAACAGTTTCCCACTTGCTAAATATTTATTCCAGGCTTTCTTCACTATCGTATCGTATATATTAAATCTCTGCTAGTACATTCAGACGTCGGTAACTTTTCTCTCTCTGAAGTACTAATAAATCTGGTAACTGTCTGGTGAACCACCAGTGTTCTTGTTTATAATTACGAGGTAAAGGTTAAAACTATGCTTGTGCGCGTGTCGAGAGAGAAAACTTGTGAAATAGGAGAAATAAATTTAACTATAATTATATATAATTTACCTTGTAATTTACGTCCAGTGACGTCAAGCGTAATTTGTATGGTTACGCGTTTCAGGCCATGTGGCCCATCCTCAGACCATCACTCCGAGAGGAGCTCGTTAAACAATAAAATCCACACAAAACAAACACATAATAAATAAATACATAAAATATATTAAATAAACATATAAAAGCGTTCTATTACCCGAACACGGTGCACCGCGTGTAGCATGTCTGAACTGCGTCAATGGAACCTGTTATCTATTATTATACGAGCTCCTCTCGGAGTGATGGTCTGAGGATGGGCCACATGGCCTGAAACGCGTAACCATACAAATTACGCTCGACGTCACTGGACGGAAATTACAAGGTAAATTATATATAATTATCATACAGTGACCTGGACCGCTTTAAATATGTTTAAATTTAACTATGCTTAGCTAAACATTCTCGTCTTATCACACTACGATATTTTGTCATTAAACATCTGATTGATGTGCGGGACCATTAGACGAACGCTTAAGTCAGCAAGTAAAGGAACACGGCTGAAATGAGATTTCTTAGGCACGTGGCAGGGTATACTCTCCATGATCATAGAAGAAACACAGATATACGGCAGGAACTGAATATTATGAGTATACTAGTCAGGATCGGCCAGTATCGGCTGAATTGGTGGGAACATCTTTGCCGAATGAATGACTGCCGCATCCCGCTCCTTACAAATATGTTTAATTTCTTTTAATTATCTTATAAATGAATGAAATAATATTTAAAAATATTATGAAAGATTTACAAAATTAATATTTAAACCGGAATATTAAAAAAAATTTAATATTTAGAAAACATTATGGAGGATAATGGAGAGAAGAGAACGCCCTATTCATTTAATAAAGGTAAATTAAAGTTTATATAATGGAACGGATATTCATATCTGAATATATGAATGGATGACTGCCGCATCCCCAAACAACTATGGAACTATAAGCCGAGGGGACGGAAGATGTGGGACATCCGAGGAAGCGCTGGAGTCACCAGCTCTAATCTTTGCCTACTTGAGATCGGAACAAACCATACTTGGTTTAATCCTTGAAGATGATGATGATGATGCTGACGATGACGATGACGACGACGACGACGACGACGACGATGGTGATGATGATGACAATGATGATTTTGATGATGATGGTGGTGGTGGTGGTGGTGGTGGTGGTACCTGTTTTAGCGTCTCTTTCTACGTCTCTAACTTCCTCCCTTTGAATTAATCAATCCTGTAACGAACTGAATGGGATGTGTCTACTCATAGTTGTAAGGCTGTGTTAAAAAAGTCCTGTTGAAAATAAGGGGGAAAGGTGAGAAAGAGAACAGTTTCTTGTTATAAGTCCCTCTCTGTTTATTCAGATCTAAATATTCTGCCTTAACAGTTTCGAATTCACAGAACATTATCTGTTTCGTACAATTTTGGCGTATTCCTTCACACTTTGTTTACTTACTGAATGAAAGTAGTCATTCATAATTACATGTTTAACGTTAATACTGAGCACTCGTGAAAACAAAGAGACTAGGACAGAAACAGGGTCGATGAGAACTAGAGAAACTGGTGTTTCTAGTCTCCCTCTCTCCCTTATCCACGTTAAGTATTTATGTAGTCTACCTACGATGAGTCTCTGGAGTGTGGTACATAGATGACTGAGCATGCACTTACTGTTAAATGGCTGTTATATTTCACTTTGCATTATAAGCTGCTCTTGTTGTTTCTCATATCCACGTGAGCTGAAAGCACCAGGACGTAGTTTCTAAAATATCCCTCAATCTCCTTCCCTACCATATCTACCGACTTCTTTCCATTTATCAATAAAATGATCTAAAATGCAAATTTTTATATTTTAAGGAAAATACCTAGTGAAGGTGTTAGTGAAGGTAGATAATAAAATACATAAATAAAAGTGTATATTGTCACGACGGTCTCGTTAGTGGGTTGTTTTATAGCGACAAGTTGTGCGTTTCAGTTACTGCAATTTTTTTATCTTATTAAAATTTTTTATTTAATTTTATTTATTTAATTATTTTTTATCTATTTGCTTACAATTTTTCAATTTAAATTTGATAAATTCCCTAATTTTTCTTATTCCTAATATTATTGTTATATGTTCTTTGTGCAAAAATGTCGAATTGCCATTTGAGCAAATAGTGTTAATAAAAACGTTTGTGTTGCTTTCTCCGGTGTTAATTTACATCAACTAAATAAAGATTGTTTTAAACATGTATTAATGTGAAACGAAAATGAAACATGTAATTCAAATTATGATAATACGAAAATATAGATTTTTTCATAATTTTTGTATTCCATTAGATGTTTCTTACAATGTAACTGCATACACAATGGTCATATGACCTACAGACTGGAGATTTGAAATTCAAAACTATCTCACGTCTAGTGTGAGGTTCTGCAAGAGTACCATTTGTGGATGACTTTGTCGACTCCTCACAACTACATCAGTATATTTATATATAGTCCCACGAATAATGATGCGTAGACTGTAACTTCATAAGGAAATAAATAATTTAAGTGTACAGTAGAACCTCCATGAACCGAAACACGTTTAACCGAAATACCATTTAATCGAAACGACCAACAAAAGAATTACATGTTCCTGACTTTTACAAAGAAAATTTGTTTTCCGGATAAAACACGAAAATTAATGTAATAAACATTGTTTTTAAAGTGTGATTTGTCATGATAGCTCTGTTAAAAATAAACAGGTTTCCTTAGTTTGAGATAGAAAGCAAGCATAGAGCGTCAGCCATCAGGTCAACTACCTTGTGAAGCCATTTTAGACAAAGGGGTTGGGTAACGGGTGCGCGCAGACTGTGATCTTGTCCACTTGCTGCCTATTGTGTGGTCAGGTGTCTTACAAACTGTCAGGTTGTTTTGGCTCTTTTGGTCGTTCACATCGTCCTCTCAGTAACCGTCCGTGCAGTGGTGATCGCGTGTTGTGGCTTGTGGGATATCGTGTATGAACTGAGTTCTATAAATTGTGCGTCATGTCAACAAGGCGGAAACGGGTCGTGACAACGATTGAATAAAAATTGGAGACAATTAAAAGAATTAAAAATGGCGAGATTTTGCGAACTGTGGCAGCTGATTACAGTGTTGGTGTTTCTACTGTTTCTGATTGGGTCATGATGAAAACTAAGTTAGAAGAGCATGCTTCGAAGGTGCCAAACAAGAAAACAATGAAGACGTGTCAAAACAAGAGAGTAAATGAGGCTGCGTTTTTATGGCTTACACAACAATGGGACGATGAACACGATGCGTAGCAGAGAGCATCAGCCATGACACCACCGACGAGATCTTCAGTATCTTAGAGGTAACAGTTTTTATTTTGGGTTATGGCATTAAATTAGGTTATATGAAATACGCGTTTTTCTTCACGGAGTTTTATTCATACTTTCAGGTAGAGTTACGATTTGTTGAATGATGTGAAGAGTCAAAGCCCTCTGACGTTCTGCTAGTGGAGCGTTGGCGAGATATTGCTACAAGAAAGCGATGTAAAAAGAAAAAACAAAGAAAAATAGAAGATTTAAAAAAAAATATTATAACTATTGTTAAAAATTACCTTATGTAAATAGTTCGATATTTTTATTAAAATCTTTTGGTAATGTTGTATATCGCCTTCAGTTATTTTACCTTAAATTTAAAAAATGACATCTTAATTATTATCCGAAATTTTGGTTTTCCGAAACCGCCTCCCCCCTTTTTTTGGTTAACAGAGGTTCTACTGTACATATATTATACACGTATCAATAAAGATATAGGCAAAGCGGAACAGAAGTTATTAAAAACACAAGCATCTCTGTGCTACTGAGAAATCGTGTTCTGATACAGCTACAACCTTTCATTAGCATGCCTGTTATAAGTTTGGAAACTGAATACGTTGTAACTACCACCACACACACACACACTAGTTGGCGTTGTATACGTGAAATATACACCTATTGTATGTATTTGTTGTTTAATTATAACTTTTATAACTTTTGTTGGGTAGAAGTAATTAGAACATAACAAAATGTGCACATGAAGCACAAGGCATAACTAACAAATATGCAAAAAGTTTAACCGGGTTAATCTATTTCCCTTCCTCCCTACGCCAATCCCTCTCGCTCTACTCTCTTCCACTTCACGCATACGAGCGCGCGTGCACACACACCTTCACACTATAAATCTATGCAAGCACGAATGTGTTTACGTGTTGACTGCGTTTTCTCAGCTTCCGCAACAATGGGCATGTAGTTTCTTAGTTGTATATAATTTGTAAACGTTTTATAATAAATCAATAATGTTCCTAATGCTCAAATTTGTCTTGTTATATATTTTATATTATTATTAATAATAAAACTTTTTACAAGAATAAATTTTTATTTTTTATATTACACATGTTTTGATAGTAATCCAACTATTATCATCAGATATGATATAAATTTATATCTGATGATGACATGTAGTTGGATTACTATCGAAACATATGTAATTTAAAAAATAAAGAATATATTCTTGTACAAAGTTTTTATTATTAATAATAGGCCTAATATAAATCAATACTATCGGTAGACTAACACATACATACACACCCACACACACATCGTACTTGCATAGATTTAATATGTGAGGGTGTGTGTGCAAAATGAATATGTGACTTATTTAAGTACTTTAAGTAAACTATTTCTTGATTGGTTAGTGGCTTTTGTTCAAATTTTATTTCAAAAAGCCTGTCTCTTGTTGTCTGAATATCATTTTAGTAATACGTTAGTCATGACATACTTCGTTGAATCAACCCGGGGCATTCGCTTTATTGAACCCAATTTTTGTGTCTAACGTCGCAGTGTGTATGTCCATGGTGTGCCTGCTCGGAGCATAACGTACACAGGCGCTCCCAAAACTTCATAAAACAATAATGCAAGAAAAAATAACTGAGGAATTTCTATCAGCGAAGTAATCATATTAGCAGTTTGTACTCACAAAGTACATTTTAATTTTCCCAATCGCGTAAATAAATATTAAATCTAATATTTTACAATTGTCCAATACACTCAGACATAAAACTTCATTAACAGATTAATAGTTCTGTTAATTGATTGAATAAAGCCTTATCTCTATTTAAAGTTTGAGGATAAGATTTAAACTTTGTTTCGATTTGAATGGATAGAGAAAGTGTTTCATATCTGTAACTTTCTAAACATTCTGAACTAACCACTCTCATCTTATTAGACACTCCACTATAACATTATAACGTCTATTACAGAATCTACTTTCTATGCCTCTAAATTGTTCCTGTGTACGTTTAATAAATCCACTGATAGACTGAATGGTACAGACTTGACGTTTAAAAAGTTCTTGTGTCGAAACTAACAGGTAAGGTCAGAATAAGCGGAAAATATTTTTTACAAACGTCTCCTCTATCTGTGTGAACAAGATTGCTAAATAAACGCGTCTTTACCGTTGCGAGTTTACAGAATATTTGATTCATATTATCTTTCATCGTTCTACATTATCTGAATAAATTGGACGTACTCATTCATAACTACGAGGGTCAGTTGAAAAGTTCGCGGAGCGACAGCTATAACTCAGCGGTAGAACTAAGATGTTTCGTGTGCTGCAAACGTGTATTTCGCGTGAACACCTGTTAATTTCCAGATATACCTGTGAATTAATTCACTTTTTTAGTTGTTTGAAATTTCCCTGTCACGCGTGTTTTTAAAATGCACAAAATCAAACATGCGTGTTTTTAAAATGCAAATCAATTTTCTTTGTTAAAAATTGTTTAGCGCCAACGGAAATTAAAAACAAAAGTTTAAACTCAAGCGTGCCCCACATACGTGATCGTGCAACAAGCACTGAAGACTATCACCGCAGTGGACGTCCAAAAAGTGCAAAAAAAATGGCGTTATTGAAAAAATTCCATAAGGTGTTGGAAGATCGCAGATTGGGGAGTGGATGACGTTGACGAAATCATAGGCATCTCATATGAGCGTGTGCATCATACTTTAACTTAAGAACTTGGTGTGAAAAAGCGTTGTGCATGATAGCTGCCGCATCTGGAGTTGTTGCATTTTTTGGGCGTCCAGTGCGACCACGTTGTTAATAGCTGCTTACAAACCGTTGGTTTTGAAGTCGCAGCATTTCCTAACACATCTACAATTTTGTTTTGAATTTCCGTTGGCGATAAACAATTTTCAACAAACAATCACACCACGAAGTTTGATTTTGTCCGTTTTTCAAAACACGCATGACACGTCAATTTTAAACAGCTTCTAAACAATGAATAAACTGATAGATAGATTGAAATTAACAGGATTTCACATCAAATACAAATCTTGCAGCACACGAAAAATTTTATTTTTACCGCTAAGCTACAGTTGTTGTTCCGCGAACTTTTCAACTGACCCTCGTACAATATCCACTGAGCATCCGTGGAAGCGGGAGAGACTAGATGATAAACAGTGTAGGAAGAAACAGGGAAATGTATTTAAAGTTACCCTCTCTTTCTGTTTTGCACCTTAAGTATTTATATTCTAGTGAACGAGTTAGATAAATACTTAGTGTACACTCACATGAAAGCCAGTTATATTCCACTTTCCATTGTTTCTTATGTCCACGTGTGACGTAAGCGCCAGGACATATGTCTACTGTACTCCTGACTACCCTCTCCTGGCATCTCTACCGCTTTCTTTCCATTTATCAATAATCATCATCTTCATCATCATCATCTTCAAGGATTAATCCAAGGATGATTTCTTCCGGTCTCAAACAGGCAATGATTACAGCTGGTCACTCCAGCGCTTTCTCGGACGTCCCACACCTCTCCGTCCCTTCGGCTTATAGTTCCAGAATTGTTTGTAGATGCGGTAGTCATCCATTCGGCAAAGATGTTGCCACCAAATCAGCCGATACTGGGCAATCCTGTCGAGTATGCTCATAATATTCAGTTGTTACCGTATATCTGTGTTTCTTCTATGATCATGGAAGTATACCCTGCCACGTGCCTGAGAAATCTCATTTCAGCGGCTTAGATGCGACTGGCCTGGCCATTAGTTAAAGTCAAATTCTCAGACCCATAAAGTAGTGTGGGAAGGGGCATGACCTTGTAGAATTTTAGGTGTGTTCCTTTACTTGCTGACTTAAAGGTTCGCCTAATGGTCCCGCACATAAAGTTGGACTTATGCAACTTATTCACAACGTTTTTGCTTGCATTATAAGACACTGTAGCCCAGGTATTCAAAATTGCTAAGATTCAATAATATCAATAATATGATCCTAAATATTAATGATTAACTTTGAGCTAATAAATGTCAGTTGTATTTAGCTACTGAAATGCACAAATGCCTAAATAAAAGTATACATTCATGAGTAAATAACCTTGAATGAATGACCACCAGTGGCGAAGTTACATGGAGGCAATTGAGGCAATGCCTACCCTAAAAAATTCTGTATAATAAAAATTATAAATACGTATGAACTACATAACATAAAGATTACATTGTTACCGCGACTGTCGAATTATTAAGCCGAAACGTGCTTTACTGAGCGATCGCTAGATGGTGACAGGTGAGATTCGGCATAGCTCGTTTAAAGAGAATGAGGCAACCTGAACTTGCCTCAGCGTTTTTTGTATACATCGTATGTAAGCAATGTTCTGGTTGACAGGTAAGTGAAGGGAGGGGGTATTGTCCCGCGCTGTACACATAGAGTGTTGAGGCATGTCTCTCTTCTGTGGTCCAAACAGTTAAGTTAAAGCGTGCTGTGTTGTTTATAAGTGTGTTTATTTTATGCGGTTATTAAAAGTGTCCCTGTTATTCCGCTGAACTAACAGATGATCAAGATCGTTATTTGAATTATTTGTAACATTAAACATATATATAGAAACTAATCAAGTTTAAAAATTTGAAGTTCAATCAGTTGTATTATTGTGTATGACTAATACAAGGATTGTTCAATAGAAACACGTATAGAGCTGTAAAGCATTTTCAATTCAACGATTTTAAAAGAAGTCTCCATTAACATTAAGACATGAGTTCCACTGGTGCACTAACCTGTAGATTCCCTGCTAGTAAAATTCTTACGGCTGTTTGTGGAACGATTTGCTTACAGCAAACTCTACCTCAGCGTCCGATTTGAACCACCGTCCTTTTAGTGATTCCTTAAAAAAATTTAAGATAAGATTTTTGCCTACCCAATCATTAACTACTATGATAATAGTGTGCTTCGCCACTGATGACCACACGGCTTGTTTCTCATATCCTCGTGTGGTGTGACCACCAGCATTGCTTATTTAGTTACAAACATAAATAAGGTTAAAACCATTGATTATTCTTGCCCATTATCGCTGCCGGTTTGTTAGTATTAATCATCAATATTATAATAATTAATGCGCGCGCGCGTCTGTGTATTACAAATTACGTATATGAGATACTGTAATTTGTAAATGCTAGTATGGTGCAAGTTTTGATTCATCAACCGAAAGTCAGTTATCGTTCCTAGTAATTTTTTTCTAATTAATATGAGACACGTTAACCACTAATAAGTTAACCTCGGGCCACTAAAGAACGTCTACCTCGGAAAAGAAATGTGAATACAAAAAAAAACAGAGAGAAGCATATCGATAAACGTTTATATCTCTATGGGGAGAGATGTGTCTTCAGAACGTAAAAAGAGAAAACTCGGCGCGCGAACAGAAAAGTTGTACCGGTAACAGGTGAGTTCAAACCACGCAACATTAAGTTGACACTACAGTATGTGCTGTGACCGTAAACTTTGAGTTACGAGCCACATCAAATATTATATTAATTTTTTGTTGTTATAGTAATAAGTCAGACGCACTACATCTTCCATACATGGCTTAGTCTGTTATTCGCTATGTTTTTCCAAGTTATATTTGAAACTAGATATTTTGTGGACGGCGCAAAACAACGTTTAGAACATTTTGAATGGTGTTACTTGTTTCAGAATAACATTAAAAATTGTGATTAACTGCGTGCAGCAGCTCTGCAACTATTTATTTTGGGGGTAAGTATTTTGAGTCTTGATAAAAAAAATAATTTAATACAAGACCCAGTTGACTTCGAATCCTTTGGAAAACAATACAAAAGAGACTATCATAAGAAAACTGGAAAGGCCTTAGGAGAAAAATGACAACTGTCATGTAATAGGATGTGATTAAAGAAAATGAAACTACGACTAAACTCGTTAGGCATCAATTGAAAAGGAGAATAAGGAAAATAAGAAGAAGAAGAAGAAGAAGAAGAAGAAGAAGAAGAAGAAGAATAAGAAGAAGAAGAAGAAGAAGAAGAAGAAGAAGAAGAAGAAGAAGAAGAAGAAGAAGAAGAATTTCGTCACTGTAAAATCGTCGCCACGAAACAATACCTGACTTATTGTTCCATGTTCCAGGAACAAATCTGTGTTTATAACGCAAGTGTCGTGGCAGTATTCCCTGTGAATTTTGATGCAGTTTCAATCTTAAATTAGCATCTGCATTATTAGACTGAGAAGAGACACCGATCGGTTGCACACACACACACACACACACACACACACACACACACACACACACACACACACACACTTGTTACCTGTGATTGTAGAGTGGGTTGTAATTTAGTATGTGCTTCTGTTAGTTAATTAAAACTTGTACCGACTTTCGTTGGTCGCAAATAACCATAATATAACTAACAGTGCATATGCTAAAGTAAAGTCGACTACTCACAGCATGCAAACTAGCGTCTCCCCTCACCACATTGTATCCATTTACGAGATTGTATAAGTTATTAGCTTACTGTAGCAGACAGTTTACTTATGTACGTTGTCCCAGTGGTAATCTCTCCGCTCACCTTCTCACTTTCGTTTCTCGCCTTATCATCATCACCTATTTCTCATCATATCTGTACATATCTCGTAAGTTAGAAGAGTAGAAGTCACGCCTTGTCTCTTTCTGTTGTAAAACGTATAAAATAATTTCACTAATAAATACATTAACCTCTTTTCCTCAGGGACCACATCTCACAATGAATTTACGAGGGGCCTCGCAAAAAAATCACCATTCTAAAAAAAATCGTACAAGTCAGTAGCATTTATTAGAGTCGTCTTTAACCCTTAACCTGTCTCTGAATTACTTATTTCTGGATTTTTTTTTTTATTAATCTTGATTGTTAGTCTTTTGTTTGGTCTTATTTATATTTTTAATTAATTTTTTAATGCAATCATAATCACTGCAATTTTTAAATTACAATAATTAAAACTGCGCTTGCGCGGAAATTCAGCGAATTACGCGATTTTATTTAAATCTCATTTATAATATATTTATTCAATTAGCATTAAAATGAGCATTAAAAAATCATAATAATAAAAAGAGCAATAATTGATATAGCAATTGTATTAAAAAAAAAGGAAAACGAACAAAAAATCAATTTGATCGAACATTGAAGAACAAACGACGAACAATTGAATTAGCAAAAAATTTTGCGAAAAAATCATTTTTCCCCCGTCATTTTAAGTTAGTTGAGTCGTCTGCAGACGACTCTAATAAATGGCAACACTGACATTTATGGAAATCCCCAGCCAAAGTAAATGACCAGTGTGCCAACCTAAAAAAACGTTTCAAGAAGTATGCGCCATGCCCGTATTCAGGCCAGAAACTAATTTAAAGAAATATATGGGGTTCCCAGACTCGTTTAGTTCTGCTTATCAGCCCTATCGTAACGTTTTGTGGAGTTTTGTGAATTATAGAAATTTTGTAAGGTAAGTCAATACATAACATTATTTCAGAACCTATAACAACCTATAGTCTGTACCTAATCTGTAATAACCTATAATCTGTACATTATTACAGATTATGTAACATAACCTATATAACTTTGCTATTTTATTTTGTCAATAGAAATCCAAATCGTCATTAATCCTATACTAATGTTATAAATGAGCAATTGTGTTTGTTTGTTGTCCTTCTTTATAACTTTCTCGAAGTACTGTAGAAAGTATATGTACTAAAGAAGGTGTTGTGATCGTGAAAATTTTGGGGGTTCCTTACTCTAAGCCTACCGTTTAAATTTCTAAATGTCAAGTAACTAATTTTTACTGTCGGTATATTAAATTTTCGTTGATAATAAAGTGTTCTGCAGTATTAAAATATTTATAAAATTCAAACAATTACGAAAATTTTTATTTGTGGGATTATTTTTTTGTAAATAACGATGATTTTAATTTTTTTTAAATATAATACTATTAATACTTAATTACTTTTTAACAATAATTTATAATAATATGTATGTAATTATATTTTTCTTAATAATTAATTAATTGTAAATTATGTAGCCATTCAACAAATTATTGGTATAAACTGAATTTTATATTAATAACAAATTACCTATATCAACATTTTGTTAATATCATTCAGTTTTCTGAATGATCAAACTTTGTTTTGAAGTTTTAAAATTTACATACTATTAAAAAATATATAAGTCTGGTGATACCAAAATTCATGTAAACACATCAAACTATTTTATTAATTTTTGTAAATTTATATTTTTATTTCAATTGTATTGTACAGTTTATTCACTAGTCATATCCATTAATATTATTATTATTATTATTATCTACATCATTAATAGAAATTTAATGTGATTCGGTAAATTACACAATATAGGCCTAGTTAAAAAATTAGTTAATATAATGAAAATCGTTATTATTAACAATATCATGAACTGAAGGCACTCCTATTGTAGGGCTCAGATTTAAAAAATTAATATGATGTATAAAAAACTAGGAAATAACAAAGAGAAACATTTTTATTTTAGATATACTGTAGTTTATACGTAAGGTTATTAGTTACTTGACATTTAGACATTTAAACGGTAGGCTTAGAGTAAGTTTTAGGCTGTGGCTGCCGATCGTTTTTTTAACTGAAATATTTTTTTAGGTCATGTCAGGTGGGCCCTCTAGAGACAGAGATATAGAGAGGAAATGGGAATCTGGTGCATCAAAAAAACGAAGGAAAGCTGAAACGGTTATGTCCAACCAAACTTTGAGTTCCAGTATGATGAAATATCTTAGTAAGAAACCATGTTCTGAAGTTACTTCTTTTGAGTCGGATGAATCGGTTGTCCAAATTGCTGAACCAGCTTCAGAGTCATGTGGATCTGCTGTAATCCGAGTTTCTGAACTCAATAAAGAATTCGAAAGTGAGAACATTCGTGAGACAGAAAATCAAGAGGAAACAATTCATTTACGAAGAGAGTCGTTTGTAGACTTGGACCCAGGGAAGTGGGTATTTCCAATAACGGGTTTACAGCGTCATGACCTTATTCAAAATGGTCCTTATCAAAATCTGGAAATATCCGATGAAGAATATCCAAAAGACGCTAGCAAAAGACATTTTTCAAAATTTCATTTTACTCGAAAGTTGAGTAACGACAAAACGCAACATCGTAGATGGTTAGTTTACTCCATAACTCAAGATAAAGTTTATTGCTTTCCATGTAGACTTTTTTCGCATTTACAAACACAGATGGTGCAAGGAGGATGTTGTGACTGGAAAGATCTTAGTCGGATATTGCAAAGACATGAACAAAGCCCAGGACACATGGGGTGCACGTTTAAATGGATGGAATTTCACAAAGGAATCAAACATGGAAAAACAATCGACATGGAAAACGAGAGATTAATTTGAGAATCGCAAAAATATTGGTACAATTTGTTTGAAAGACTGATTGACATTATCAACTATTTAGCCTCACATAATCTTGCATTTAGAGGTCATCGAGAGTCCTATAAGTTAGACTATAGCGGAAACAGTGGCAATTTTATGGACCTATTTAAGTTGTTATCCAAATATGATCTGACACTGCGGGAACACTTGAAACGCATGAATGAAAAACGTCTTGCTCAACATTATTTGAGTCCTGATATCCAAAATGAGTTGATTACGTTAATGTCTAAATCAGTTATTGAGGAAATAATACAAAGAGTCAAACAAGCAAAATACTATGCGTTCATGCCCGATTGCACCAGGGATGTGAGCCGTGTTGAACAAATGTCAATAATATTAAGATTTTGCAATTCCTCGACTGGAGAAATAGAGGAACACTTTATTGAATTTATTGCTGTAGCAGAAACAACAGGAGAGTATTTGACAAATTCAATTTTGCAAGAACTAGAAAAAAATGGTTTGGATATCCAGAATTGTCGAGGACAAGGATACGATAACGGCGCTAATATGGTTGGCATAAATAAAGGCGTCAAAACAAGAATACTTAATATTAATCCAAGATCATTCTTCACGCCTTGTGGTTGTCACAGTTGGAATTTGCTTTTGATAGATGCAGCAAATTCTTCTATAACAGCCAAAACATGTTTTGGCTTTATAAATAAAATCTATGTTCTCTTTTCAGCATCTAGTAAACGCTGGGAGCTTGTTAAATCTAAATTAGAATTGACGTTAAAAGCTCTGTCTGAGACGAGATGGGAGAGTCGGATTGCAGCAGTAAAAGCGATATTTTTTCAATTTGATGATGTCATCGATTGCGTGAATGATCTGAAAGATAAAGATAAAGATTCCGATACTCTGAGTGACTG
Organism: Magicicada septendecula; assembly: GCA_034769895.1. Lineage (NCBI taxonomy): Eukaryota > Metazoa > Arthropoda > Insecta > Hemiptera > Cicadidae > Magicicada > Magicicada septendecula. The sequence goes on from CM068367.1 coordinate 1,253,834,187, forward strand.
TAAAGCTATCTTGAATGAAATTTTCACTTTTGAGTTTGTTGTTGCAGTACACGTATGGTACGAAATTTTGCTGCGTGTCAACAATATAAGCAAACTATGGCAGTCAGTTGAAGTCAACTTGAAGGGCGCCATTGACACTTTATGTTCTTTTTGTAACTGGATACAAGAATATCGTAATACAGAATTTGAAAAAGCTGTTGCACAAGCTCGATTGTTTGTAGAAAAAAGTAGTTACGAAATCCCGACACAATTTAAAAAGAAAAGAATAGTGAGAAAGAAAAGAATGTTTAGGTATGAACATATTGATGAACCTATACAATCTGCAGAAATACAGTTCAAAGTTGACTTTTTTATAACAATGATAGATGCTATCATAGCCGACACTGAATGTCGATTCGAATCTCTCAACGAATATTTTAAAAGATTTGGCTTTATTTATGACATGAACTATTTGAAATCTCTATCAAAAGAAGACCTACAAAAGCACTGTAATGATCTTGACACAATACTACGGGAAGGTGAAAACAGCGACAGTCAGCCCTTCGAGCTTTTCGAGGAACTCCAGCTTTTCAGGTCTAATTCACCAGACTCTATAAAAGATGTAAAACAACTTATACGATACATTTTAGAAAATGATTTGCAAGAAATATATCCAAATGTTTACATAACGATCAGAATTATGCTGACAGTTCCGGTCAGTACAGCTTCTGCTGAGAGAAGCTTCTCAAAGTTGAAACTGATTAAGAACTATTTGAGAAGCACGATGAGCCAAGAGAGACTATTTGCATTGGCTGTTTTATCGATTGAAGCTGAAATAGCGTCTCGTTTAAGCTATGACTCAGTTCTGAAAAAATTCAGTGAAGCAAAAAGCCGAAAAGTGCGAATATTATAATATGTTTGTTTAGCTTTAGATGTCTAGAGGTAATTGTTATTCAAGGGTTTGTTATTTTCACAAAGCCATACTGATGATGGGATATGTACTGTATCACAATATAGTGATATCATAAGGTTAAGTGATATTGATTGATCTTTCTATTAATAGTCGTAGAATGTCGTAATGAATGATAATTATATATTGAAATTAAATAAATATTTGGTTAATTAATATATAACAAACTCATTCTTGTGACGTGTATAATTCAATTTATTAGCACTTTTCTAACCGAGACATGAAAAGGGCCTCGCAAAGCGGATTTCGCCGACGTCCACGTTCGGTTTAGCTACGCCGCTGGTGTTGTATACATACTAAATGCCATTTTCGACATTTTTCGATGGTCAAATTCTGAATTCAGTTATCCAGATTATAAATTAATTACCTCAGTATAATCCGTCTTGCGACTTAATAGTTTCCTTAACACAACATTTTCGCGAACAAATTCCCATCATCAGGTGCTAAAAATCCTTACCTTGTCTGGAATCTGACGTTCTTTTTAAGTGCTATTTCCACCGTTGTTTGTAATCTTTTCATTTTTTAATCAAGTTAAAAACTTTTAATTCTTCTCTTATGAGCTCATTATTTTTACGTTCAAGTTTATAACACCTTTTAACACCTCTTAAGAACGCTTGTTCCGTTATGTAGGTCTTGTATAGTTCTCATAAGTTGTTGTGGGTAATATTTTCCGTTCTTCTAATATTTGTCACAGCAAATTTCTATCTACTCTATCAAAGGCCTCCTGAAAGTCAATGAAACCTACATGCGTTTGTTTATTTAACTCACGATGCTACTCAATGATTTGTGTAATACTAAAAGCGTTGTTGTCTGTACAAGATCAGCTTTCCCTGATGCCGTTTTGTTCTTCTAAAATAAGATGCTCGGAAATAGTCTGCAAAAGGTGTTTTATGACACTTGCATATATTTTATATCCAGTATCAACCAGACATATACCCCTGACATATAATCATTGCACTTAAATCTGTATGTAGGCCTACCTGAACAATTTTCTTCTTCGGTCCTGGATTTCAATTATGGTTAAATACTGTAATCAGTCTGTCCACATGTCTGCTAAGTGAAGCGATAAATAAGAAGACAGGAAAACATACATTCCGTTCAAGGAAAATAAACGAAAACTATAAATCTTATTACACAATAAGTCTGCTTTTTATTTGAGAGCAGCCATTAAAATACGAGAGACTCGGCCGCGCGAACAGAAAAGTTGAAAGCCGTAACAGGTGGGTTCACACCACGCAACATTAAGTTAACACTACGCTAAATTACAGTACGAAGTTCGGGCAGCGGACCGTAAACTTTGAGTTACGACCACACCAAACATTCTTTGTTACACCAATAACTCAAACGCACTACGCGCTTCCATTTATGGCTGTAGTCTGTTTCTCACGATGTTTTCAGAAGTTATTTTTACAACACAATATTCTGCCGGCGCACACGGTAATGGCCGTTACTTGTTCAGCGCAACATTAGAAGTTGTGACTAAGTCCGTAACGTTTTGTATAACTTCCCGACAATTTATAGTGGAGTCAAGTGTATGCAGACTCAGGGAAACTGCATATTAAAAAGAAATACGATCGGGCTACAATATGATGGCGATGATTCATGAAGTCAGTACAACGCGTAGTATAAATAGTCGTTTGTGAACTAGTATTTACACACTTTCCTTTCTTCTGTTATGCACGGGGACTAATAGAAGGAATCTGATACTGATTGTACAATAGTTAGATAACAACAAAAAACAGGATTACCATGACCTTATCCTTACTTTTTCGTGAGAATATAGTGACATTAGTCAATGTGGTTGAATCATGTCCTTCCAAAAAATAGTAGACAGAAGCAGGTAAGAAAGTGTCACGATACAGACAAAATTTGTTTACAAATTTTTATGGCTAACATACTTTTTCATTTCTCTTTCGTTGGCACTTTTTAAGTCAATTGTAGTGTCTCCTGCATAAAACCTCTGTCCACGATTGACGGTTGACCATATTCTGCAGCTGCCAATCGCCCTGTCGATGACCTGAAACCAATTTCTGTAGCCATCCAAACCAGAAAACGTTATTCGCTGCCTTTTTCAAACATTTGGAATGTAATGGTTTTTCTGTAAACATACGTACTGGAAAAAGTTCAAATGAAAATTTACCTCTCGAACTGCAACAAGTGGAAGGAAAGCTCTTGCAGTAAAATTTTCATACTTCCGACATGTAATAAAATTCTCTTCCGGAGAATCGAGGACAGAAAAAAAACTGTTGATGAGGAGCTTCCGAAAGTAAAATCAAGATTTTAAACAAAACTAAATCCTGTGTATCATTACCAAACATTCCGTGAATGCTAAGCTTCTGTTTACAATGCTTCGTCGTTTTTGAGAAGGTTGTGATACAGAAAGTAGTGACTGAATTTTCGACTCCACAGGAGATTATTCGACTGACACAATACATATGAGAGATGTGCCAGATGGAACATCACGATACACTGTCCCAGCCTACAACTGAGCAAAGAGAAGTGAAGTGGGGTTGAATTTATTTCCAATTCGTTACTGATGGTGAAGGACGTACGTTTGAAAGAGCAGCAAAGGGTCATAAAGTATGCAATGGGGAGCAACCAAGTATTTCCCTAGAGCAACCAGATTTTGCAGACACAAACAGTGCCAGAATTGGCGCGTAGTTTTAGAGATATTGAGATCAAACTGAACCATTTACAGATTAAGACACAATAAGTAGGACTCCGGATTAACGTCACCAAAACAAAAGATATAGCGCAACTATAGCCTATCAACCAACGCAGTCGACAGCAAAGGCTAGCTCTGGATTGCGTAGAGATTGAACGAGTCACAGACTCTAACTCGTTAGCATGGTGGGGCTGGATGAAGGACCAGTGTTAGACGTGATAGCGTAATTAACAAAAGAAAATAGTCCTTTACCCAACTGAAATTCCAAGATTTTAGAGCTGTGAATAGCAAGAGGGCAGAATCAAAGGCTCGCCCTCAGGATAGACGTGCATGGAGAGCATTTATGGAGAACAAATGCTCCAGTTAGAAGTTAACGGCATCAAGATAAAGAAGAAGCCGGTCACATCAGCCTGTTTCTTTAAAACGTAATGTTGCTTTTCTCGAGATCTTTAGCTATCATTGTTTTCTTATAATGAACTTTTTTATTAAAGAATTAAAATTCTACTAACGATGTGAACGTGTGCCCTTGGGTATTGTGTAACAGTGTCTTATCATTAAAGGCTGGCTCTAAAGACGGAAGAATCCCGTTTCCTCTAAAGCAATACCCGTAAGATAACAAAATATAGAATGGGATTAGACTTACCTGAGAGTTGCAGATTTTAATTCTTTTGTACAGTCCGATACAATGATTCCTGACTGTGGTCGCGTGTGATCTCCGCCTGTGGCGTCCCTGTGGCCTGCAACAATCAAACGAGAAAACATGAACATGTGACTGTCACCTTAAAAAAATCTAAGATTTTTAGATAGGTGAATTTTGTTAGCAATCTTTGTCGCTCCATAGCGGTATCGTACCATTGTTGTCAAACCGACAAATGAGTTTCATTGGACGATGCTTTTGTTGTATCCATCTTTATCGGGTTATAATAAATAATAGTATATAACGGTGGATATTGGTCGAAAGCCGTCGTCCAACGCAAAGCAAATAGCGTTTTGGTAACACCCTACAACAAAGTTGAGCAAAGTAATAATGTAATACCGTAATCTGAAGTATGATGTGAGAGTTGTGAAAAACTACCGTATAACCAATAAATGAACGCAAACTGTCTCGGCTATAGTTGTACGACATGTTAACCGGCCTAATAGGTTGTAGCCCACAGTCCTAACACGCCAGACGTTTCGGCCGCACCAATAGTGGTCAACTTCAGGCGAAGGTAGTACTGTCCGCTACGGAATAAACTGAGTATTCTCTGCCGAAATGTCTGGCGTTTCAGAAAATTTGAATATTGGACCACGGCCTAATAGCATGTCGTACAACTATACCGTATAATCAATCTATAATATGCTTTCACATTAGTGGCCAAAATTGTGAAAACATTTTGGAGCATCGCTCCAAAATAAAATGTGATGTTATACCACCACAAACCTCAAAAATACACGATTTCCAAAAGGTTTCCACAATTTTGGCCACTTATGTATGTAATAAAATCTATTTAAAATTCACTGTGTGTGTGTGTGTGCGTGTGTGTGCGTGTGTGTGTTTAAGTGTTAGAAGCTTTAAATTATTCCGGGAGTATAATATTACACAAATCACTATTTACAGCGTTTTCATAGCGCCCTCTTTCGGTTTTCACACCAGCTTTTCGTCGGTGTCGGACCATAAGCGGACGTAAAAACTAAAAACGATCATAAGCCAAAGACATGTTATAAATATAACAACCCTAACTACTGCAGCTTTTATTTTTTCATCGGGAATTCCTCAGAAAGATGCATGTATGCGACCAAACGTTTAGACGCTGCAAAGTGTAACTCACTAGTAATTACAAATAAACGAATTACAAAAGTAACATTTACAACAATACACATACTAGTATAGGCACTTCTACAAAGATACATATTATGGAAGGCATTTTGATCATGTCATTCATTGCGTAGTGGACTATAGTGACGCATTAAACAATAATAATATGATGCGTAATGATGTATAAACAGAACTGAATATTTCAGACGATTTTACAGGAATCGGATCTACCCTGGTACCATCTAGTTTACTTCGTGGCACTCAGGTGATGGTGTATGCGATCTGTGTAAACATCGACACGGTCAGGACAATCACATAATTAGGTCATCTCAAACAATTTAAGAAATAAAATCATCTTATTTTTTTTTTGGCGAGATTCAAATGTTGCTTCCGAAAACAAATATTGAATCTCAAAAAGAAGCACTACAAAATATTTATTTTATAAAAACAATCAATGAGAAAACTTGCACGCTTCTAATGATAAATAATTACATTTAGCACTGTAGCTTCTTTGGCTCACGGTTCAGAACTGTAAAAGCTTATGTCTATTTTTATAACTGGTAAGTCCTCTTCTTTAAACGAAAATAAAAAGGAAAATACGTATAATAGTAAATCATCATCGTCGTCGTCGTCATCATCTCCACTTCACGGATTAGGCTGCACTCCACTGCCTGTTCCAGAAACCGTCTCGTCCTCGGACGCCTCACACTACGGTACCCTGTCGGTTTATAATTCAAGGCAAGTTTGGGAAGGCGATCTTGCTTCATTCTTCGCAAATACTTACAACAGTCGGTCTTGTATTCCGTAATTTTATCCTTAATTTAAAAATTTGTAATTCTCGCCTTATATGTGCATTACTTATTCTGTCTCGTAACTCTTTATACACTTTGACCAACCTGAGAAATTTCATTTCTGCTGATGTAACCTTCTGTGAAAGTCTCTCTGTGAAAGTACCCATGTCTCACTGCAGCACAGCGCCACCGGTACTATGAAATATTTTCTCCAATAATTCATTTTGGAGAAAATTCACCAGCACCGGGATACTATACACCGTTAACTGTTACATGTCAAACGTTCTCAAATTCGTGTTTGATAAATAGTAACGTTCCCCTTTGTCAACGGTGAATTCCTCTGTCTACTACTTCTGTGCTGGCTTCTTGCTTATTACGTGCTTGTCCTTGCTTCATTAAATAAATGTGTAAGCTACCTGTATATATTTTCTCCGATTGTCCCTGTATATTTTAACGTTACCAACGGACGTATTTAAAAAAATAAATAAATAAACTGTGTGACGACCACGTTCTGCCTTAATGGTGCAAAAATGTGCAAATAGAAAGCACAACCAAAATATAAATGTAAGGTACAAAGCTTTTTTTGTAGTAATATTATAGGAATATGTTTACTCGTTACAAATGCAGTAACAAAACGTTATTGTGATATTATTGTTACTGTTTTGCGAGTAGATTTGTACCACCACTATCAGTTCAACACTATGTTCAACATAATAATCAAAAGTTGCGAGTAATGTTTTGTTTGGTTATTAGCATTGTTAATAACCAAAACACGGACTACATAAATCCCCAACTCTCTCTCTCTCTCTCTCTCTCTCTCTCTCTCTCTCTCTCTCTCTCTCTCTCTCTCTCTCTCTCTCTCTCTCTCTCTCTCTCTCTCTCTCTCTCTCTCTCTCTCTCTCTCTCCCCCCCCACACACACACAAAACAATTATTATAATAAATAATACATTTTATTTTCAGCAAGAATATACTTTTTGTGTATAATTCGTTCAGAAACATAAAATGAAATTTAAAATTTTTATAATTACTTCTCTGCATACTTCTGAAGATGATAGTTAAAAATACTATTGAAACAGTGTATAAAAATATATATATATATATATTCTTGTAGAAATAAAAAAATATTATTTATTATTCATAAATCATTATTAATTATTCATTATAATTATAATCATAAAACAAGAATAACCGTGAGGAAATATGAATATACACATATATATTCATATACAATCCAGTTTCATTTCTCATGTTTATTTATACTACCTGTAGGGAAACAAAATGTAGCGGTCGCTGTGTTGAATACGTAACACAAGTGAAAGAATGTCTGTACTCACGATTGCATGCCCACTGCGATGAAGGCATAATGATACGTATCCACAACGAAAAATTCACAACAAGCGTACGGTTTTCCAGTCATGTTCTTCTTCCTACAACAGATCGCGTCTATTTTGTTACTTGTAGCAGACCATTAGACTTAATTACGGTTTCATAATCCTTAAACGGTCCTAGCAGAAGTCAATAATTTATTAGTCAAATGAGCAAATACCAGGATAAGGTGAATACACACGCGTTCGTGTAAATCTTATAACTTCCACACAGCCGGTTGTGTTTTTGCAGTTACATCCATAAATCTATTAACCCGGCGCGCGCGCGCGTATTCATTCCGTTTAATTTAGTGGTTTTCTTATACACGTCTCTACAGTGGAAACAAATTATTGGTTACATATAAAATAAAAACCCACAAGATTCCACATGACGTTACACACGCAAACTGTTTTCACAACTACACGTTTTCAACAAATTGTGGTGTTAAAATTTCGTACTTTCCATCGGTGTCGTAACCCACTAAACTGTCAGCTAGTTGTCTTAATAATTTTTAACAGACTATCAACAAGAGCTTTCCTACCTTTGTTTCTGTACCTTTGTTGATACTTTTTTTTTGCCTCGTATGTTATGTTATGCCCGGCGGTACGGTCATGTGGCATTCCGAGTACGGAATAAATAGACCTAGACTGAACAGATAATCTACTTAGTTTCTTAAAATTTTCTTTTTTCCAATGAATGGGGAGTTGGCCCATTGAACGAAACTACTAATAAACACACAAGAACAAAACTAATGACAGCAGAGATGGACGTTTCTAGACGTTCGACAAGAATATCCAGACGTGAGAAAATTAGAAATAAAGTCATTAAGAACAGAATGAATGTGAAAAATTCAATTACTAATTTTATCCAAACAAAAAAACTACAATGGTATGTGCATACGAAAAGAATGGCACAGGAAAGATTGCCAAGGAGAGTTACGGAATGGACCCCACCAGGAAGAAGGAAAAGAGGAAGACCGCCTATCACCTGGGTAAAGAAATTCAGATTATATTGAGGGAACGAGAAATTGAAGATCTTTGGTTGGACAAGCAGCAGTAGAAGATTTCTTACAGCATTCAGTCACTTCTGTAATCTTTGGTTCCGAGAAATGTGTATTCCTTGTACAGCCGGAATAACAAAAAATTGAATAGATAACCATCAGGCGGCTCGGTGGCCTGGGACCTCTATACTAGCATGGCTAGTCAGCAGGAGACGATTATTATTATTTTATAGAGTGAGAAATGTAAAAAACCACCACCTATACCTATGTAGTCCTAAATGCTACACGTTTGATTCAATTCAAATTCAATTTTTACTTACCAACTAACGGGTTGATCGGGTGTTTTGTGAAACAATTTTGTTTTCTTCCTATTGACCTTCTTTTACTGTCAATAAAATGAATGTAAACTTTCCCAAGTGTACAACAGGAATTGCTTTAATACGACAACGGAATGTTTACTTGTACAACAGAGAATTAATAAGACTTCCGCAATAAAGCATTCTTAAGCAAGAGACGGATATTGTAAAATTGTATTCTTTCCGTATCAGCTACGTAAGGCGAAGGGGCGACATAAACACGTGGCATGGTATGAGAGGAAAACAATCAGGAATTTCATTACCCAGTGACAGAGAGGCGACGGTGACACCACACATCGGATACAACGCGGTTTGTCGGTGACTGCTCACGCCAACAGGAAACATGGCGGTAACTGACGATGAGCTACAGGACAAGGACTGTGTGTGTGTGTGTGTGTGTGTGTGCGCGCGCGCGCTTGGACAGTTGACACATACCGAAAAAGCAAAAACCGTAACAAAAAATGCTGAAAATAGCGTAGCTGTAAAGTGTTGATAATTTCAATTAAACATATATCCACATTTAACAAATTTCCTTATTCATAGATTAAATTTAGACTTTCGACTTTTATGAAACAATAACTACAATACCGCAATATGAAACTAAACACACACACGCACACGCACAAATTATGAATGACAAATTATTCAATACTAATTAAATAATTATTCCACAAATGATCAAACTCCATTATTTATGAGAATAATTTTTGAAATGAAAATTTTTGTTTATTTTAAAAAAAATGAAAACTATTCCTCCCCAGATATTTTTGGCACAAATTATTTTGATGTGAGAAATACACGTTAGGTACGTGACAAACACAGATGATCTAAGATGTGACCTACGACTTTCCATCGCGAATAGGTTAAATATAATACTACGCAAAACCAAAAATTTTCTGAACGAGGCAAATGGTAAATAATTACAAAGGATAGATTGTTGGTCGTGAGACGCGAGAAAACTTACAAAATTGGGTACGTATTTTTAGAACATTAAATAGAGTGTTACAGAATTAAATATATCAGAGAATATAAAAAAACAATTTCTTTGTGAGAAATCTTATTCGGAATTAATTAAATAGGCAACTTCTCAGTCGCTTTATTGTAAAAAAAAATTGTATACTCCTCTGTTACATAATTCATACGAATTTTTTACACACACACACACACACACACACACACACACACACACACACACACACACACACACACACACACACACACACACACACACACACACACACACACACACACACACACACACTTCTTTTTATGTTTGCACAGATGAAAAACTTTTCATGGTAATATTATGTTGTTCCCCCCCTGCTTCCTTCGTGGTCTTTTAAAGAACCAGTAGAAAAATTATTTTCAAAGGTGCAACAATAACTCTAAGGGCGACAATACAGTTACGTAAGTTCTGAGCACAAAATAGCACGGAATTGGTTGTTCTAAAGGCCAAAACGTCTCCACAGATAATCTCCTTATGATTATGATAATGAGAAACATACTACAGGAATGTACATCGGGTGATATAAGGTTAAATACTTTCACAACAAAATTTTTCTTAAAATTATTTCAAAATAACTGCAAGAAACTTGAGTACTACAAGTTATTACATGTGTTTCGGTATTTACTAGTTACTATAACAAATAACAACGAACAACATTCCTTTCGTTTTAATTAATTTCAATTTTTACAAATTTTACATAATTTCGGTTTAAAATTAGTAGACTATTACAATTTTTCATGAAAAAATTTATTCTACTAACTTATCACTGACATCTTTTAGTGTTTAAAACAACAAATTTTTTATAAAGTTATTTATTATTATGTTTTGGTTGAGTTTTGATTCTTATGATTAGCAAACGAATACGAATGTTGAAATCCAGTTTACCATTTGTTTCAGAAAATGTAGTATATCAATCATGTAAATTACGGGACTATATTCAATTAAACAATTGTCAATTCTACACTCATGTTCAATTTATTTAACTTACCAAAAGGTGATATATTATTTTCATTCACTTCAATTATTCAAACTTACCAAAGAAAATCTAATTGTTGAGGAAAAACTTTTTTACAGTCATGGATGACTTGATTCTTGAAATTCGTCGACGACATGTAGCGTACATAAAATCCTTTTGCTTACTAAGCATGCATTGAACTCGAGGTCCATTTGTCAGCACGAACTACAAGCGCAGTCATCATGTATTGAAACGATTTTAGCTTGCAACCAGTACGAAGAAGCCCGTCAAAACGTACGGTACTTACGAATCATGCCCATGGCACCTTTTAACGCAGTGTACAACCATCCCAGTAACAACAACAAAATTATTCTCCACAAAATATATGACAAATATTGGCCTGTCTCCTTTCTATTATGTAACAAAACCATGTGTCTTAAATTACGATGGATGTAAACGGAAGACTGAAACCTCCTCCCCACCTCAAAAAAACTTAATTTAAACACAGCATTCCATAGAATGTTTAATTATTTTGCGAAATAATGTTTTCTTTTAACAAAACGGTTAGCTACGGAACAAAAAATACTGTACTACGGAGCTAACGCAATTTGTTGTTGAGTAATATTCACTCACAGTAAAAATTACTACCTTATGGTCGCCTGACATAAAAATATATTATTTGGCTAAATTTTCAATTATAAGCAAAAGTTACTATGCATTTACTTCAATGTGCTTAATATTTTCGTCTACTATACATAAATATTACTTGATTATCGTCTCACTTAATTATATTTATTTCATTCGATTAAGAAATCTTATGAATCTAAAGAAAGGAGTCTACTTCGTGGCGATAGCAGACCATAAACGGATCCCATACCAAAACAATATTGGCAGAAGTAAATAAGGAAATATTACCGTTGATAAAGATCCCAAATAAATCAAACAAGAGTTTATCTATTTTTATATAGGCCTAATAGCCTGTTTTAACTTCACAAACACATGTTCCCTTGTTGTCAGCATGTTACAGTTACTTACAACTGACAAAACTTAAAACAGTGGATAGCAAAATAACAACATATCAGCCTAGATTCTTACCCTGTACCTATGAACATGTACTGAAACGTGAAAAATACCATCATCATTGAAAATAACGTGATGTACAGACTGTTCATGATTGTCAGTTTCATTCACGATATGAACATTAAAATCATATCTTCTGCTATTATCACGGACCATATGTTTGCAATGTTATTAAAATTTAAAACTATTGAAATTCTACAATAAATGTTCCAAGTGAAAACCGTAGCATACCTTTACGGTCACACCGTACTTATGATTACACATTACCCAATTTGTTTTCTGCATACGTTTTACCTTAACCCAGAATTTTCTTTTCCATCTTTCAGTTTATCAGAATTTACATATAGGCAATTAAAGTTATTTAACTATACTGACAAAGTAATTAAGACTGGAAATTTTGGCAAGGCTACGATCTTGATAAAAAGAATTAGACTGGTTAAGGAGACAGATTCTCCAGGCGATCCCTTTTCTAAAACGCTATTGTTCACAATAGAGAGTTTACTGTAGCGTAAATCCCCAATTTACTTTACTGTTCCCAAGCTGAGATGTCTCCCTACAAAAATCTTCTTCTTCTTCTTCTTCTTCTTCTTCTTCTTCTTCTTCTTCTTCTTCTTCTTCTTCTTCTTCTTCTTCTTCTTCTTCCTCCCCATCCCTTTCGCCTCCTTCTATTACTACTACACTTAATGGATTCCGGATGGATGAATGGATGACGCACTACTACTAATAAACCTACGTTTTAAGAAAACAATAGCTTACTTCATCTCTATGTCCACTGGCGGTACAAGATAATTTTTCGTTATCAGTCCTAATCAAATGTCTGTACTAATTTAACGTGTAATTTTTTATTGTGTCTTCAAAACAAAGTACGTGCAGTACTTGCAGATATACACATATCTTCAGATTCATGCACTGTACGGTTATCCACGCCCGTGAATATCTTATTTCCGCCTCGAATGGCCGCAGTCTTATCCTGTTCGTACTTCTTCAGTACTCAAACTTCACTACCATACGTTGAAATAAATACTCCGATATCATCTTGTAAAATTGTAATCGTATGATGTCTTGTTTTCAAGTGCTCGATGAATCACTTCACATATCTAAATCCCTTACAAAAAAAAAAACAATAATTAAGTTTCGTTAAGTTCTTCCTGTCTGTGGGACTGTGAGTCTGATTAAATATCACTAGCATCCATTATTAACTAAGGAAAACAATATTATAGATAAATATAAGCTAAAGATAAATAGTAAGTTAATACCGCTATGCTCTGTAGTATTAACGAACTCATTTATCAATTCGCACACGCGCGCGTGCACACAGAAAATTGTTTCCTATTTCGTCTAGTACATTTATAGTTGCACAATTTGTTTGCTACAGGCGTTCTCCACTCGACCCAGTTCTCTACACCCTTCTTCTTCGCCAGCCAGCTTCAAGTTTATCAAGACTTATTTGTAAGTAAATAATTCTATTCGCTCGTCTTGAAATCTATTGTTTTCTGTGCAATCTACTTCTACACAAGAAACGCATTCCATTGTCGCAGTATATCAACTTGCTTGACAAAGCACACACACAACAAAGGCTCGCTTTAAGTACGAAGTTGTAACTGTGAGCTGGAGACAAAGCACAATACGAGTGTGGCACCAACGACGAACGCAAACAGTTAATATTGAGTTAACAGCGGAAATAAAGAGAATCGAATTATACCGACTAATTGATTTATTTACGCGAATAGCGAGTCTATTACGCAACTTACAAGGCATAAATAAACTCACACGTCACTTCTTCTGATTAATTAATTAATTAATTTCCACGGAGGCGACACTCACTATTATATACAAATTCGGGAGTATTCTTGGTAAGGGGGGGGGAGAAAGTAAGAAGATAAGGATCTTTCACTAACAATGTTCCACGAAGAACTGAAGGTCTATGTATTCTTGAGAAACTGCATTCTGCACGAGCAAAACGGGAAGGGAAGGATCCACTTTTATTTGCATAAACATTCTAGTGTTCAAAAAAACGACAGTCAAAGGCATATTTGACATCATCAGGAAGAATGTTTCTTGTTTCGTTTACAATGCGTTCTTTATTTTTATGTTCTCTTAACAAAGATGTTAAAAGATTAGAGAATACAAATTAAATCATCATCATAACATGGCAGAGGTCGTGTTTGTTCTGCCTTCAAAGATCCTCCGGCCAGTGGCGGCGCTAACGAAACGGGGGCCCCCCGCGAAACTAATTAGGGGGCCCTATAAAAATGGTTAAATTTTGTATACGTAATAGGGAAAAACACTCAAATGAGTTTCTATTTACGTGTGTTACACAACAATGGTTTGTGAATACTTTCTCGTCTATCACAAAGCGTTTGCAATTTGCAAAGGACGTTTTACACGTGTACAAACTCTTAAAATTCATTGTTGCTAAATAGACAAAGTTCTATACAAACTATAAAAAAACCAAAATAAAAAGAATGATTTATTTTTACGTCAAAGATCTAAATTCAGACTATGAAACAGTACCGCACACAGAGTGGTAAAAATTTATTATTTAAAAACGAATATCAAAGTAACATTCTAGCTTTTTTCAAACATTTAAATTAGTTTGTAACTGAATTTGTAAAATTCTTGAATATACTCTATACAAGTTCTCCTTAAGTCTAATCCAATTCAATAACACTCGAACTCAAGTAATGTACAATATTTACAGATGAGGATCAACCAAAGTTCACTGTTTTCCTAAGCCTAGTCTTCTTTTTTTAATAGCTAAGAAATTTTCAACCACTTCGTTGATATTAGTTTTCTGTATCTCACATGCTCAATGCTTAACAGTGCCAAGTCACTCAACCGAGTTTGGGCCCTGGTACTTCTTAAGTATGACTTAATTTAATTAATTTAAGTTTTGAAAAGCTTCTTTCCGCTGTAGCTGTTGTGACAGATATGGTTAAATAAAGCTGCAAAGCTGTAGTTAAGTCTGGGAGGCAACTCATAAGGCACTGTTTTCTTCAACCAGTAAATTCATCATTTCTCGAATTCTTTTCTTGTGTACAATTTCTTTGGCCATCAGAGCTTTGAAGGATATTACTTGGTCAGGCAGTGATGTGGAAAGGTCACCAGGATACACATTTACCAGAGCCTTACTTTTCTCCACTATTGTCTCTTGTGAGAAGTTTACTAAATTCTGAGGCGTCAGGAATGAAAACCTATCATCAATGCAATGCAATCCTTCGAATCTCATTTGTAGCTGAGCTATTACAATATCTAGTGTTGCATTGAAAACTTTTACTTCAAATGATTTCACTGGGTCGTCAATTCTATGGTCAACTGATAATTCAACAAAGAAGCGTTTTACAACTCGTTTACGCTTATTTTTCATGTTACAAGTTATGTCCCATGACTGGGCCAACTGGGGCCCCCCCATGAGGGTCGGGGCCCCCCCGCGCCGCGGGGTCTGCGGGGGCCTTATCGCCGCCACTGCCTCCGGCCATCTCTTCCTGCGGCTACCCACACACCTGTGTCCTGTAGGTGTGTATTTCCAGACTTGTTTGGCCAGTCAATCAGACTTGTTTGTATTTCAGACTTGTTTAATGTAATATTAAACAATCAGGGATAAGTGTTCTTTCTAGTCATTTTATGTAATCTTTTGATTTTTTATTCAGGTTTATTCAACTTGTAATTCAACTTGTAACTTGTTGATTTTTCATTTAACTTGTAATTCTTCTCTTATGGCCTCATCCATAATCCACAATCATAGAACAGTACAGGGACCGCCATAAGTTTGGAAATTTGAATTTTGTATATCGTCGTACCTTGTTTCTAAAAAAAAAACGGTTGATTTTCCCACAGATCGTCTGGAACTTACCTAACTTAACACCAATATCGTAATTCCTATCATATCGAATATAATTTCCTAAATAATTGGGCGGAGCCTGATGAGCGTAGCGAAATCAAGCGTAGCCCTCTATCCGCGACTCGATGCACAACTTCGGCGGCGAACTCCTCCGAAACTACTCAACCGAATGTTATAAAATTTTGCATACATATCCGGACTGTACTGTAGAGTGCACTATTAGTGTATTATTTCCCTAAATTATTTGGTTCGAAAGATATTACGATTTTTAAACAATCTTAGCTACAACGTGTGAGAGGAAGAAAGATAGAGATATCGCTGGCTGCCTCAGCGATAAGATAAGATTTTGCTGTATCACAAATGCCGGTGCGAGTGCATGTGCGGCTTCCGTCGTCAGCACTGGCCCGTCTGGCGCCGTCGCCCGACAAGATAAGAGTTTGCTGTTTCACAAATGCCGGCGCGTGTGCGTGTGCGGCTACGTGTTTTATTCAAACAGTAGTAGAGCATTGTTCTTTGGTGTAGCCAGATGTACGGATTTGACTTAAGTGTTGAACAAGTGTCAATTTTTAGAAGAGAATCTATTTAGTCGCTGATGCACTGCAATTTTCTGTTACATATTGCAACGAGTCACAATTCATATAAATTTTAATCCAAATTATATTTGAATTATTAATGTTTATTGTCTTCAAATGTTTTCTTTAAGAAAACGAGAATATTATAATATCACAGAACTTAATTTTTACACTCTTACAATTTAAATTGCTGTATGTAATAATATTTGTAATTAATTATAAAATCAATAATCAACAATTAGATATTAGATTGGTACAGAAAACGTTTATACATATAGCAGTCAACATATTGCAATGAAACACAGGATCCTGATAAGCAGGGCAGGCTTGTATAATACACATACTATGAACAGTCATGTTTAAATTGGTAGTTTGTTAGATTTGGTTTTGATATCAGTTGTATTTTAGTAAGGATAAGGAATTAGGTTTAGCAAAACTGTGTATTATTTATTTGTTGTTTATTCATGTACTATGTCTGTGGAAATGTGCGCGCGTGCGTGAGTGATAAACGTTTCCCCGGCTGTGCGTGAATAAATTATCGTTGTGTTATGACACTGAACTGAACATAGACTACTGTATTAGCTACAGTCCCTGTATATTTCTGTCTATTAGTTGACGTTCAAATATGATCTTATTAAAGTATGCAGTTATGCATGAGATAAGGGTATTCTGTGATTACCAGCTATGCATGCTCTTACAAAGTTGATGCACTTTACGGCATGAAAAGTTGCATGTCATGTTGTATGTAACCATGTGACTTCCTTCCACCAATTAAATGCTGGAAGGTAGTCGAAAATTTTCTTAAGCCTGTTGTTACACAGTTAGTTCTTCTCAGACAGCTATCGCGATCGGGACGTGCAATTCTTTTGTTCAAGATTTTCCGCTTGCAAGAATCTGTAAAGACTATTCGGCGGTAGTAACGCGTGTGAAGACTCAGAACTATTCGTGTATTACATCTACACACAGTATTATTATTAAACCATAGCGTGCTTAATTACGTCAGTTCTTCTCTGCCAGTTATCGCGATTGGGACGTGAAATTCTTGTTCAAGATTTTTCCGCTTGCAAGAATTTGTAAAGACTATTCGGCGGTATTAACGCATGCGAAGACTCAGAACAGTTGAATATTACCTCTTTACACGCGGCATTATTACTAAAGCATTACGTGTGTAATAGGTGAGTGTGAACTGTGTTACTGTATGAGATTTCTGCAGTGCCAGTAAAATTTAATAATTACGTAATAGTAAATTTTAGCATCAAGAAGTTTCCGCGTTAGTGGAAGATTTCCGCATAGGGAGGTCTGCTGATCGCGGTAGACCCTGTGATTCGCGTGAACACTTGAAGAGTCTGGAGTGGTATAAGCTTAATATACCGTTGTTATATACAAAAATCCCACTGTTAACTGAGATACTTGTAAGTTATAAACTCTATATGAAATTTAACCAATAGTAAGATCCATAGAACCGTTGTGGTGTGCGAAGCGTCAGGGTCATCGTTGGAACTACAGGACACCAGCCCAGCTGAAAGCGTTTCCAGGGTGAACCGTCTATCATCAATAAGCCACGCCGGACGACTCAACAACGCAGCAACCCTTCTTTTCAGCAACATCATCGTGGGAATCATCACTTATGTAATGTATCACATCATGTGTATGAACAGTGATTAACACTTTATAAGACTATATATCAAACACTACCATTATTATACTTATCAAATATACCATATAAACAATTACATTTGTCTTGTGCAATAAATAATCTTAAACCCTCCAATATAGACTTGTGCTTTAAGATACACATACTACCATATCCTATGCGCCAATAGTTTAGTAATTTGTGTTGTCGCAATATATAGTAGTAAAATATATTAAAAATAAAAACAGATTGAGGGATGTTCAACTCTGTAATTATTGAAAGTTATTTTTAACATGTTTCACTCACTACTGGAATTAAAAACAATCATAATTTAGAAACATACAAATTACACAATAACTGTAGAACTTTACGACCTTACCTCAGATAGTTGACATAATGTTACAAACACAAGTTTATGGTAAATTTTTCTAACAAGTAAACTTGGATAATAATTGTAATCATATTGTTGTAAATTATAGTCCAGAGTACTATAGAATATTGTAAATTTATGTACATGTCCACAATCACACCCGTCCTCCCTTCCATTCCCCCTCTACCTCTCATTCTCACAACCTCTCCTCCCTCACACTCTCTCTCTTGCACTCTTTCTCACTCACTCTCTCCCTCCCTCTTTCTCTCTCTCACACTCTCTCTCACTCTTCCAACCTTCTCTCTCTCGCTCTCTCTCCCTCTCTCTTTATCCCCCCTCTCTCTCCATATCTCTCTTTATCTTCCTCCCCCTCTCTCTTTACCTCCCTCCCCTCTCTCTCCAAATGGCACTCTAAAATACTGACCATTTCTATTAACCTAGAAGATGTAAACAGATTATCTCAACTCCTTCATATATACAATGATATATACATACGCACGCACACGCGTGTCCACAAACACACTCACATACACGAACATGTTCACCCAAACAATTGTTCTGTTGTGTTTGATATTTCTTTTGAATTCACACACAGGTCCTGATGATGACAATAAACACTGTGAAACGTCGACACAAATTAGTTAAAATTTGTGTTATTTTTGACCGTTCCTCACTAACCTTTCACTGAAAAATTATGCTTATACATTTTTATTCAATTTTCCAAATTCTATTAAAATTATTATTCTTATACTTTTTATTCAATTTTGTACTATTTTTTTTAGTACTTTTTTTCTGTAATACGCATTTTCTATACACTCTTCTTCATCAATTTATATATACGTATTATTTATAGTATGCCTCGACGGAGAAGAGTTCCAAATATTGGTCGTTTAACTACAAATCAAAGACAGAAGAGAGAGCGACAAAATGTTGCTGCAGCAATTGTTGAAGACCCTGCAGAACATAACATGAATCATGTGTTATATGAACAAAACAACACAGGATATAGGAATCTTCAGAATGAATTTGAAGATAATTTACGAGCTCTAGAATTCTATGAATGTGTAAACTGTTCTCGAGTGTTGATGCAGCAAACATTTTTTGATATGTGTCCGCAGTGTAAGCGAAACCCAAATAAGTTTTCGGCAGTTAATCGTATGGATCCTAAAGATGTACCTACAGAACTGATAGATCTCACTTATGTAGAACAACTCTTGACAGCAAGAGTACAACCAGTGATGCGTGTGTATAGGGTGAAATCGAGAGGCTTTCCCGGTCTAAGGGAAATATTATAAGTATTGGTCAAAATATAACGGAGATTGTTAGTTCCTTGCCCCGTACACCCGCTTCACTGAGCACTATACTTGTAAGAAAGAAAAGTGTTAATGGACATCGGGATTTTCATGTGAGACGTGACAAAATTTTAGAAGCACTCAATTTTTTGAAAATGAATAATCCATTCTATAGTTATAACATCATTGATATGGAACAAATATCTCAACTTCCATTAAATGATAGTATTTATGGAATGATACCCACTGTTGATTTACATGAGGTAAATACAGATGAAGAGAACTTTTCTGAAGAAATTTATGAAAGTATGATCCCGGAGAATGTTAGTATCACATAAGCTGATCGACTCCAATCTGCAGTGAATAATGTAATTCCATGGCCACAAGGTACTGATATCATAAATGAATTCTCGTACGAAGGATATGTAAGCATGGCATTTCCCGCTTTACTACCTTACGGATCTGCTGAACTAAACGATAATATTCGGCGCAAGTAGTATGAAACTTACAGAACTTGAATATTTTCAATTTTTGATGCAATATAAAGACCGACGTTTTGCACAAGATCCTAGGTTCAGATTTTTTGCATTGAACACTGTTCAGCGTCATCAAGCTATTCAACGAGGGACAATATTTGCTAGAAAATCCCATTTCAATGGAACAATACAGCAACTGAGAAACGCGCTGTCAAGTAATACTCAAATAGTAAGAAGTTTATATTATTGGTGTGGAAAAATAAGTGGATCAAAATCTTACTGGTTTCAACGAAGGGGTGAACTTGAATCAATGATTGAGCAGTGTGATAATCGTCCTACGGTTTTTTTACTTTGAGTGCAGCTGATCGTTGGTGGCCTGATCTGACACGACTCATGTGTTGTAATTTCGTGCAAGAGGAAACGTTAGATGAATCTAGAATCGCTCAGCAAAGGCAAAAACTTATAAACGAGAATCCCTCAATTGTTGAACATAATTTTTCGTTTCGTGCAACTTTATTCATAAAAAATGTCGTCTGTAAGATATTCTCAGTTTCATATTATTGGTTTCGTTTCGAATTCCAGCACCGTGCTTCATGTCATGTACACGGTCTTCTTTGGATCTCTGGTGCTTCTGATCCAAGAACTTTTGATAATGCATCTGAGGAAGACATTTTGAGTGCCTAGATGTATTATGACCATTTGGTTAATGCATTCAATCCTTTGCTATTCACTCCTCCGGCAACTATACATCCTTCAAGGATCAGATCAACTGATGTTGTTATCGACAACGATCGTTCTTTTTCAGAACTACTGAATCGATTCCAAAGACACACCAGACGTACCAAAGGATATTGTCTTAAGTGGAATGGCAAAGAACATACTTGCAGGTTCAAATATCCCAAAGAATTACAAGAGCAATCTCTTCTAGAGAAAAATGAAAAAGGTATTTGGATATACACACCAATAAGGAATGATGAACTCCTGAATCAGTATAATCCTGTCATCGCACAAACATGGAGAGCAAATACTGATTTTAGTATAATCACCTCCTTATACCAGGTGGTTGAATATGTATCCAAATACGCTTCAAAGTCAGAACCTGGTTCGAAAAATTTGAAGGAAACGTTTAGGAAATCGTTGAATCGAGAGCCCCGGATGAAGTATCTCGTCGAGTATATACAAGTTTGATGATAAGAGTGATCGGAGAAAGAGACATCGGGGCTTGCGAAACATGTCATTTACTCTATGGAATTCCATTGTATCAATGTACCAGAACTTTTGGAATACTTGTCATAACAATAGAAAACTATGTTGCAATTACGGGAACCAATAGTGAAAATGACAGTAATTCATTCATTCAGTTTTAAAGTAGTAGACCACTAGACATGGAAGAAATAACATTATCCGATTTTGGTAAAACATTTTCTAAGGAAGAAATAATTCAATTAGTACAAACAGAAAAGAAAAATTGGTACAAGTTTTCTCTAAAGCAAAAACAAAACAGTAACAATGCAGTCAATACTGAATTATATTGTAAAAAAAGTTGATTTTACATGAGCATTGGCGTAATGAAGAAGACTTGAAAAGTACAGATGAAACATGGTTCATGGCTTATACCCGACAAAATTTTGGACAGTTTCACGAACAATTACACATGTCTTTAATTACAGAAGAAACTGAAATTGATCAGGATAATAATAACGAGGTCGATATTTTTGACGATAGAGACTGGATGGGTATAGGACCAGTAATGCCTAATGCACTACCAACTCATGTTGGTCTAGGTAATCGTGATATCGATTTACTTCATAATTGGGAAGCAGCCTATTACAAATATCCAGATATAAAGAATAAAACTTCTTTCATCGAAAGGAATCGAGAAACATTTGGGAATCAGTATGATTCTCATGAATCATACAATGTTATTTTCAACGACCAACAAAATAAGATATTATCTTTCTTAGAATATCAGCTAAATGACTATGATGATTGCAATCAAAGACTTGCAATTATTCAGGGAAAATCTGGAACTGGTAAGAGCTGTGTAATTAATGAAATGGTTAGAAGGATTAATTCATATTTTGGCCACGGTGCAACTCTTTTAATGGCTCCTACTGGTGTGGCAGCTAACAATATTGCTAGACAAACTATTCATTCATCTCTAAGAATAAATACTTCAGAGAAAAGGGGAGGAACTTTCAAAGATTTAGAAGGTGAATCCAAAATTGCTTTTGAAGAAGAATTAAAAGATGTGAGGTTCATTATTATTGATGAAGCAAGTATGTTGGGTTTGAATTTGTTTTTCAAAGCGGATATGCGACTTAAACAAGCAAAGCAACCTTTAGCTGTTCCTTTTGGTGGCCTCTGCGTGTATTAGTCGGTGATTGGTCCCAACTTCCACCGGTTTGTGACAAGAGTCTTTTTCAATATGGGTAACGATGTTCAGACCATTCAATCGAATCTTTTATATAAACAGTTCAAAAAAGTTTTCTTTTTAACGGAGATTATGAGACAGCAAGGTGATGATCAAAAAATTTTCAGAGAGACTTTAAATAGAGTCGCAAATGGAACAATCACTGAACAAGATTATCAGCTCTTATCTAAAAGATTTGATGTAAACAATATCGGGGACAAATTCTGTATAATGTCGAAAAATGCTGAAATCGAACGCTTTAATTATGAAAAACTAGAAAGCAATAAACAACCCGTGGCTCTAATCAATGCAATCCATAATTGCCCAGAAGCCTCTCTAGCAAAATCTGACGATGCTCAGGGGTTATTTGCCCAATTACGTTTATGTAAAGGTGTTCGAGTTATCCTTAGAAGAAATCTTTGGGTCACAAAAGGACTAGCCAACGGTTCAGTTGGGATAATAACTGATATTATTTATGACCCGGTAGTTGAATGCGAAAATTATAACGGTCACATGCCAATATGTATACTTGTATCTTTCGGAAAATATACAGGACCAGTTCTGTACGAGAATTCAATACCCATTGTACCAGTAGTGGCATCTTTCAAGAAAAAGTTCTTGATGTTATTCTTTCTTTTCATCTTTTTCTTGGCCAACCTTGTTTTCCTCTTCAATTTAGTGACTAGTTTAGTGCCTGCTTCAGTAGTCTTTTCTCTGGCACACTGTAACAGTTGTTTAGTTTTAAATATTACGCGCAATTCTAAGGTCGATACTCATTAGTATTACGTATTATGTTATTAATAATCTGATATCTTCTCAAATTGCTTACGGACCTTCCCAGAAAAAACGTTACTACAAAAGAATATTAAAACAACCATTTTAGATAAATATTTTATAATAGTTAAAGATTGCAACTTTGACAACGCACTTGATACTGTTTATTAACGACAATATTAAAGACACAAAGACAAAGTAGATTTTCGTTGAATATCAGTTCATAACGTATTTGAAGAATGTAAAATAAGCAGTTACGAAAAATCCTCATGTATTCAGTGGTGGGATAGATAACAGCTTACCAATTGATACCGATTTTCCTAATTGCTCGTTTTACATTTTTCAAACAAGTTATGAACTTATATGCAAGGATTAGCTTCTTTTTTCATTACTCTGTTATTCTGGTGAAAGTTTTTTTTATCTACCTTACAAACCTACAACCAAATAGTAATTATTCTTTCGTAACCTGAGTAAAAGTAATTCAAACATTTACGTAATGTAAACTCCCAAATATCTATATTCCTCACCGGATCCAAGAGCTAAACGTTTCTTGTTAATTTATGACAAAGGCTTTACCTATATAGTAACTTTCTCAACTTGTATATTTTTATTGTGTTCTACAACTTTCACGCCGGTGTCAATACAGCTGAAACGATTAATTGACGTGCTATTTGGCCGTGGTCGTAACTTTTGATAACCATACATTTCGGTTTCATCAACGTAGGCCAACGTCAGTGGTAAAACATGTAGTCTAGTCGGCAGATGTTTGCCTTAAAGGCCTACTACTGAGGCAAAAGCAACCCTCAGTACTGCCTCATCTCCCTTGGGTTTGCCTCAGTACTGAGGTATTTAAGGCTAACATCTGCCATATACATTATTTACCACTTAAGATGGCCTCCGTTGGTGAGACCGATACATCTGGCTATCAAACCTTAACACCTTGGCCTAATAGCACGTCAATTAATCGTTTCAGCTGTAATTTTTATATTTATCCAGACAAAATTCAATCCGTGTGTCTTGAAAATGTATGTCTGTTATTTCTACTAGAAGCTGCAGTTGAATTTCATTCCCTGCAACTGACAGTCGTCTATCCCAGTCAATCAGACTTGTTTGTATTTCAGACTTGTTTAATGTAGTATTAAACAATCAGACATAAGTGTTCTTTCTAGTCGTTTTATGTAATCTTTTGATTTTTTATTCAGGTTTATTCAATTTCTAATTCAACTTGTAACTTGTTGATTTTTCATTCAACTTTTGGCCTCATTCTTTATACGGTCAAGTTTAGACCAGCTTTTAACTCCTCTTCTTGCTTCCGATGCCTGTATTTAAGTTTCTTGTTTCTTGGCTGTTGTCCATAATCCACACCCATAGGACAGTACAGGGGCCGCCATAAGTTACAGGAAACCCATAAGTGCGAGTATGTTGTAGGAATTTCTTATGTTAAATTCATATTTTAAAACGATAAATTGGTTAGATATCGGATTAAAAAATAAATTTGTAATAGAAGGAGCATAAGGCAATGCTTTAAAAAATGCCACTGTTAATCTGAATTTCGGGAATTTCAGCATGACTACGCAGGTAAGGCGTTCTTTCGTCATTAGCTCATTAGATCGTGACAGAAAATATATTGTATCTAGATGATTCTTTTAGATCTTATGTATTCCTACCATCAATGAGTGTGGAACACTGTCATAGGCCTTCTTATAGTCTACATATATTCACATATCGAATACCGATTTCAGTTGTGTGTGTGTGTGTGATAAAACACATCAGTCTCTTAGTTTATGTGAGATTAACTCAAATAAAATAACTGAGTAAAATACATTTAAAAAAACCGTAGATTATTCACTTCAAACAGTACAAAAACCAGGTAGGCGAGTCAAAGCGTACTACAGAAGCATCCTCGGTACAGTATTACAGGTAGGCATTGTACAACGTATGTTTTGCGGGTTCAGTAAAGGACTACAAAGTTCTATGTGTGACACGCATAACAAAGCGTATAAAAGAGCTTCCACTGCATCATAAAACAACTAGAGTAAAAGGTAGCCGGCGATGGTGAACAGACAAGAATTTAATTAGAACTTATATAGCAACAAGGGACGTCCGGAGATGAAACCTTACATTAGATACACAATGATTTTGTGGAATAACTCCGCAAGAGCAGTGACGGTATCTGAGGTCGAACCGACCGACAATGCTCGGTTCACGACATGTGTGCACGAATGGAGCGTGCTCCTGTAGATGGATTTGAACATACAGTCAGAGGGCTAACACTTAAATAAAGATAATTCATATAATTAAATTATTTACTGAATGCGTGTGAATGAAGATATTCTTAAGTTAAACTCTGGTTAATCGTTAAATCACCGTATGAAGATATATTCACAATTATCCTAACAATGATTAATGCGTGCTAAATAATAAAGACTGCTCAAAATAATTTGTCATATTAAATATCTGTAGCAGTCATGTCGTATATTACATTTTTCTATCTAAGAAATAAAGTTTCAGAGAGTATGTATGGAACAAAACAGAACATGTCACGGAACAGGAGCCGTAAAATTTTTACGGGGGGAACGGAACCGAGCCCCACTGCCCCAAAGGGTGGAAAAACTAGACGAATTTTGTTAATCTCCTAATTTTAGGCTGCTTTAGTATTTTTTTCGGCAAGCTAATATACCGATAACTCTTCTTTAAATATAAAATTAGTTATACAGCATTACACAGCATTACACAGTATTCACAGCATTTGCATATACATATGAAATACGAAATAGGCATATAGAGAATATTCAGCCAATAAATATCTTCTAAACAAATTTTCAATAACGCGTATATTTATTGTTATTACCGTTTACTTTAATGGGATTGATTTCAGGATGTTACCACACGTTTTTGAACCACTTTAAAGGTGGTAATGTTAATTAGATTAACTTGTTTTTTGTTTTGTATGAAGTCGACTCGACCGGACCGCCTCCCAAGGTTAAATTCCAGATACGCCACTGTCACAGAAACGTGCTGAAGATAAAAAATCCTAGCCTTAACTGGCTTTTCCCAGAAGAGATAAATTTTAAACGGTGGAATACATCATTGTTAGGTATGAAAATAACACCAGGCGAAGAGAAACGAAAAAGTTATCATAAGGAAACTTATGAGAAATAAACGAGTGTCAAAGTGAGGATGGTGAGGTTCTAGAAAGACTCGGGGCAAACTATAGTTTAAAAGGACAGGAATGCGATATATCTTAAGACACAAAGGATTGGTTCACACAGTGTCGTGGAGAATGTACGTAACCAGAGAGGATGAGGCATGTAGTGGAGATTATGTAGGCGTCATAATATTATGGAGATAGTATGCAGAATGTAGATTATCATAGTAGATAAAGTCTTTTCTACATAGTGTGTGTATTCTGGTGTTACAAAAATTGAGAAAACCTGCTATAAAAGTGACATACAAACCAATTTTTTGTTCAAGGGACCAACTCAAACTGCGCATATTAAATGTGAGCAAATGGTTATCTTCAATGACTCTCCCCGAACTTTGTCGCCTGCCAAGGGAGAATCATACCAAACAGCGTGTACGCAAAAGATTAGCTGCAAGTTACTTTTAAACAACCTTCCACTGAGTATGCGACAACTAAAATTTGTTTAAACATTTTTTTTTTACAAAATTCGAAAACTTTTTAAAAGAATATGACATTTTAAAAAAATGTACTGTAGAAAAACTTCAATAAACTTTCAAAAATGTTTCCAGCATATTTTTCTTGGCTCTCTTATGATTCTGTATTTCGAAACGATATTTTCTTTCGGCGTCAGTCGTACAGAGGCTGGAATTTCTTAGATTAAAAAAATATGGCTTACAAGACTCACCATCAGTAGCACACAATATAATTTGTATGTTCACCTCATTAATTCAAAACAAAATATGTAAATCTACTTGTTAAATTATAATCATTCCATTCAGTAGGATATGACTTAATATTTAGGTGCATGTATGATCTTATTGAATCTTTTATAATTTACGATCATCAATTACAATTAACTCTTAAAGGAAGATATTAGTCATGAAGTAAGTTATATTATTTTATTTATTTCTTTACACTAAGTTTTAAAACTAATGCAGAAAATTAAAAAGAAAGAAAAGCCCTTTGACGCTTATAGTATGAATCAAAACCACGGCTTGTTATAGCGACACCGTAGCCTCGCCACCTATTTTTAACAACAAAATAAGCGTTAGATAAAAAAAAATTCGTGTTATCTTTATGAATTAAAAACACCCCAGGGTAAATAAAAACGTACTATTTTTACTAAGCAATAAAGTCTGTGTTTTATTTTTAGTATACGTTAACAAAAGATTGAACAGCCAGAAATAAATATAACGCGGAGGTTACTTTGTACATACTTTATATAAGCTGTAAAAAATTTCAACGAACTCGTGTTAAATAACCTTTCTTATTTAACACGTTTCTTAATTAAAATATAAGAAAAGCTTAGCACGATTACATAATATAAAAAACATTTCCGCGTGGTTTCCAATTAAAATGTTTTTATGCGAGTTGTATTTTTGTAATATTTTTTTACCGTTTTACCTGAGCTAAATAAGGCCTCTTTAAGCCTTATTTAACGTCTCTTTATTTTCATGAGTTTAGATATAAAACATTATATGCAATTTTGGCTATTGTAAAAATGAAATAACCACTTGCGATTGGTGTGTAATTTTTCAAATTATAATATACTTGAAAATTTTCTTATAATGTCAACTTTTTAATCTATGTTCCAAATAACACCAGATCTTAGTTTACTATTTTAATTATTGTAATTTATCGTAACGGAGTAAATTTTTATAATAATATAACAAAAATATCTTTGAAAACTTTGGAGAAAATATTTATATTTTCTCTTCTGTAATTTCTATAGTGTTATTCAGAAAATATGTGCACCAAATGTTCCAGCCGACGGACAAACATAATTATGTTCATCAAGGTCTTACCTTATCACATGTAGATCATAGTTCCTCTAAATATGTGGTACAATTCAGGCGTGAGTAGTTGGCTCTTAAAAAGAACCATCGGAGTTACAACGCGACCTGTAGCTACGGCACACATCAAAATAATAATGTTTTTCACCGAATCGGGAGCTATAAGGTGATTTTTTGTATCTCTGCGACACAAAACACTCTGTTGGTGATATAAAGTTAGTCTGACTCTTTTTTTCTATTCATGTTATAAATTATTTTCATTAAACCGCCTTCTTGCAGGTTTTCTTGGCACTCTTAAAAGTGTTGTTAACTATGGGTGTGTAAAGTTTTATGTTTTGGCCTTCATAATCACTGCCTTTCTTTTGGCAACTTTGGGATGCCTTCTGACGGAAAGGCATTTCTTATCAACAACAGCTTTATTAATATTAAAGAATGATATAATTGAATAACAGTTAAATACAGTTTGAGTAATATATTAATAAATAGAGGCTTGCTGACATCACAATTAAGAAATTACGTTGATATAATCGTTTGCTTAACTGGTGACAAATACGTACATGTTCCGACCAAGTTCCCCAACTGTTAAAGTCGATTTAACGTGATACCCTATTGTCATCTTTCAATACTGAGGAAAGAGGCTGGTCGATGTATGCTCATCACCCCACTGTCTCATTGACACATTCCATATCTTCTTTTAGTAGATCTGCAGACCTGCAAATACAATTCGCGTTTCCTGATACAATTCCATCTTTCCCTAGCTAAAACATAAATGCACGCAGTTTAAAAATACAAGGTAAAAATGTGAAGAAGTACTAGTTAAGATTTGGTATATATTCTGTCAATAGAACATCCTTAAAACAATAACCTACATATAATGAAATTTCGACTGCTAATTTATAAATACGTTAGAAATATGTAAGTATAAAAACATTATCCGAAAAAAAAGTCGAAAATTCAAAAATATTGTAACTAAAATCCTATCGAACAACCGAGCGCGTCCTTCCATTCGTCCTCCCAATAGTCAAGCTTCAGTCAAAGCCGCATTCAAGTACGTTCCAGAGTACTCTGGAGAACACTTGAAATACACATTACGCTGGCACCGAAGTAAGGATGAAAAGTTCATTCTAGAACACGTGCGCTACGAATATAAGGGACAGAGGCTGGCTTTGTCAGATCAGTTTGTTGAGCGATTTTCTTTGTTGAGGATCCAGTGGCGGTTGAAGTATTGTAGCGAAGTGTTATTGTGTTATAATTAATGTGAAACTTTATTATTTGACATTATTATTGCGTGTGGACAACTTTATCTTGGATTATATTGTTCAAGTTGATTACAAACTGTTATTTGTGATTAATTAAAGCCGGTTATTAGTGACTTCATTGGTGTCTTTAATATGTTTCCACTGTACCATACGACGATCAGTGAGACCCTCGTATCAATATAATCTTTGCTTGTTTGCTCACATAATGCAGTAATAGGAAGAAAGATTTAATAATCAGAAGTTATAAGATGTGCCTTGTTTTGCAATGAGCACTACATTTGTGCTCGGCCACTGGACTGCAGATAAGGTAGCGGACTCAGCTTGCTAGTTTAACATCAAGATGGAAGTCGCTTAAAGATATATACAAAACTGTATTGGTTTTTCATAAACAAACAAGTAGCCTTATTAGTGACATGGCCTTACTTGGCTCAAGAACCTTATATAAATTATTTTTTGCAAATAACGAAGTGATTAAAATTTCCATAAATTTAACGACCATAAATTTTAATTCCTCCAGATAAAAGTGTTACCGTAATTCTTAAGTTCAAATCTACGTGATACATAGATTCAAGGAGTACTTAATGTAATTGCTTTTTCTTGTGGAATCTCTTCGTCGTCTCTGTTACGCAGTTGTATAGTACGGTATAGGCCTACGTTAAATCCTGACAAAATAAAAATGACCCAGAGATAAACTGTCAGTGGTTAATCAATATTGAAAAAGCTTCAAGGGAGAAGAAATTATCACTATATCAAATTTAAACGATTTCGTGAAAATTTATTTGACAAATTTTTAATAAATTGAAAGATAAACGCATAAATTGCAGTAATTACTAAGGTTTTTATTAGGGATGTTTGGTTTTAACGTGCGTTAAGTTTTTAATAAAAGAATTCACGTATTCTGAAATGAGACATCGTCTTTACTGAGAGTCAAACAACAGACGATGGCTCACTGTAGAATGTGAGAACATTTCTGTTTTAACAGAATAGAAACTATGTTAAACCCCAGACTTCTTAATGATGAAGTCCAAGAATGATTACGAGTAACGTAAATTCCAATATACCTCTTATAAAGTACTTCATTTCACAACAGGTAAAATCTCACTATTTCATTCATTACAAAGACGCCCCAGTCGTCTTGATAGTTACAAACATAATATTGTGAGAAAAATAGTAATCACCAAAAATTAAAAATTGGAATACAACACTAATTGCGATTAAGGAATACAACGTAATAAAATAGAGATACAATTAACAAATACAAAGAAGAGACGAAATTCTAAGTAAAAAAATTAAACAAAATGCGCTCCATCACAAAGTAGGCCTATGTGTGTCCATGTGTGTGTTTGTTAATAGATATACATATTGTAACGTAACAGAAATACAGTCCTCGACGTTACATAAACCAAATTATAAGATTTAGAATAGAGAAGAAAATTAATTAATTATCCACACTTGTAAAAGGTCAGAAACCCCACCCATGATTGTTTAAATAAAATAAGAATGCAAGGTAAAAAAGATAAGCAAGTAATAATGTTAATAATAATAATAAACTTCAAGGTTCAGTGAGAGGTAAATAACAGACATTGACACATAATGTAAAAAACTAATTTTGACTATTTCATAATAATGTATGTTTTAATGTAGATGAGAATTAGTAAATGGTGTATGACTTAAATTAATCAAATGTACTTGTTATTAATTGTATCATGTTTTATTGTTATCATGATAGTGATGTTATATTTTGTGTTAGCAAGTGAAAGTTTTCTGTTAATAGAATATCAGGTAATTAAGTATTATGTGTTATTAATTTACCATTGTAGAGCTGTTGTTGAACTCAGTAATTGATTACTAATTAATTTCATTTTATGTGTTATCCATAGGTCACGTTAAAGCTTTTGTTAGATTTTATAAAAGTAATTATTTGTATACATGTACTTAGATAATAAGATGATTATAATTGTAAACTTGGATAAAAAGGCTATAATTGGTAACGAGATACTTCTTTGCATAAGCAGTAGTGTTCATCACTTTTGGAAACGTTCCAACAAAAATGTAAGAGTGAAAAGATAAGACAGAGCCTCATGTGATGTGGTTGTAACTGTGGTAAAACGAAGAATGGTCAATTTGAGTTTTCTCAAAACTCTACGAAAACTTATGTGCAGAGAGAATAATACTTACAACCGCTTTCTGGAGTAGCTGCAAATAACTGACGTAAATCAGGAAAACGATGTTTTAAAATAAATGATACTAAAAGAATATTACTAACAATGAAAAGCGTACATAAAACACCAAAACCAAGAGACAACCCATTGACCTGAATGATTTTGGTAGACGTAATATCTGCAGGATTGTTGTGTTGACAGTAAAACGAACGGTGTCGGAGGAAACAATGTAACACAGCTATGAGAAATATCACTGAATACGTCGCCAGCAAAGTAAGTCACTAGAGAATGCATTGGCAATGTACGTATTTGCCACAATACCGAACGTTTTCCTTTCGTAACTAACAATAGCGGTAATGTAATTTTTAATCCGTGATAAGAGTAAACAAGTCTGGAAGAGAATGGACAGCATAAAAGACTACTTACTCCAGGCTGTTTGTTTTGTTAATGGCTTTAGAGTTTTATATTCATTGGAATCCATTAGTTTGCCAACAGTATAAGGATAAATTTCAAACAAGGATAGCCGTTGTTCTACATTGTCCGTAATTGTTATACAAAAAATTCAGCACATTAACAAACCATATTTTACAGTATCTTCTTGTTTTGCTATTTACATAATTATCTTTATATTCATTACTTATTGTAGAAGATATGTATTATTATATACATATCGTCGTCATCGCCACTTCACGGTGAAGGCTTATAGCCTGTTCCGTCTTCACTGCAGCCATCTCTTCCAGGACCTTCCTCAGATCTTCTGCCAACTGCTTTGTAGTCTACAGTTCGATTTACTATCCTCTGGTGGTTCATTCTGTAGACGTGCTCAATCCACTGGTGCTTTCGTTCCTTTATCTTATCAATAATGGAGAATTATACCCAGTTCGGGCCTTATATGTTCATTACCCATTCGATTCCTTAGACGATAACCACTCACATGCCTTTAAAAATATTGATTTCAGCGGCTTGTAAGTGTATGTATAGGTTTTCTTTCCGAGTTATCGTCCATGTTTCACTAGCGTATGTAAGAGAAGGTATCGCCATTACCTTATAGAACTTCATTTCGTATCAGTTCTTGTTTTGTTTCTTAGTGTTCCTTGTATTGTACCACACATAATCTGATACTTACTTTTTTATTCTTATCATCATCTTTATAATTAAGAAGTTATGTCGCAACTAAGAAAAACGAAGTGCGATACCTGCTCTAAAACCTTATCTCCAACAACTATTTGGGAACGAATCGGGAATTTCACCTTAAGGGTCATAACCTTCATCTTGATTTGAGATATTTTAAAATTACATGTCCTACATACACGGTTCAAGTGGTATATCGACTGCTGCAGAGCATCTTCACTCTTCTGGAGTACCATCTGGTCATCAGCTAATAACAGAGTATATGGATGGGATGGCAGCATGTAAGTATATCCCTGGAGATTGACTTCAACTTTCTACTGTCTGATCATATCATCGTTTAAAAGTATATATTAAACAAAGTAGGTTAAAGACACCTACATAGGTGATTATATACATACATATTTATTTATAAGCTATTTACGTGTTTAACCTTTAATGCTTAATCTAGAGCATTAACGATTTGAATTCTGTACTAATATGTAATATTGTATTTTTGTGGTGGCTAACGCCCAACGATGTTGCAGTGGCCTGATAAATAAATAAACATATTGCACTATATATTATGTCTTAACGGGTACGTACGTCTCGTTCGAACCCCGCGATGGAAACCAATTTATAATGTAACTCCTTCGTTGTCTCTTTGTAAGGTGCCAATTTATTATGTATCTTATTTTAATATGTGTTATAATATTGTAAAGTATATCTCCTTTCCTCTCTATTTAATATAATTGTGTTATTGTAGGTGAAAATTATGTGTATAGGGTGTAATTAGAATTTTTCGCTCAAGCCTATTCTGTTTTGGAGAGAAGAGCAGAAATGTTTATTGTATTCTCCTCTCTTTAATACCTAAGCAGTCCGCGAGTAGCGCTGTGGTTCCCAAGCAGCGGAAATTTGTAGGTTAACCCACCGCGTACGGTCATTATTGGTTACACTCTTTACTTATCTTATTTCTTGTTCACACTACTTTAAATCTTATATAAATGAGAAGATATTGAAATTCTGAAATGATTTTTTATTAATATTTAATATTTCTTGTCCAACAAAGTTGTTTCTCTTACGTTAGATACGAAAGGCTATAAGTCAGAAGTAATCGATTATCGATCGGATTCAAGGTTTTATATTAATCTTAGTTATGATTTTATATTTCTTTAAATACAGGGCGTGAAGGTTCTTTCAACTGTTAGTAAGATCAGAAAATGCATAAATAGGAATACAAGGTATTACAATATAGAGTTAAGTTTTTATTAAATAATATTTAAACTAATTGTATTTTACCGTCCGCTCGACATCGTGACTCGATGAGGCCGTGTACAGGTAACCCTTTCGTCTTGACAGCAACAGATCAGCATGCAGATAAATTTGCTCTCGTTAGTCTACGTTCCAAGTTGAAAATAAAGTTTAATTCTTGGTCCTGGAATGATGCAGAAATACCGCTCCTTTTGTTCACCAATGTCCGAGTTTTGTGGTTACGTGCTTCGACGAAATTCGAATCCAACTACGTTTTTTCTATTGGATTGTGTAAACTGCAAGTTCCAATGTAATTTGGTGTTTATTTTCGTTTCGTTTGCGTTATAGGATTATATCACTTTATGCAGGTAGTTATTTCTCTGGTTTTGTTAATTGATTATTTAATTTAACATTTGTTCATTATCTGGAATTTGGCAATCCGAGTTCTTCCTTTATTTTTCG
The DNA here is from genome assembly GCA_034769895.1 of Magicicada septendecula. Lineage (NCBI taxonomy): Eukaryota > Metazoa > Arthropoda > Insecta > Hemiptera > Cicadidae > Magicicada > Magicicada septendecula. The sequence continues at coordinate 1,253,868,743 of CM068367.1, forward strand.
TTACTTTGTGTATCGTTTTTATATTGTCCAATTTTATAATATGGTTAACTGCTAGTGGACCAAACTATTGCGATTTATTATTCATTTATTTTAAATTTCTATGTACTTTGTATTTAAATTAAATCAAATTTTTTCTGAGCATCTCTTAACTAAACTATCTTCGTTCATGTAAAATTATCCAATAATCAAATCAACAAATTCTATCTACTTTGTCGTCCCTAGCAACCAACCTTTTTTATTCTTATTCGATATTATGTTATATTATAATCATTTCATACAATGTTCTTCCACTCATCAAAATAATCCCTTTCTAAATTTCCATTATATCCGAATACAATTTTAGGCCTACTCATGGCTTGTTTACTAATTCTTATATATTTTGCTGTCTTTTTGTCTTAGTCTGTTTATTTTAACAAATATTATTTTTCTGTTACCCAAACATTATCTATCGGTATCATTGCACTATGGCATTATAATAATTTATTTAATTTGAGTTTATTTATTCGTTATTATCAATTATTATTAACTTCTACTAACTCCTTAGATTTTATTTAGTATTTGTTACTAATTTCTTTACCTAACCTTTCTGATCTGACTTACTATATAATGTTACTGGTTGTTAGGCCTATCATTACCTTGATCTACTTCCGAATTTAACTTGTTACTATCTACAATATTATAAAATCTTTTATCTATTTATGACATGGTGGTATTAAACTCTTCTGTATCTCGTTACCAATTATAGCCTTTTTATCCAAGTTTACAATTATAATCATCTTATTATCTAAGTACATGTATACAAATAATTACTTTTATAAAATCTAACAAAAGCTTTATCGTGACCTATGGATAACACATAATTTGAAATTAATTAGTAATCAATTACTGAGTTCAACAACAGCTCTACAATGGTAAATTAATAACACATAATACTTAATTACCTGATATTCTATTAACAGAAAACTTTCACTTGCTAACACAAAATATAACATCACTATCGTGATAACAATATAACATGATACAATTAATAACAAGTACATTTGATTAATTTAAGTCATACACCATTTACTAATTCTCATCTACTTTAAAACATACATTATTATGAAATAGTCAAAATTAGTTTTTTACATTATGTGTCAATGTCTGTTATTTACCTCTCACTGAACCTTGAAGTTTATTATTATTAACATTATTACTTGCTTATCTTTTTTACCTTGCATTCTTATTTTATTTAAACAATCATGGGTGGGGTTTCTGACCTTTTACAAGTGTGGATAATTAATTAATTTTCTTCTCTATTCTAAATCTTATAATTTGGTTTATGTAACGTCGAGGACTGTATTTCTGTTACGTTACATATGCTTCCCCTCCTAAAGAAGTTTAATTTACCTGAATATAATTTGGGTCAAATAAACTTATATCTTTTCCATGCCCTTGAATATCCTCCTTATCATCATCTCCTAAAGGCAATGCCTTGTCGCTGTAGCCACGTCACTCTATCCCTTGCGATATTCTTCATTTCTCCATAGGACCCACTATTCACGACACTCATTGTGCTGCGGAAGTATGCAGTTCTTGGTCTTCCTTTGGGCTTCTTCCCCACTACTTTGCCCTCAAAGATGTTAGTTAAAATATCCTCCTTATATTGATAGTAAATTTTCAATGGTCAATGATGGAATTCTTAATGTAGCATTTTGGACTTGTATTCACCTTTCTCTATTTGATGATAATTATATTAATTATATTAATACTCTTGGCTTGTTTCTCTTAATCATTACTTGTCAATGATTGGTCACAATAATCAGTAAAACTTAGTTTGAATTTTCTCCTATTTCTAGTTACTTCTATAAACGCGTTTCTCTATTGCCCTTCTGTCAGCTATCTTCCTTCTGTTTTCTTCCTTCATACTTTCGGAATCTGATGTCAATCTTCGCAGCGGTTCTATTATCCCTTAAATATTCAATTTCCCTAACATTCCCTAAAATGTGAGCTGGTACAGTTCAGAGAGGCACTGTTTGGCTTTATACTCTGCTGCCCGCACTACACTTCAATATAATACTGCTGGAATTCATCTACAGTCAGCTATAAAAAATACAATAATATCATAGTAGTCTCTTTATTTAATTAATAATAAACATCTTGGGGATTCGTTACGCTGTCGCGTTTTATATTTAATTATTCATCTATTCCTTCCTTCTTGATTCCACCTTATTTCATTAGCTATTTTCAGATAACATTTTTGACAGTCATTATTTGTAACTATTTTTGATCTTCTTTTTTGTGACAGAAATTCTACGTGCTATCTCTTCATTTATTATTCTCATTTCCAAGAAATTCTAAATTGTATTTGCATTAATTATCATCATTACTTAGTTTCAGCTTATTTATAGTCATTAAATTATCCATTGTTCTTCTTATTTTACCATCTTGTCCTATCACATTACCACTAATTATGTTGACATATATTTTTCTTATTCCATTTAAAATCATACCGGTTATAAACAATTATGTAATCTGTTCTTCAATTCTCTTGGCATTTTGGCATGTATCTTAAATCATATTGTTTTTTAATTATTTTGTATAAGTTTTTCTTTATATAGTTTGTTAACATTGGGGTTTCATTCTTAAATCTTCAAAATAATTTCTTTGTAAACACATAGTAAGACGTTCTTACTTCTTTTCTTAATCTTGGGGTTTTATTCTTAAGTTTCAAAATAATTTCTTTGTAAACACATAGTAAGACGTTCTTACTTCTTTTTGAATTTTGGTGTTTTATTTTCATATATATTTTCGTCCGTCTTGTCAGTCATTGATGATTGGTGATGGTGTTTCTTCATGATATTTTTTTATAGATTCTTGATTGTATGTTCCCTTAATCTTTTTCGTGATAGGGTTCATTATTTCGTAAGTATTATTGTTATTATTTTTTGTTATTACATAGGGTCCTGTATATAATAATAATAATAATTTTTTCGTTATTCCTTCTAGAGTACTGGGTAACTCTCTATTCCTTATTAATATCTTTTCACCGACCTGGTAATTTATTGGTTTTGGATGATTCTTTTTATACTTCTTTTTCTGTTGTTCTGCCTTCTCCATTACTCTGTTATAAAATTTAATGCTTTCAAATTGATACTCTGGGTTAATTGGAAAATTGATGATATCCTGGATTTCTCTAGGTGGAGGCTTTTCAAAAATTAGAGTATACGGTGTATTTTCAATGGATTGATGGTAAGATATATTGAGAAATTCTTCGGTAGGTAACAAGTATTCGTGCCACCTCCTCTGTTGGTCATGACAGTAAGTTCGGAGTATCCTGCAAACCTCCCTCAATACTCGCTCCGCAGGATTGCTGCTGGGGTGGTAGACTGAAGTCTTATATGTTTTAATACCATGTTTTAGAAGACTATCCCTCCATTTATTTCCTTTAAACTGCGTACCATGATCTGTGATAATGGACGTAGGTTTACCAATCTCTGGTGTGTAACGTCCAATGACTATCTCCAGTATTTTCTTGGTAGTGGCTCTGCTGATAGCGTAAAGTTTAGTATATTTAGTGAAATGGTCGAAATTTATTACAAATAATAAATTTGTATCTATGCTTCCCTCTACTGCGTGGGAACGGTCCACATATGTCCAGGAATACTTTCTCCAGTTTATGTTTGGATGTAATGGGAATCATTACCCCCTCCTTCTTCTCATTGTTACATTTAACCATTTGGCAGATGTGACAGGTTTGAATTGATTTTTGTACCTTTCTGTTTATATTCTTTATGTACACTTGTTCTTCCAGGGCTTTAACGAGTTTTATGGCTCCCATGTGTCCATATCTTATATGGTAACCTAATATTAATTTATTTTCCACAGCTGGTGGAATTACTAATTTCCAGCTTTCTTGATTAGGGGTAACTTTAATAAATAACCTATCATCATGTACACAGTAATATTTTGTAATAATTTCGTCTGCATTTTGCACCTTCTGGCGTATGTTCATTAATTTGGGATCCAGTTTTTAGTGTTGTTTAATTTCATTTGTTATGGTTTCTAAATCTTTTCTACTCTTAATAATATTGTACACCTTAGCTATTTGTTCCTTTTCGCCATCGAACGATTGGTCTTGTATGTTTATTCGGGATAAGATATCGGCTGCTAAGTTCTTCCTTCCAGGCATATATTCCCAATTAATGTGATATTCTTGCAGTGCAAGAACCCATCTAGTTAATCGACCATGACTGAGCTTACATCGTTTTAGGAATGAGATGGATTTGTGATCACTCCTTACAGTCACTGGGTATCCAAGTATATAGGTCCTGAACTTATTGCATGCGTATACTACACTTAGCAACTCCTTTTCAGTGACGTTATAGTTGCGTTCGCAGTTGTTTAGCACTCTGCTGGCGAAACTAATTACCATGTGATGTCCTTCTTCATCTTCTTGATACAAAGTGGCTCCTAAGCTTACATTGCTTGCATCACAATTTAGATAGAAGGGTTTATTAAAGTCAGGGTGGTGCAGCATAACAGTCTCTAGAAATTTCTCTTTGATTAGTTGTAGAACTTTATCTTGTTCTGGTCCCCATGCCCATTTGTCCTTGGATGATAGCTGTTTTTGGAATTTAGCAGTTATTTCTGAATAATTATCTTGGAATTTGCGGTAATAGATACAAATTCCAAGGAAGGATTGTAACTGTTTTCTGTTTTTTGGAGTAGGGAACTGTTGAATTGCTTCTACTTTCTCTGTTGAAGGCGATATACCCATCTCTGTTAAATTAAAACCTAAAAACTTTACTTGGTTAACAATAAATTTAGATTTGTTCAGTTTAAGTGTTATATTATTCTCAGACAGCTTTTTCAGTACTTGTTCTACCCTTGTGCAATGTTCATCCCAATTAGTAGATGTTATCAGTAAATCATCTACGTATACTGTGGTGAATCGTAGAGTTTCTTGTCCCAATATCTGGTCCATACATTTCACGAATATAGCAACAGAATTAATTAATCCGAAAGGTAACCTTTTAAATTGGTAGTTCCTTCCGTCAAAAAGGAACGCCATATATTTTCTACTATTTGGGTGCAGCTCAACCTGCCAGTATCCGCATACAGTATCCCAAGTACTAATGTATTTGGTGACGTGGAATTTTTTCTGAATTTCTTCGATCTCGCCAGGGGAAGTTCTATCGTTTATAATCATTTTATTTATCTCCCTAGCGTCCAGGCAAATTCTCACCTTTCCATTCTTTTTTGGGATTGCCACTATGTGACTGGTATAGGGTGATTGACTATATTCTATGATCTCATCTTTGATCATACGATTTATTTCTTCCCGAACTTCGTTTTTTATTGAATAGGCTATCGGGTAGGATTTTCTACGAAAGTCTACCGGTTCCTTAAAATTTATTTCACACTGGTAACCCTTAACTTTATCTGGAACGTTGGAGAATATGTGTTTATAACTATTGTATATTTCAATTAAATTTTCGGCCTGTGCCTTACTTATCTGTTGACAGGTTTTTTCTCTTTGGAACTCTCGTATTTCTTCCAACTTACTATGCCATAATTCTGGATCGTCGTCCTCATATTGTATTGCTTCTTGCAGTTTATTATTCTTACAAAAATAACTCTTTATGACCTGACATTTGTTATTAAGTGGAACAGTCCTACTAGCGTCTACCAATTCTGCTGTCCATACTCCTTCTTCGGACGTTAATGATACTATTCCTTTATTTAAGTCGATTATTGCTGAATGTTGTCGTAATATGTCATATCCAATCAGTACGTTAAACGGTAACCCCGTTGCGACTAGGAATCCTATTGGTATCGTTACATTATTGTTTGTGAGGTCGAGCGATACTTGCTTTTTAACAGTTTTATTTTGCCGTCCAGTGGCTCCAATTATTATTATATTATTCACAGGTAAGGTGGGTATAGGTAATTGGCCTTCTCGCTGGATTCTTTCCAGTTCGGTACTATCAATTAACGAGATGTTGGACCCCGTATCTATCATAATTGTCGACTGTATTCCATTTAATTTAGCTATTACATATATAATTTCATTATTGTTATTATTATTGTGTACATGGTTCTCCTCCTCTTCTAATAAGTCTTCCCTAATATTTTTCAAATAATGGTTGGTGATAATAGTTATGGTCTGGTCATTTGTACGTGTAGTTATCGGTCGTTGGTCCCCAAGAGATTGGTTCAGTGATGGGTATTCTTCAGTTCTCACTGCCTCTATTAGTTTAAATGAGGGCTTCCCTCATCCTCTCTATTTTCCGGTGGGTTCTGAGGCTGGTTCTGTAATGGCTCATGTCTGTCCTCTGAATTGTGGTCCGTTGCCTTATAATTTCTTCCATTTTGGTATTCGTCCTCACGTCGTGACTGATTATAGTAGTTGTTATACTGGTGTGTCCTCGGGTAATACCGTCTCTGATTATTTTGAGGTCGGGAGTATATATAATTCACATGGTGTCTGTAGTTATTGGGTCGGTTGTCCCCATCTCCTCTATTATTCCGACTATCGCGGTAATTATAATAATTATTACCCCGATAATTATTATTCCTCTGATTATTATTTGAGTGGTTATTCTGGGTTCTGTTTGGGTTACTATTCTGATTTTGTTGATTATTATTAGTGTTACTGGAATTTTGTTGCTGGTCGTTTCCATTGTATCTATGGTATTTAGAATTTAGTATTCGGTTCCGTTGATAATGGGTCTCATGCTCATAATTTTCTAGAAATTTTGCCATGGCAGGAATAGTTTTAATCTGGCTGCACATACGAGCGTTCTTTATGCCTTCTCATAATGGTAGGAGAGCTGTATTACTAAACACTCCTCTGGAATGCTGGGTTCTAAATTACGGGCCATGCACACCTTTCCAAGGAAGTATGATGTAGGAGACTGTCCTACGTTTGCCTCGTATCGACCGTTGCTCAAATTATTCCTGACCATATTTTGGGTAGACTCCGACCAATATTTTTCCCTAAATTGTTTTTTGAATTCTGTTATGTCTTGTATATCCGGACGCACCGCCGTCCACCAATTGTCGTATGTATCCTTAAACATATCTTCAATCATCCATCGGATTATAATCCAACGGTTCTCTCTATTTCGCGTTATCATATCTTCCAACCTTTTCAAAAACTCCATAGGGTTACGTTTATAATTCCGAAAATTAATTGACTCTCGGTTATCGTTGTTGATAATATGATTGTGTTGGCATGTTCTATCCCGCCATGAATCCACTTTTTCTTGGGTCTGTATTTCGCGTCGACAAATTTCCTCGATTTTACTTTTATTCGTATTAATTTGGCTTTCTACATTGTTTAAATTATCATATACCCTCTCCAGTCTTTCACCATGTCAGTCTGTACTTGTGTTATTCCTTCCTTATTCTCCTCCCGTATTTGATGTATCTCTTGTTTAATTTTCTCGCATCTTTCTACAGTCTCCTGTTGGAGTCCTCCGACCATCGTTTTATTTTCATTTTGTATGTCAATAATTTTATTTTGTATTTCCTCACGGACCTGTATTAATGTTTCGTTGGTTTTTTTTAATTTCTCATTTGTTTCGGCTATTTCTTGTTTCCTTTCTTCATTATTTTGGTCCACCTTTTGGTTAATTGTCACATGGATATTGTAACGAACTTCTTAAATCCGGTGTGTTTAAAACTGTGTTATAAATTGTTTAAAACTTGAATTTAAAGTTAAAAGTGTGTTTACAATTGAAAGTTAAAATTACAAGTTATGATGAATCGAAAAAATTACAATTGTCTTAAAAGAACTCCTTTGAATAAAAATAGAAATAATTGCAGTAATGTTGTTTGAACAATAACGTTGCTTAATTCAATAAATAAAGTGTACTAGCTGGTCGCTTGATGAAGGTAGCCGTCGCGTCGATTCTGGCAGCGAAACTCCTCCTCTAGGTTGACCGTCGTCTAAGTACGTAAAGTCAAGTCACGTCTGGACAATAAAATTAATAAAATACACTTCCACGTACCTGGTCGTGATTCTGGAAGTTCGGAAGTTCACCTTTTTAGCAAATTAATAAGCTGCCAAGACGGTTTACAAAACCAGCTTGCTTTATTTACAAGGTTAGGTACCTTGTTTAATAATGGGCGCCACACAGGTTTATTTCGGGAAAATCCCATGTAAAACCCATTAATAGAATCAAATAATTATGAATTCTCTTCTTTAAAAAACTGAAATTGTGTTTATTGCCCTTATGGCAATTCAAATTCAACAACGTATGATTTCTACTAAAAGTTACTTTGATTATTCTGAATTAATTATTTATTTACTTTTCGAAATAAATTAAGTCAAAGTTATGCTGCTAATAACTGGGTTTTATTTGTACCCTTGATAATGAATTCAAACAAACATAATTAAGAAAATACATTGATATACAATTGAAATTGTTTCGTTCACTTACCCTACTGCACTAGCTCAGAGCATGAACAACTTTTCTGGTTATGTCCAGATAAACTTTACTTTAAACATTAATTTTATTTATATCTCGGGCGTAAATTCTTTTAAACACAAGAAAGAATGCTCATGCCTACACAAAAGTTAATTATTTCATAAAAGAATATTGACTAGTAAGGCCTTGTTGTTTACTAACAAAAAATCAAACCTATTTATAGGTTAGGCGTTCGTCACGCTTGCTTAATTATTCACAAAAGTTATATAGACCACTTAAGACTAACATCATTCTTAAATAGGATTGACAAATCCACTAAATAAATTCAGTCATTGTGTAACATAGGAAATGTTTTGGTGTTATGCGTCAGTACAAATTTTGTTTAAAAAGTATATCAGTGCACTCAGATTAATGGAATAAATTGTCACGATGTTACCTCTTTATTTTAATCTTTTAGATTAAAATTTAATTAAACACTCCAGGGGTCGGATTATAGTGACCCTGGTTTTACACTGCACACGCACTTTGAACAGAGAATAATTGTCCGCTTCTGACTAAATTGGACTATTTATAATACTGGTTAATTATTTTCTCCTGTTCGATATATCCCGCACTAAATAAAATAAATACTTCACATCGATGCACTGATTCTAGGTAGACTGTATTGTAGTTACTTGGTGTTGCCGAAATGATTCAATGGATGCACTATTACATGATACTATAAGTTAATAAAAATTTTGAGGTGACGAGCGACACCTTCTCGCTCGAGATGATTGTCAAAAAGTGTTAACGGAATTACTCGCATTCCCGTTATATACCCCCTGCTTTGATGAGGCTTAGGTGATTGTTTTATTTAGTAAGCTATTTTTTGATTGGCTTAACCAGACGTTACGAAAATGACGCATTGTTTTCCAACCGTCATTAACCGTCTTTTGGCTAAGATGATGGACAGTTGACGTTGTTGTTAGTGTTGACAAACAAATTTCTTACTTTCTATTTACAAATGATGCTATCGCATGTCACGCACTTATTATAGTTGCGATCGTGGTTGTATCGCTATCAAATGAAAGGATATTTTCTGCTCTTTAATTTGATATAGTTTGACACTGGTTTTATTCACACTTTCACTGACATTTCTTAATAAATAATGTTCAGATATATGGCTTCGCGCTGTCGTCTGCTAGCGACGCCGGCCACGATTCTCTCTTATCAATAAATTATTTGTGTTGCACATCGCGTTTTCACTTAAACGTCTGTGTCGGAACACTAATATATCCGTCTTTGTACTTATTTAGTGAATATAATTATTAAATCTTAACTTACTGATGTAATACACTGCTATGAACTATTCTTATTTCCTAATTACATTTCGTTTACACTATTTCGCTCTATGCTATTCATTAATAATTGAGTTATTACTTGTATAATACATTAACAATGCTTATTGCTACACTTGGTATAATAATTGTTCAGTGTATGTTATTTACACTAGTAGTCCTTTCTACTTATCACCTTACTGACAATCGTTCGTTTTAGGCGTTGCCTAGGCATACCTTTTACATCGGGTTTATGCCTTAATAATGTTCATTAGTTACATTTGGTACATTGATGAGGTAACTTACTTATATAAGGTTCCCTCTTACAATTATTTTTACTTCTTATGAGTACATTTGAGATTGTAATACCGTTTCAATTTTATATTGTGGCCATAGCTAATCTTAGTCATAGGCATTAATAGTTGCTAGTCATTGTTGATTTATTCTCAGCCAAATACTGTTGCTGATATTATATGATTCGGGTCGTTACTTAATTATTTTTATTAACATGTGAAATTACATTCAAGTTATTCACTGACTCGCTTGACAGCTTATAGTGAATTTAGCTTGTCCATTAGTTTGTGTCAGTTATAGTATTGGTTGTAGTGTCAAGCAGTGTTTTGTTTACTGCTTCTCGTGGCACTTCTTCTTCTTTCTTCTTCGTTGGTCCTTCTCTTCTTTGCTCCTTTCATCATCATACTATTTACTTACATTACCTTCATATATTTATTAATTCTATGGGTATATGTCTAGGTTATGTAACACTTGGTCATGTTACAATATTCTTAATTCTTTCGTTAACCTGCCTTAAATTCTCTTCCTTTATTTGTAGGATCTCTTCCTTCATTTGTCTTAAACCCTCCTCATTCCTGTCAAACCTTTCATTAAGTCTCTTTGAGTTTTCCTCCTGTTTTCTAAAATTCTCCTTGTTTTCCTTATTTATTTTCCTAAAATTGTCCTCCTATTTCTTTGAATTTTCCAATAGTATTCTCAACATCTCCTGCATGCTCATGTTTTCCTTTTGGTTGGATTTATCTGGTTGATCCCCTTGGGCATCCTCTTCAACTACTTCCTTTTCCTTGTCCGTAATTACTTCAGTTTCTTCTTTATCGCCTGTCTGTTGTTCCATTTCACTATCTGTGACTACTTCTATTTCTTCTTCCGTTACTCGTTCCTTCGTCATCCTTTTAGACAACCCTCTAGTATGCATTTTTTGTCTCCAACAGTTGCCTGCTCGAGTTAAATAATATTTATAAAATTAAGGTTTTACTTAACTTAAGCCCTACACTAGTTGAGCGCCAATTTATGTCTTAACGGGTACGTACGTCTCGTTCGAACCCCGCGATGGAAACCAATTTATAATGTAACTCCTTCGTTGTCTCTTTGTAAGGTGCCAATTTATTATGTATCTTATTTTAATATGTGTTATAATATTGTAAAGTATATCTCCTTTCCTCTCTATTTAATATAATTGTGTTATTGTAGGTGAAAATTATGTGTATAGGGTGTAATTCGAATTTTTCGCTCAAGCGTATTCTGTTTTGGAGAGAAGAGCAGAAATGTTTATTGTATTCTCCTCTCTTTAATACCTAAGCAGTCCGCGAGTAGCGCTGTGGTTCCCAGGCAGCGGAAATTTGTAGGTTAACCCACCGCGTACGGTCATTATTGGTTACACTCTTTACTTATCTTATTTCTTGTTCACACTACTTTAAATCTTATATAAATGAGAAGATATTGAAATTCTGAAATGATTCTTTATTAATATTTAATATTTCTTGTCCAACAAAGTTGTTTCTCTTACGTTAGATACGAAAGGCTATAAGTCAGAAGTAATCGATTATCGATCGGATTCAAGGTTTTATATTAATCTTAGTTATGATTTTATATTTCTTTAAATACAGGGCGTGAAGGTTCTTTCAACTGTTAGTAAGATCAGAAAATGCATAAATAGGAATACAAGGTATTACAATATAGAGTTAAGTTTTTATTAAATAATATTTAAACTAATTGTATTTTACCGTCCGCTCGACATCGTGACTCGATGAGGCCGTGTACAGGTAACCCTTTCGTCTTGACAGAAGTGAACTATCAGGAGTGCAAAGAGCACTACTTACAAACTTCAGCTTTGAATTAACTAGTATCACAAAGAAACTATCTACAACACAAACGTGTAATTAGTAATAAAAATATTACTACATAAGTAAAAAATTACAGTTAATATAAATTGAACATAACTTATAAACACACTCAAGAACATAACACAATCACTAAGCCACTATGTATGTCGTTTTTATTCCAAAAACTGTCAAACCTAGCCTAACTCAATTAGTTAGGTCTTATCAAGATAACCTAACTTGATTTTGTGGTTTTATTCTGTTTCTTCACTGATTTGTTTGATTTAAGATGCTTGTAAGGGGGTAATTTAAAAGGCAACATCTACACAGAACAAGCCATAATGTCCACGAAAATCCTACAATGAAAGTGGACGGAAAGCTTTGGTATGAACGAAATTTATTTAAGAGCAATATGAGAATAGTTGTGATTGGAGGAAAATGCCAAAAAGGGAAAAACGGTGAGAGACCCTGTAAGCATCGCACAAATGCACGCGACTGTGTTTGTTTATGAAACCCCGTCACGACCATGTACTGTTTTAATATACGTAGAACAACAAGTATACAAAATGTATGCGAAGCAAAGTACACTGCCATCAAAGACTTTATTCAACACAAGTTACGATAACAAATTCATTCGTGACAAAAAGCAGTCGTGTTATTATTATTGTTATTGTTTTTTTGCCTGGATTTGTAGCGGTACCGGTTTGTCACGTTCAGTGCTGCAGACTAATACTATTCACAACAAAAACTCTGACTGTATGTACATAAATAAATAAATACCTATGTATATATGGATATATACCAAAGCTGTGTGTACAGTCCTATATGTGTACGTCTGTTTGTACCGTTTCTTGTTATAATTGTATGGACTGTCTCTAGTAAAGGAAACATTGTCATATAAATAAATATGTAACACCATATTTCTCCCACGATTCCATCGAGTTTGATGCATGCAAAATATGTCGTTTATCACGCACATACTACAACCTGAATGCACAATCCTGAAAAATGAAACATACTGTTTTTTAGTAACATGTGGGTAATAATGTGGTCCGATTTGATAAAAAGAAGTATAAATCCTATATCTGGAAATATGACAAGGACATGGCAATAATTTATTAAAGAGGATACAATATGAAAACAGAAGTATGTAAACAACAAAAGTCATTGTCACCATCATCTTCTTCAAGGATTAAGCCAAGGATTGTTTGTGGGTACCCAGCCATGTCAACATCATGGGAAATGAAAAAGCCGACATCCTCGCCAAAATGGGCGCAGCACTACCTCAGCCGGAGACCCCCAGCTCATATGCATCTGCGAAAGCAAGAATAAACTCCTCAATAAGCCTATGGCTAAAAGAAAAACAATTAAGAGCCTGTGTGGGAAAAAGATGGGCAACATTGGTTACGGACGGCCCCATCAACAGACCTCTACCCCGAGCAACTAGTGTTGCTCTTTTTAGAACTACAACCGGTCATGACTACCTGGCCTCCCACCTGCACCGCATTGGCGTGTTGTCGTCTCCTGAATGTGTTCTCTGTGGATACGCTTCCATGAATGCAGATCACCTAATTGCATGTCCAGCCTTGATCTCAGACATGCAAGTCCAAGACGAAGATGGTACGGCAAGGCTCTCACGTCTCTACTGGTCAGCGCGCCGCCTAATGGCCCAACAGCCAAGGGTGGGCGTTGGCTAGTAAGTAAGTAAGGATTGTTTGTTTCGGTCTCTAACAAGCATAGATTTAGAGCTGGTCACTCCAGCGCTTACTCGGACGTCCCACACCTCTCCGTCCCCTCGGGTTTTAGTTCCATAGTTATGAGTATACTCGACAGGATTGCCTAGTATCGGCTGAATTGATGGGAACATCGTTCCCGAATGGATGACTGCCGCATCCCCAAACAACTACAGAAGAACAAAAGTGACTAAGTAAATAACCAGCAGATTAAACGACTGAAGTTTATAGGAGCAAGTATGATGCATGGACAACGTACTTATACCCGCAACATACTAATTCACAACAAACTCATTAACTTTTCCTGTCATCTTCTGGTATACAGAAGTGTAGTTATACGTTTCCTGTCGTTTTAACAGATAGTTATAGTTTTTTCTTAGATATCTTTTTCCCCTACGTCTCATAGAACGGGCGTGGTGAATGAATAAAAAAAAAATACATAGCACAGATCCGAAATTGCCAATATAATTGGAATTTGAACATGCCTTAAACTTAAGAGTGAAGTGCCCATTGCCACATCACAGCAGGTTACACTTTGACAGGTCGCATAGAGAAATACAACACCGAGTACACAGTATTACTCTAGCCTTTATCGTACGACAAAATGATACGTGTAAAAACAAAGAATAGAGGACAGAGGAAAAACGTCTGGAGTATTACGACATAGTGGATGAGAGAGTCGCTGACGATGGTGGGCAGACAGGAATTTAATTAGAGCTTTGTCGAGACAGCTGAGAGAGCGAGAGAGAGAGAAGGAGAGAGAGAGATGTGAAGAGACCTCACGTTCATTGGATGCACTCAGATTTTGTGGTAATCGCTTCTGTCAATAGCAAATAGCAACGCCAACTGACACTGAGTTGTAGTAAAGAGGAAGCCATTGAACTGAAGACTGCTCTACCCCACATTGACGGTTCTACGCGCGCGCGCGCGCGCGCGCGTGTGTGTGAGGTATGTAACACAGTAGCGGAAGAAACTTGAATAAGAATACTTTATACGTATAACACAGGATTATTTTATTTAAGTAAACGTCCATTAATATAGTTAAGAATTTATTTGTTCATAAATCGTAAATTCTAGCAAAATGAACAATTTAACAGAGTCCATTTCTAGTCCATACACACACTCGCGCTGGAACAAAATTTCTGCTCAATGAGACTAGTTATACATAACATGTCAACAGCAAACTTCACTAACCTCTTCGTTAGACAAATGAAGTTCACTTAAAATAATAATGGATCCTTCTTCACCGCTTAAACAATATGGGAGCTAAGCACAATAATCTAGCTTATGGGAGCCTTCGGGCATACAAGGATGGTAGTAGTGTGCACTGCGTTTCAGCAGCCTATTATTACACTCGTCCCCTATGTAATAAGAAGTACGCTTTACCTTCAGAATTGATCTGACGGTGAAAAACACAACTCGCCCGGAAATCAAGCTTGGGGTCTCTGTATTACTAGAGAGGCCAGTTAATTCTATTTACTCAAACTATTAGTCTGGAGATGTAATTATTGGAAGATACTGACTTGCTTTTACTGAGGCCATTATTATAGCTTCTTTTTTTCGGTTCGTCATGTATTAGGCAAATTTCCTGTTGCTGTTCCAATACTTCCTTGCTTGGCAGACGTTTATACAAACCGCACACGGTTTATAACCTCGTATTCAAACATAGATGTAAAATCGTCCCGAGTACCTTGGAAGTTTTTTACCATATAAAATACGTAGTATCGGTATATTTTTGTTTATTTCCATTTTTCGGGTACTGTCAGCGACAATAGTGACGGCAACTAAAGGGGAAGTACCATAGTTGCATCCGAGGAGTCTGGCTGAATATGAAAGGATCGATCACGGCCTAACAGCAAAGCTGAAAACCCACAACAAAACCAATATTAAACACCGCCCCTGAAAGCTTGAAAAAGTGAGAAAATTCTATTTTTGATTCGTTTGGTTTCTTAGCAACCAATTTATTACACCATTATAGTACCCAGTATGTAAATCATATCCCAATTATTTACACGTCACGTTTCATGAAAGTAAATCAAACGATCAGTTTCTTCAAAAACCTTGTTATTATTACTATTTAATTCGGATTGGATTCTATCATGTGAAAAAGGAATGGTTTTCGTTTTCTGTTTAGCGAGCGTTATAATTATTATCTTTACATAACTTATTTTTTTTTACATAATAGAGATTTTAAAACGTTTTTGTTCTTCTCCAAATGTGTTAGATCACTTGTATTGACGATTTAGTGCCCCAAATTGTTTTGCTAACTCGTATCCCTAAATATAAACTGAATCCGGTGCCAAAGTATACGGTATGTATTTGTTTTACTTGAACACAACCGAGATTAAGAATAATAATTTTTCCTCAAATATATTTTTTTAATTTTTCATTTAATTTTTTTATTTAACCTGATTTTACAACGAATACTAGAATTTTTATCTTTCTGATAAGTGATATTTGAAAGAACGGAGTCACTACTTCTAGCATGACGAAAATTTCACTTAAAAAAAATTAAATTTTATGGAAATTGTAGTCTACTGTTTTCTATAAACATGCCATGTATGTATACAGAAATTTTTACAGTATTTTTTTCTTACATATGAATCTGTTATTCGTATGGCACGTTATTTCTCCTTTTATGGTGAATTAGGTCAGTCGTACTGTTCTCTTAATTACATTTAAGCTTTCCCGAGCTAAAAGTAAACACTATTGATATAAGGAAAAAATGGTTTGCTCATGGGTTAGATGTAATTTCAAAGTACAGTTTGTTTGCAATAACTTAAGAAAATCTGCTGAAACTAACATGTAATATATTAGAAATAAAATACTTGGCTAGTTGCTAATTAATACATAAATAGTAATTTTTCCTATTTTATAAAACTTCACACTAATTAAAACTTCTTTTTCTCGACAACTTTTAGACTGAAAAAACTCAAATTAGTTTATAAACACTTTTTCGATCAAACTGTTTCCCAAATAAATTTTTTATGGTTATACAAATATATATGTGTGTGTGTGTGTGTGTGTGTGTGTGTGTGTGTGTGTGTGTGTGTGTGTGTGTGTGTGTGTGTGTGTGTGTGTGTGTGTGTGTGTGTGTGTGTGTGTGTGTGTGTGTGTGTTACAATACAAAACTGTTTTTATATACGTTATTTTAAACTGTATTTATACTTCTGTATGAAGTAAATAGAGTGTTTATTGGTTACTATGGCATCCAATGTATGCATCATTAGTTTCCACTTTTTATATAAATTTATCGCCAAATTTATCTTAATCACCAAATTGTATATATTTCAAAAACGAACTGTCAACAAAATAACACCCTCTATTCATTTTGAAGAAACAGAGTGTGGTACTTATTACATACAAATAAATATTAACGAATCACATTCAATTTATATCACAGACTTTCAAGAATAATTTTCATATTTTAATAAACAGAACGCAGCTTGTAATATACAGTAACGTATCTGTAAACATACAGTTTGCCCCACTTGGTTTTGAAAACGGTTTCTTGCGAGAAGGGAATGTAATAATTTTATTCACCTCATTAAATCCATGTAGATTAAAAAACAATAAAAATATCTGATTGTTAAATTAATTATTCTTTAGACAATCACTGATGACTTGATTTAGAAACAATCTATGTACTATAATGTTACTCGGCTTTATATAACGTAGTTTTATATACTGTTTTAAATGAGAATATTAATTTAGTGTTCTGGTTTTATTTATTTCATTTGTATTTACATTTATTTCAACTGAGTATTAGAAAGCATGAAGAATAAGTAATTAAAATTTTACTTTCAAAATTTCAAGAAGGAATCGTACCCATGATCTATACAAACGCACTTTCGACTAAAAGCTAAATATAATGAAATAAAGTTATTGCAGAAAATTTTGTAAGGTAACAAACCCAAGGTAAGTATAAAAAGTAATTTTATAAACTAATACATCTTATGTATAAAAGATGAGTTGAAAAACTTTTTAGGTAAAAAACAAAAATTGCTTATTATTTGCTGGAGGATGTAAAAAAAAAGATGCACTCTGTGAATTAAAGTTAGACAACGGGAGTTTAATCATTTGGACTTATTATACACCTTGGACGAAACAATAAAATTTTATACCGCAGCTCTAGTAATGAAATACACAAATTTTGTTCGTTATTGTTTAGCAATTATAGACACCTATAAACAAATTAAGTAACTGCTGTAACTATAAAATCTGTTGACTACCAACTTCATTTTTGTTACACTGTGTTCAAAAATTTATATAACTTACTGCTGAGTTTTTTGTTGACTACGAACTGTACGGAATACTTGGTACCTCGACTAAAAACCAAAGTGTCTACATCAGACTACATTAAAGTATGTCTCCTTTGGTCGTTGGTAGACGAATACGTGAAATTTACGAAAATCGAAAAAGGTGGAATGTCTGAACAACGTCATTTGGGGTAGAGTACCAAACATTAACATTGTGGGGTTAAATACTTTACAAATAGGGATGCTATATGCAGTGATTAAATTTAAAGAAGGAGGTATGGGGAGAGCAATAGTTCTATACATGAAATGTAAATAACACTAGGGTTTAACACTATTTCTGGTTTTCTTAAAAGTGGCAATTTACGTGTAAAGAAAGCGGGTAATCCATTCTTGAAATAAAAGAAGCAAGACAGAAAAGAAGAACGCAGAAAAGAAAGAAGGAAGAAAAACAAAACAAATAGAAAACAAATCCATCCTGCAGATACTGCAAAATTTTAGTAAGGTGGAAACATATATAGGCCTATATTTTTATTTTTTAATTTCCCGAAAGTTGTTTTTTTTTTAATATTTAGGTCCATTTCTGATTAGAGATATGTGGTTGACATTGGTACCAAAATAAAACATTTGGGTCATAAATAAAAGAATTAAATAATTATTATATAATAAAAAACTATGGAATTTTTTTATTACATTTTTAGTGAATATAATAATTTGTGGATTTCCGTTTGCTATTGCTTCCTGATAAAGACGTTCGAGGACCTCCTTAGACGTCGTATATGTCTTATTTCTTCGTTTTCGGTCCCCGGATTCCTTTTCTCATATTTATTTTGTTTCCCATTCAGTGGGAATTCTACACTTGAGGGCACGTGAATAAGATGTTTCGCTTTAACCTTAATGAGTCCTCAAATTTTTGAATTGATCAACGTTCAGTTCTCAAAATTTAGGACCATCTTTCCCAACAGTTTACCATTATTGGCATTATGCCAGTTTTATTTCAATTATTTAATTCCCATCTTTCACCGCCATGGAGAGAAATTCTTTCAATAATGTCTTCGTACAAAATAGTTTCGTCTCTTTATGAAATGTATCGTTGTATTGTGTTTCACTGACTTTTTCGTACTCTTTTCTATCACTACAGCATGATATAAAATGTATGATATTTTATTTCACAGTAGAAATATACGTACTGTTGAATTCATATCAGTTCTAAGTATGTTATAAAATATTGACGACTTCAGTTTCATATAACCTGCGGCATGCACCGGCTCTGTACGACCTTCCCTCCCTTCTACTATTCTACCTACACAACACACACACATATATGCGCGCGTATATTGGTTATATAAACGTGAAAATGTGTGTCACGTGTGGAAGAGACCTTATAGATATTTAAAGCACGTTATATTTTGTGTTATCAACATTGTTACGTCATCTGTTTCCTATTTATCACCTATATCAATGGTGACCGACCAAAAGGGCTACTGTTACCGTGTCGTCCAATGACGGGGTTCGCTTAGCGAATCATTTCGCTTTGTAATAAATTCAAATTAACATTATACAATTGCAAATTGCACTTTGTTTTTAACTCCGATTTAGTAAACTTTAAGATTCAGTGATTGATACTGTTTATTAGAGATTCGCGGAATCACTTATCTATTAAGTGCGCAACGGTTTTTTGTATTTGTGTAAAACGTTGACTAAAATACAAATTGATTATAAGTGATAAACTAAACTATTTTTACCGGAGTGAAATTTATTCCATTGCATTCAAGACACCGCTATCACACAACAATGTTCAAATAATTTAAGTACAAAGAGAAAAAATGCTGTAGCACGCATGAACAAACTTCCTTCTATTTTCATTTCTTTACTGATTGTTTCTTGTTTGCTATTACATCGTCCAGTAAAGCTTAAGTTGCACAGTATTTTTACGCTGGTGGCATTTCTCCTTGACCCAGGTGTCTGCACATGCTTCGGCTTTACGTTTATCAAGAGTTATTTGTAAGTAAGTAGTTCTGTCTCTTCGTATTGAAATCTGTTGTTTTCCGTGTAATCTACGTAAATGAAATCACGTTATTTTTGTCGGCGGAAACAATCTGCTCGACAAAACGTACAAAGCAATTCGAACGAAGAAGTTGTAACTGTACTGGCAACAAACTTTTACTGTGGTAGCAAACGACTAATAACAACAAAATAAGGAGAATGCATTTTGCTAATTATATTTAATTCATTTACACGCTGGTGCCTTCGTTTCGTAACCTACTTCACAACTTCAAATTGAACAGAGAATGACTGATAAAGATGAAAACGAGAAAGTAGAGAGAGAGAGAGAGAGAGAGAGAGAACGAGAGAGTCAGACAGAGAGAGAGGCAGACAGATTGATGTCTATAGGCCATGGGGATTTTACAGATAGACATAAAATGATTCAGAGAGAGCTAACAAATATCTTCTGCTTGAAAAGTGAAATATGGAAGACAACTGTTTATGCCAATCAGAAACTGATGTACACATTTCACGTATTTAGTTACAGTATATTGAAAGCTCGTAACGCAGTTTTTAGTGTAAGAATTTACAATTTCATTGAGATTTTTAACACGACATACAACTGTGTTAATACTCGATAAATACGATTGTGGTAAGTTGATACTTAACATAAAAATGAGTAGTATATGCATAGTTATGTTTGTGCACATTACTGCCACTGTTTGGATCACTGTCTGTACATTTGCGTCCTGCCTTATCCCCCCCCCTAAAAAAAAACTTCCTCATAGACAAAATAATACAGACTTTAGATATAGTTTACCGTTTACAATAATCAGTTTACGTATTATTAATTGTTTATTATAACATTAAAACTTTCACGGCTGTCCCGTTCTACTATACAGACGTCTGAGTCCGGGCTGCTATCTGCTTGGCCAATCCCGTTGCTCGCCTGTGTCAACAACGGCGTTAGATGTTATACCCTAGTCAGCGATCCGAGAAGCTCTCAGTGTCGGATACCAGGACTTTATTCAGCCTTAGACTCTCCTCCTTCCTGTTGAGGCTGTTTTTATATTTATCTATCTCGATCGTTTCCTGCTGCAGCCGCGTATAATAGTGCAGCGTAGAGAATCTTCGTCTCATCAGACTTCACCACGAGGTCGTCATTGGCCAGAAGATGGTCCGTAGCGCCAAATACACTGTCGACAGGCCCCTGCCTGTGTTCAGCAATGTTTTCCCCAGCGCTGCGCTTCTTTGTGCCGATGTACGTTCCGCACTTCGATCGTGACTCATAACAAAGGATGTTGAAAAGGAGTTTGTGGTGATTCTTCTATGTCTCAGCTGTCTTCAGGTTCACATTCGGTAGAGAACACGGCTTCAAGGTCTAAGTCTTTTTTCTATCCACCTTCCTTGGATGTTATCTTCTCAATACCATTTCGACGACTGTTGAGTCGCACAGAGCTCAATATTATTATTTAATGAACAGTCAGCATTAGGCCTAATCGGTTCTTATCAGTAATTTTCTTTAAACATCGGGACGTTTGACCAAAACATCCGCATCAATCTGCTACATCAGTTCATACAAAGTTTTCGATATTTGAGCACTGGTGCTCTGTTTTCAAAATCCGAAAGCAAAAATAGGAAATATTCCCACAGGTGTGTTAATCTATGTTTTGTGTGTGTTGGTTGTCTGATCTCTTCAGGTTTTCTGCCAAGCATGTTACTGTCGTTTCCATCTTTCTTGTAACTTACACTTCGCATTTTTCATTGTTTGATATTTGATCACCAACGAAGTTTTTCTGGCTTTTAAAGTGAATGCAGGTAATTACATTTCGGCGAGTTGCAGGTGTACAACGCTGAAAACAACCTCCTCAGAACAAACATTTTTGACACCCTTGGGAAAGTCACGTAGGAGAAAGGAGGAAGTCACGTGACGCAAGGCAACTGTGTGGAAGGGATCATTGACTCGCCGAAAATCCGTAAGTGAACTACATAGAGTGCCGTTGATGTAATATAGGGAAGTGGGCAGTAAGACAGAGAAAGTGTGAGAGCGAGGAGCCTTACTTTTCTATTCTGCGGGTACTGAAATCGGCGACGGCTTTTTTTAAAGTTGTCAGGCTATAGTTGAAGTCATTTTCTACTGACAGTCGTCAATGGAGTAGTTGGATTGTAATCTCAACGCTCATTAATTTATCACCAATAATCTACGTCTCAAATTCATGTAATATTTTTCCTTACGGTGTATTCTACTATGATAACAGCGAAAAGAGAGGAGATCCTCACAGGAAGATAGCGAAAACTTGGCGGAACTGAAGTGGGATCAGTGAACACTACAGATTCCTCAGCTGTAGGTTTTCCAGTACACATAAATCCTTTCTTTCACCTTTGCCCATAAATATAAAACTGGACGGTTTCCACGGTTGATACTGATTTTACAACTGCTATTATTTTTTTTATGATATAGAAAGAATAAAGCAGTCTGTTAACAAATAACTTCGATCGTAAAGCCTTCACAGAAGTTAAAATAGAAGAAGAAATTTGAATAATATGAACATATACTTTGTAAAGGACGATACTATTTTATTAACTAAATATCCTCTCACACAGCAAACAACTAATCACACTAATACCTTTTAAAACGTCTGGATGAAAGTCAGGATAACACAGTTACAGTACACACGTTTCCTGCGCTCTATTCGTTTGCACTACCAGTTACGTACGTCAAAGCGACATGTCTCCCACATACCACAGCGTATAGCAGAGGTACGCTGTATAAAAACAGATTGAATGAATGGCGAACTGACCAGACTGGAATTTAATTAGAGCTCTCGTGTAACGACAGCAGGATGGACGACGGGAGACGTCGCCTTGTGTGGCGACCGGAAGCATTGGTGGTAACTGACGTTGATCTGCGGTTTTGTGTTTGCCGAGACAGGGGTGAGAGACAGATACTGCGACAGCGGAACAAAAATACTGGAAAACAAATAGTTGACACAGGGCAGGAAGTTGTGATGTAACAGCCATTCATATTTATTAATTTACTTGTTTGTACTTTCGTGAGTTTAGGATTTACAATTCAGGCGTAGCGAATGATCGTAATCTATAGTTAGTTTGTAGTCTATCAAACTCAAAAGCAGCATATACAGGACAGTACAGTACAGTTCATTTAGTTGCATACAATATGCGATTCGTGTTTATTGTAGTAACTTGATTTGGTTTTTTATGCGTCAATACCACCTGCATAGCACGTTGCTGATTAATTATGATGACCAATAATACAATTTCCTTCTAGATACAAATGTAAGACTACAGATTTTGACCTTCTATCTGTCTTCATAAATCCTAAATACCAACTTATCATTTCATAACTTCATGATCATTATTCAAGTTACGAGGATCAGTTGAAAAGTTCATGGAAGGCCGTCAATAGTGATAGAACTAAAATTTTTTATTAAAGGTATATTAAAACATAGGGTTGTAAGTGGGGACTTGAGTTTAAATGTGTTGGTATAACCACTAAAAATGATCCCAGTAGTGGACACCCAAAAAATGCAAAAAAAATTCAGATATTGTTTTAAAAAATTTCATGTACGATGTTGGAAAACTACCGATTGAGAGTTGGATAACATCGCAGAGATAGGGATCTCATATGAGTGTGTGTATTATACTTAACTCAAAAACATAGTGTGGAAAAAATTGTGCAAGATGGCGTGTAGCCATTTGGAGGTATTGAGAGTTTTTTTTGCGGGGCGTCACTGTGGGGATTGCCTTCACTCCTAATACAGAATTTAAAGTTTAAACTCAGCTGTCTACCTTTACCATTATTTTTGAGGGCACAGCATTTCCTAACACATTTGTTTTTTTGTTGTGAATTTCTATTTGTGCTAGATATTTTTTAAGAAAGGATCACAGCTGAAACTTAAAAGAGGCATATGGTATCTAACATTAATTTGTATGTTTTATTTCTTTTGATTTTTAGAAAAGATGATACTTAATAATTTTTACCAAGGTGAGGCCCAAGAAAATACGGGAGCTTAGCAGCACAAAATGTCATACAATTATGTAGTACAACGTAATACAAATTATTATTTAAAATAACTACTTGTAACTTATATTTCTTTCTTTGTAAAGGCCTCTCACAAATATAATTGTAAATAACCTACTCTGTACTTTCTCTGCTTTTGTCTAAAGAGCCAGTTATACATACACACTTATTCAATCGGCCAATATCAAGTGATTTAGCGTGCGTATTATTTTAGTCAGCATTCTTTCTTGCAGTCAAAATCGGAAGATTACAGGTGGCCACAATACAATATCGTTCTGTTGATACCTTTTACAAAGCCAATGTAGGTGTATATTGACTAAAGGGAGACTGTCAATATGCCAATAATTACGGAAGCTATTAATTATATTCTCATTTAGCTAATTATATTATCTTTATACTCTTATAAAGATTTGTTTTCCATCATTGACTACTAAAATGAATTGCGGATCCGTTGATTTACTACAGTGTGGTCCCTTCTCAAACCTCTACACCTTCTTAAGTTAAGGTCCATCTCAGTTGCAGCAACCTCTTAAATTATTTTTATTTTTTATTCACATTTCGCCTCGTTTCTCATTGTACTGTATACCGTGGTGTTATGTATACTCTCTTTAATGTTTCCGTAATATTCCTCTTTCTTATCCACACATTTCTACTTCTGTACATTTAACTGTTAAAATGTGTAACGTGTGTTATGCAATTAGTCTTTTTACATGATGTTTGTTGTTTTGGGTATCCTATCATGAATCCTGAGTGTTTAAATTTATATATTTTTTGGCCTTCCAATCTTCTGCTGCTTTCATATTTTTTTGATATTTCTTCTTTTGTTGCCAGACATTCGTTGTCGTTTCAATTTTTATTGAACCCAGTTTACACATAATTGAGTACTTACGAGTACATGTTTGGTAGTTTCGAATACTCGAATACACAGACGATCTTTTCTAATCGGGACTATTATGTTATCATATTTTATATAATGTTTGCTTCAACAATAATAAATTTATGTTCCATTGGTGCGGAAGATTCTGCTAATTATGTACTCATTTAGATCGTACTCTCATAAACAATTCTATTTCCGTCAATAACTATAAACGTTCTTATGAATAACACTGTGGATCCGTTGATTTACTACAGTGTGGCGATCCAAAATATTCTACAACAATTATGTAACGCTGTTAAAAAGTCGGCAGGTGCAGTTACGTAATAGTTCTACACGTTCCTCTGTTACCCGAGTGAGTACAAACACGCAAAAGTTCTACACGCTTCTCCACTAGCAAAATGTGCGGCGTCTGTGTCAAGGTTGTGCAGTCAAGTACCCTGTAGACTGTACGAGTATTTGTACGAGTACTTTTAACTACGCAAATTATGCTGTTACGCCGCCAAAAGAATGGAAATTTATTCTGGAACATCCGCGGAACCTATGTCCTGGAACAGCGGCCGGCTTAGTTAGTCAGTTACACCTGGCGGGAGTGTAGAGTGCGGATCAAGTGGTTGTTGCTGATAAGCGAAAAGTCGTTATTGTGTTATAATTAACGCGGAACGCTATTTGTTGCCATTATTATTTGCGTGTGGACAAATTTAACTTGAATTACTGTATCAAAGTATCTTGTTTATTACAAATTGTTATTTGTGATTTATTAAAGGTGGTAATTAGTGATTTCATTGGTCTCTGTATTTTGTTTCCACTGTACAATACGACGATCCGTGAGACCGACGTAACAATTTAAATAGAGACTTATATTAGACACGTTTTCCTTGTACTGCCTCGTTCTCCCTATTCATCACTTTCTACAGCTCGATGTCTTACTTCTGAACTTATTCCACCATACCAAGTTAATGAGGGACTTCGTCTTATGTTGCTTGGGACATGCTCAATCGATATTTTAGCCATCTCTCTTTTTCCATTCTCACTGCATGTCTGTTGCCTGTATCATCATTTGGTACCTTCTTATCATCATACACCTTCTTTCTGTGATATTTTTTGTTATGTGTACCTTGAGGTAGGCGTACATCATCCAATGTTCGTTCCATCTCTTCACCTTCTTCTTCTTCTCGTCGTCCCTCCTTCTTCTTCTCCTCTTTCTCCTCCCCCTCCCCCTCCCCCTCCCCTCCCCTCCTCCTCCTCCTCCTCCTCCTCCTTCTTCTTCTTCTTCTTCTTCTTCTTCTTCTTCTTCTTCTTCTTCTTCTTCTTCTTCTTCTTCTTCTTCTCTTCAACCCAGAGGTTGGTAGACTTGCAATTTCTTCATTTCCTTAGACAGCCTCTTGATCACCTCTTGACCAGGCATATATTCTTCCTTCTTGTACCCCATCCATGTACTCCTGCCTCTGCCTTCCCCTCCCACTACGCCCCTCGATCAGGGTGGTGAATCAGTTTCAATGGTGTTCGTTCAATACACTCTTTAATCTAGATGTTCTCCTCGGAAAATCCATTTCCAATCTTAATATTCTTTCTGCGTATAACTAAAAGTCGCTAGCAATCTGATCTAGATATCAGCACTGGTGCTACAATATTTTGTGCATCTTCATTTTTCTCCTTACTTTAAACTTCTTGAGGAAACACATTCGTCGCATTTTCTCATATGCCTAATTCATAAGTTTCGATCTTCCTGATATTTTCGCGGATATTTCTTTCTATTTATAAACATGTTCCTTCCACAGTTTTTACATTTCTAGCCGAGTTTCTTAACCATGTAACAAAGTTCTCTTCACTTCTTCACGTCACTCTCTGCAGATGGATGTAGCACACCACATAATGTACAAACGTTATCGCCTGCAGCATCACCATGGACTCAAGTCTCTTTTACATCTTTCTTTCGACTTTCTTTGGGTCTTCCCTGCCTCTTCAAATTCACAGTCTCCTTCAAATTATATTTTTCGTCTTGTCAGTACGCGTTTCCAAATCATCTCTATCTTTGCGCTTAAAATACTTCATTTGTGAACTGTATCTGTAGACTCATATATCGTCTCATATATCGGCCCATATAACATTTTTACCATTCTTGTCTCATAGATCCTGAGTGAGACATAGGGTCCTTGATCCGAGCGAGTGACATAATCTTCTACAATTGCATAAACCATCACTCGACGGATTGCTTTTTAATAAAGGCTTATTTTTCTAGCTGAAAACGTGAATTACAATTAAGAATGATGTTTAATGAATCTTGTCGATATTTAATAGTGTTTTCTTAGAAACATGAGGAAATAAAAATTAGCCACAAGTAAATAAATATATATGCAATTTAGTAGTTGGCAACTAACATTGGTCCCGGAACAGGTTTATATAACTCAGCCCTTGTAAAAGAAGAAAAAGGCAAAAAAAAATAAGAAGAAGAAGAAGAAGAAGAAGAAGAAGGAGGAGGAGAAGAAGAAGAAGAAGAAGAAGAAGAAGAAGAAGAAGAAGAAGAAGAAGAAGAAGAAGAAGAAGAAGAAGAAGAAGAAGAAGAAGAAGAAGAAGAAGAAGAAGAAGAAGAAAGCAAATAACATAAATGTAGTAGAATGGAGAGAATAAAGGATAATGTGATGTTGTAAGTACATCGTAAACATCTGTATAATGAAAACGGTAAAATTCAATTTTTGTTTTAATTCATATAGACCACGAAATAAAGCATCTTTTATGACGAGCAGTGTTAGTTTTTTCGGTTCTTTTCAACTAGCCAAACAATACCGCTGTTGTGTTTAAAACGTCAGCTCTCACAGCTCATTACGTTTTCATGTTTAAAAGGAATAATTCCAAATATTTAGTACCAAGCCACGTGTTGTTCAATCAAATATATTGCAACTTACCGTCTGCGACTTCCAGAAACAACGTCTTCACAAAGTTGACATGTTTCGGGACAACATCGTTAAACGTTCGCGCTCGCTTTTAGACATTTACGTATTTATATTGTTTTAAATTATTTATTTCATGTTGAATTTTAATATTTTAATTAATTGACAAATGTATCAACTTAAACGATACACGATTATTTTAAGTTCTGATGATGGGATAAGTGTCCCGAAACATGTCAACTTTGTGAAGACGTTGTTTCTGGAAGCCGCAGACGGTAAGTTGCAATATATTTGATTTTCATTACGTTTTGTAGCAAGCTGTTACGTCACGTGTGAATTACTGTTTTCCACCGCTTCGACTTTTTTTATTAGCGTGGAGTGTCAGGAGTGTTTATTGTGTGGTTAAAGGTTTTGTATTTTCGGTTTGTTGGCATCCACCCACACACAAAACTAATTTTGAAAGTAATATTGGTATTAATATTGTTACGACATTACAGAACAATCTACGTGTTTCTCTGATGTCCCAGAGTAATCCGGCTCTAATGTTATGTGCGTACGCGATTTCAACATGCGCCCGCAAGACTTTTCTAGACGTCGCCAGCCGGGTTCACTGCGTCAAGGCCGCAATCAATTACGTCCTAGTGTAGCGCTGATGCGTAGTATGGGGATGTTTCAGGATTTTCGGCGGGGTATAAATACAAGTACTCAGCGACGTTCAGTTTTAGTTTGAGTTGCGATTTACTGGAATGCGGTTCGTAGTATTTTAGTCAGTTACTGTCGGTCGAGTACACAGTGCGTTTGAGTGGCGATTTACAAAGTGCGGTTCGATGTATTGTGGCGAAGTGTTATGTCTTTTATAATCGTGTGGTACAATAATTGTAATAATACAATTGTGTTTTATATTAGTTGACATTTTATTGCGTGTGAACAATTTTTATTTGATTTGTTGTAAGAGACTATCTTGTTGATTACAAACTGTTTAATTGTGATAATTACACATGGTGATTAGTGATTTAATTGGTGTCTTGTATTTTATTTTTCACTGTACCATACGACGATTAGTTACACCGTCGTAACAATATTTTAGCATACGCGTAGTTATTCAGTGATTCTACGAAATCAAACACTGGGCAAACAAGTAAACGGAATCATCGTATTACTGTCTAGGCCAAAAGCTGACGTTCAATGTAATAATATGACCATAATTGCGTGGCAAGCCTCGAGGCTGCCTCTGTGCACCAATCAGATTGCATAATTAGTAAGATTACCGTTGAGTCCACGTTGTAGCTGTGTTTCACAATCAATTTCATAAACCGAATCTTTCCACCTTCAAGGGAGCCGACCGTCGTGTCGTTTTTTTATTCTAGTGTCGCTCTAGCTGTTGGTTAAATAGTGTGCAGAAACATTTCAACAAAGTGACCACACTGATGGGAGGTGAAAAGTTAATTATACCACTGATAACAGTTGCTTTTATGCCTATTGTCACACGTTTTGGGCGAGACTGTATAAAAATTGTAAGGGCGACATGGTGTAAAAAATTGTAAGCTACCTTACTGGAACCTATGGAAATCTGAGATATTATTTTTTATTTACTTCTAAGTTTTGAATTTACATATAATTTTTATGTTATTATAATTAGTAATAGTATTTGTATTATTATTGTTTATCTTGTTGTTGTTGTCCAGCTCCTCTACCGAGCTTTTCTGAGCCTGAACACGTCCCTGTCATTCTATATTCTCTTTATCAGTTTCTGTCTCAGCCTACTCAGCCAACCATTTCCACCCTTTCTAGTTCTTCATCCTCTTCCCCCATCCTCTTCCCCCCACTCCTATAATCCCTAAGTCCTCGGTCCCAATTTCTTTCTCATCAATAAATTCCTCTTTCGCCTATTTGTATGGCCAAACTATTGCCTACTTGTAAGGCATTCTTATTCTCTGTGCCTTATTAATCCTTGGAATACCTTTAATCATAATTGTTTTAAGTTAAATCTTGATTTGTTTTTTATCTGTATACTTCCTTTGTCATCATCTTCAGTCGAAGTGTGCCTCTTTGAAACGCCGTTTGTGTTGTATAATAACTCGTTACTAAGGCTGGGCCAATAACGTTTTATATAAACTCGTTTTGACATTATTCGGAAACGTTTACATTCAGAACGCTTTGGTATAATAATCGTTCTTAGCAGTGTTGCACTGCCTTGCTAAGCCAGTCAGATTGTCTTGTTAGTATGATGACATCGTCATATTTAGTCCATGTGGACGATGTGTTCATCGCTTTTAATGAAGCCGACCCGTCATTCCATCAACAGTAGAATGTTGACGTAGACCTTTGTTTAAGTGATATATTGCAAGATGTCAACATAACTTCATAAGTGGAGCTTACGTAAAAGTCTTTATGGACCAGTAGCGGTTGCTCCGATTGCTCGGTACCGGTTGTTTCGTCCGGCCCTGTCAGTTGCGACGAAACAACGTTTTTACCTATTCTTATGCGGTCAATTGCGCCGCCCTGCACCTTTACTTACTGACCGAATTTAGAAACATTGCTATTCTGAATTTCGATGAGATTTCAATTCTACAACTTTTTGTTTGTGCAAGTAACCTCTTTCTTCAAATATTTTTATTAGGTTATGTTAGGTTAGGTTAGGTCAGGTTAGGCTAGTAATGAATAGAATTATAACATTAATTTTCGTATTACTATAATAATAAAATGAAAATGCAATTGATCACAATGGTTCAAATTTGTAACTCGGTCGTAACAGTCCGCGTTTTATACGATTGGGTCATAACTGACGGCGCGCGGTCAAACATGAAAGCAAGGCGGTAATACGTCCACTAAGTACTTTTATTTCTTATAGTTTCTTTCATCTGTACAGATACTAGTATACTCAGCTTGTATTCTCTGCGAGATTTCTAAGCGCTTCACGTTTCCATCACGGTGACCTGTATATTGAAATTGTCCGCCTACTCAAATCTTATTTGCCAATCTCAAGCAATCCCAAACCCCGCCTTCCTTTTAACTATCAAATATTTGCTTTTATTCTGCTTAATCCGCTTTACTTGAGTACGCGGATCTTTACTTATGTTTCCAATCATCTTCACTAGCGATTTCTTATCCACTGATACAACAGTAGTTTCAACTGCTAACGATAAAATTGGCATCGATTACTGAACTACTGTTTGCCTCATTTGAAATTTCCTCATTACCCTATTGTAATGCATTACTGAAAAACGTCACGGACAACCAGTCTCCCTCATTTCCTTCTCTTCACCTCCACGTCTGTTATCATTTCTTCTTGTCCACTTCTGAAACATTCTATGTCGATTCAATCAGCCTCATTAACTTCTTCGGAACACACAACTCTCTTGCATCCGTCATCGCCACCTCTCTTCTCAGTCTGTCATATGTCTGTTTGAAATCTATAACTATGTCTGTCATATGCCTGTTTGAAATCTTTAACTACTATGTGCAATACAGTATTCTGGTCGTAGAATTTTTCTGTCATTTAAACATGTGTTGTTTTGAATAATTAAAAATATAGCAAATTAGGCCATTTTTAGTTTGTATAGGTGTTGATTTAGTCCAGTATGATTGTACTAGAAAAAAAGGAGGAGGAGAAAAAATAAGAAGAAGAAAAAGAAGAAGAAGAAGAAGAAGAAGAAGAAGAAGAGGAGGAGGAGGAGGAGGAGGAGGAGGAGGAGGAGGAGGAGGAGGAGAAGGAGGAGAAGGAGGAGAAGAAGAAGACGAAGAAGACGAAGAAGAAGAAGAAGAAGAAGAAGAAGAAGAAGAAGAAGAAGAAGAAGAAGAAGAAGAAGAAGAAGAAGAAGAAGAAGAAGAAGAAGAAGAAGAAGAAGAAGAAGATTCCTTATTTTATTCGAAAGAGCCTACTCGTCGTCCTTATACCAACAGGTGTTTAGTTATTACTGAAATATAATAATAATTATTATTATTATCGCATAACATGCCAATACTATCAAATAGTCTTTCCTTCGTCTCTTAAAAAAATTCTTATATTCTAATTCAGTCCAACTAGAGATGTATTTTCACATTTGTCCAATAAATTAGTACACCATTGCATTTACAGATTTGTCCAAAACGAAGGCAGAATTTTTGAATTAATCACACTCTTTTATTATTATTTACAAAAATAGAAGAAATTTCTCGATCTTGATGTTTATATCTTTGGGCTTTGTAAAATTAATTTATAAATCGTACCTGAAATTTTCTCGATGCAATTATTGTCTGCGTAAAGTATTATTTCAAATTAATAAAAATATAACAGAACATAGTTTTGTTTGTGCAGTTGTTTTTATTTGTTTTCTCATCAAGAGTGAAAGATAACTTTTGAAGATTGTGAGGGAAGAAGAATAACTTGAAATTGGAAATAAATGTTGTACACATCAATGCAGGCCTCTAACTGAACTATTTATAAAAGCAAAACAACTGTTTACATGAATCACTGTGTTCGATTTTTTTGACAATTTGCAATTTACAATCTACATCTTTAACAGACTATTAAGTAACTGAGTGTAAGAATTAAGTTTGAAAGCGAAACATCCAGTGATGTTTCTCCTTATGGAAGATTGTTTTAAGGATGTAGTAAATCTTGAGGCCAAGTTCTGTGGAGTATTCTCTCGTCGGGACCGTTGTTGTATAGCTCCTCTATTAGTTAGTTTTCGTGGTCTACAACTTGTTGGCTATATTTTCTTACAGTTATAAAGGTTTTCCTTTATATTACAATAAATGTGTATAATTAAATTTTGTTTATTTACTTTAATTATTTATGTCCCGCGTGTTGGGACGCCAAATATAACTTTAATGTGTGTGTGTGTGCCGCAGTGTGGGCGTCAAATATAACTAATAAAGTTTTTGATGTTAATTAATTGGTTTGTTAACTACTTCACAAGTTATTAAGTATGTAGCTGTAATTTAAAATCTTCTTAAGCTTCCTAGGTGAAGCGTCAAATAGAATAATAATTAGTTTGTGATTGTTATTGATTACATATACCTATGTAATATTAAATTATTGTTTTAGAAGTCGTTGTTCAATTTCTTTGATGTCATATACTAAATTTTAATTTTTAGGTGTTTTCAAATAATTGACAACATACACAAGGCTTTACAAGGTTAACTTCTTTTATTATAATTAATAGCATTGATGTCACTTACTTAATTTATTACAATTAATAGCATTTATGTCACTTACTTAATTTCCTGAAAAGAAATACAACATATATCTTGCAATTTTACTGGCTACATCAATCTATCATTTATTATTTTGTTAACACTTGCTTAATTTCCTATACTCTTCTTCTAGATACTTATTAGACTTTAACCATCATTATTATATATTTTATTCTATATTAAACAATTCCTAATAAATGGATTCATGAAGATTGGATATAAATTACCATCATCTGTAATAGTTGTCTTACGCATTTACCCTGACTAGCTACTAGTTACTAATTTCTTTTAATATTATTACTTATGTGTTCTTTCAGATGACAGACAGTGTTTTATTTAATTAGTAGTGCATGAATATAAATTTTACTTGATGTATGTTAATCCATTCGATGGCGAAAAGTCCTCTGCGCTGTCATCCTGTTTCCTTGTCTCTCCAGGTTTCTGGAAGTCCTTGCGGCTGGCATTATCACCTCGTAGAATGTACTCGCACTAGTCACTTCTCTTCTCGCATTCCGTCACAGATATATAACTTTTAGTTTAGATCTGGTGATTGGACTTTCGAATTTTAGTACATGTTATTTGATAACTCTAAATTTTGCTGAATTGTTTCTACTCAAGTGTCATTACATTATTCTGAGTATGTTAAGGATTTCTTGAAATATACTAAGTGTTGTATGCTCTGTGTTTTTTTTATTCGCACTGTTTTTTCGCGGATTAACTTTGTTAACATGCCATTTGTTTATATTTAATGGTGTTAATAGTTAATATTGTCTCTAATTTCATGACCGTAATTAGTTCTCTACCGGTTCTCTTTTGCTATCACTATTTCGACATTTTGTCTATCTCTTACACATTTTTCCGCACTTCAGATCGGACTAACGTCTTTGATAATGATATTAACTCAAGACGACCAACTTAGTCGATTTTAGTTATACTTCGACATGTCTTTTAAAAAACACTAAGTTCCATTACCGGCTTCCAATTATCGACTGTTCGTACCGATAAACTCACACCGATTCTTCAACCGATACGACTTTTCTCCGTTACGGCATCCGCACTCCCGTCAGTTCCGATATATAAATTATACGACTCTTGATATCTGACTCTCGACTTCGGCTATTAGATATAAGATATAAAACTTCCGATACAAGACTTCCGATATACAACTCCAGCGATCTACTCTCTGATCTATGACTAATAACTTCAGACCCCTGCTCGCGGTCAACACTCTAGTTTATACCCCAAAAATCCCACTACATTCTCTAATTCCCACTTAACTTTTCAACCTCTGCGCTTCTATTGGTTTTTAGTTGTTTTCTGGTGGAAACTCCGCCTTAACACTCTAGATTTTCTTCTGGCCTCGTTTTTTATTCGTTCCTCCAGCTCGTTTCCTTGGCAACCACTTTTTGTAGGAACGTTCTCCTCCATTCTCGACTCTGATAGGCTTCCTTATTCCCTACCTTGGTTGGCTCCACCCATCGTTTGAGGCGGATGACCAATTTAACGCCTGTCCATCACCCTTGTATTTTGGCGTCTTGTCCTTTTAATTGCTGTGTGGCCTCTCATCTGCCCTTTTGTTCAACACGTGTACTGCTTCTTACCCGTGACCAATGCTCGGATTGTCTATTAGCTTTTCCTAGCCGTTCCCACAACGAGTGTGGTCAATTATGAGTATCCCTGACAGCTGCTATATCTGCTCTCCAGGCCTTCCTTCGCCGCGTACCCTTCTGGTAAAGCTGGACGTCCCGTCGTTCGTCCATTGTGCAAACGTATTGTCGTCACTCAATCCGGGCCTTTCCTGTCTATTGTAGCACTGTACCGCCGCGTTTGGTGTGCAGCTCAACGCACGTGGGTTATTGTCTTTTGGATAGCGTCGCTATGTCGCCTTGTCAGCAATTCTTTGTCTCTTCTTAGCGATACATTTCTCCTTTGTTTCTCTTAGGTCCAGCGTGTCACCCGCAATTCGCTTAACAGAACAGCTGCTACGACAGAGGCATTGTTCTTCTACTCACTGTCTTCCTTTGTCTTGGACAACACACGTTACCGAGCCATCGTATATCTTTGTATAGCTGTCAGCAACCCTAGTTACAACGTTCACTTACAAAACAAAAATTTAATTAGAAATTTTGTCGTTATACAGTTCTCTTGATTTTTTCTGTTATGAAAAGTACTTTTAGGTCGGTGTGAAGTGTCTGATTGCTGACGTACCATGGGGCATCCACTAAAGCTCGCAGTACTTTCGATTGAAATCTTTGGATAGTTTTTACTCTTGTAGGTTTGGCACATCCCCATACCTGAAGCCCGTAGGAGCATATAGGTTTCAGTATTGTTTTGCATAGCAGTAGTTCGTTGTTTAATGAGAGCTTAGACTTTTGCCCAAGGAGCCAGGACATCTGTCGGAGCTTGAAACCTAACTGCCTTCGTTTAATTTGGATATGCTTCTGCCAGGTGAGTAGTTGATCAAGGTGAATTCCAAGGCATTTACTTTCAGTCTTTACTGGTACAGGTGTGTTATTAATTGTTACAGGTGGACAGACGTCATGCCGAGTAGTGAATGTGACCTGCGCAGATTCAGTGGCGTGGCGTGGGTACAAAACACTTGTTGCCGGTTGTGATAGGCATAAAACTTAACCTAAAAATTAATTTTTTCTAGTACCAAGTGTTTTTTAGGGCCAAACTACTTTTTTAAGAGCCAAAATATTTTTTAAGGGTAGTTTCTATCATTCGCTGGCAGAAGAAGAGTTTCCCGGTTCAGCGGGATCTGACTCCCATAATACTTACACAGAATAAATCACGAACACAAATAATGGAATTAAAAATAATTAAGACAAAAAGAGAAACATAACTAAACGAACAAAACAGAAATAGGTAGATAGTAATTGCTGCCTGTTGGTTCCGAAACGAACATAGCTGCTAACGGAGGGTTTACCGGTTTATTCAGCGGAAACACATTGGGTGCACGAATGTGTCCCCCTATCCGCAGTTTGTAAAGTGACAACTACAAGCTCAATGACTACACGCAATAAAACACTGCCGATGTCTGAGCCGGCAACACAAGACGGTGCAAGTGCCCAGCAGTTCGAAAGAAATGCTACGCTTTTCTTAAAGTTTACCTACTAATATTTTTCGGATTTCAAATTAATCAATAACTAAAGTACCTATTTATTCTGTGATATAATTAATATTATTTCTCTTATTTCCAGTACTGTTGCCGCCGGCAACAGCGGTTACATGGACGCCACGTTACTGGCAGGTTTCGTTTCGTTGATTTTTGTTCGCCATTTCTTGTACCATTCGCAGAGTAGATTTAGATGCACTTGTAAATTGTCAGAAGTAACTTGAGGATTTACGTTAAGTGACAGCATTGCAACATCATCGGCAAAACATGCAATGGTTGTGGCGTTAGTTTCAGGTAAGTCGGCTGTGTAGATGAGAAACAGTAGAGGTCCGAGGACGCTACCTTGAGGAACACATGATACAACAGAGTAGCAGGTGGTTGTTAGACATATGAAATGCAAACTGTGAATACTGCTTACAAAATGTACGACATCGAAAGGAACGACATACAAAATATGAGAAATCAGACTGATCACAGCCGTCAGCAAAACAAATCAGTAGGCAGGCCACTGTGACCGCGTTTGCTTAAATAATATACGTACGTTTATTTAACCTTTCTTAACCTTACAATAGCGCTTCAATTTAATTCCTTCTAAGCGATAAGAGTAAAAGTGTATGGAAGAATAGGTCAGCGTAACAGAAGTACTATTCCCTATGTTATTTGCTTCTTACCGGTTGCGGTTGTACAGTTTTATATTCATTGGTCTCCATTAGTCTGCCAACAGTGCAATAATAAATTTTAAAACAATTCCAGGACAGTCTTTGTCCTTTGTTGTCTGTATTTACTTTACTGCACTGAATACTTCTTTCTGCATTACACACGTACATAGTGCTAAATGTTTGCTTTGTGAGAGTCGCTCGTTTGTTTATGCACTCAGCGGCAGGTCAATTTAAACTTGATAATAATGTAAAAGATCTGTATAGAATAACTTTGTTTGTCAATAAAGATTATTTTTACTCCGTAATGTCAAGGCGTAAAAAGTCAGATTGAAAAAATTCTTCTACTAAGATGGAAAGGAAAAGGTTGTAACATGACTGAGTATCGTTTGGAGGTACCAGTTTGTTTTCCCTCGGTTTTGCAGATAACCGGGCAATTTTGGCACAAGATCTATACAACTTAAAACTCATAATTAAAAGCCTACAATAAGCTTATCAAAGCTGTCTACTCGTCAGTTCAGACGCACATTTTCAGATGCCCATTAAAATGATGCTGAGATAAATCAAGTCAACAAATTCAAGAGTCTAGGAGCGCTCACTGAAAAAAAAACTAATTTAGAAGAAACTGAAACGTAAAAAAGAATTTTTTCAGTATCGTAATACAACAGGATTCTTCAATTCTGAATGGTGGAATCGTAATTTACCCAGGAAGGAAAATAAATGGCCTACTCAGATCTGAGATGTGAATTCTAAATGCGGATTTGGACCGAAGGTTGACCTTAATGGCGTAACCTGGAGATGGGGTGAAACTAGTTTCTGGGAGAGAGGTTATACTATCTTCAAGGTTGGATTCCCTTTTATCTTCAGGACCAATTAGAAATTCAGGGTTCTCTCCATATCGTTTTATAAAAACATTTTACAAACATATTTTAACACATACAACTGGCTTATGAATAAGCGTACGTTTAGTGATTATAGAATTTTGCTAGCTGAAATTTTTAATAGTTCTGGGGGGTTAATTACTTCACCCTCTCTAGTTACACCACTACTTGTCCACGTTATAAGTGGATTATGTGATACTAGAACCTAGGATGAATGAAGAAGTAAGAACGACTACGAATGCAAGAAAGGGATGGTAGAACAAATCGAGAAGCGAGAAGACCACCTGAGTTCAGCGGCGACCACCAGAGTGAAGAAATATGACAACCATAGAAGCCTTGAAATATAGGAATGTTATAGGACTTGAATCTATAAAAGAACGAGTTTGAAGGAATGGAACGAGTACATACGTTAATATGAATTCTCAAGTACTAACTACATTTTTTATACACACAATTACTCACATCACCTTCGATATCGTTTTTATATTATTTTATTGTTCCTTTTCTCTTCGGACATATATCCATATATTTTATATATCGTAGTAAAATGAAATTATACATTATAAATATGTATGAATATACAAATTTTATGAATAGCGTATTATCTTGTATACGATAATGATACATAACTAGATTAACAGGAGTTTGGGGCGAACGAGAAACAGCTGGGTGCAGAAGCAGGCAATCTTACTAACGCATGAAACGGAAAAGGAATACTAATGATTTTTACCTGCACCTACTTTGAAATCTAAAGCAGAAGGAATGGGTTTTCCAGCGGCACTCTACATATGACAAAACAACAGACATGTGTCCAGTTCCATGACTGGGAGGAAACGGAAGATAGACTGACGAAATGAACATTGACTTTCATCAAAATGTTAATAAATAAACGTTTATGTTACATCCATTATACACAAACTACATAAAATATGACTGCATAATATGCATGCACAATATTGTTTCTTATCTTCGCTCTTAACAACAATAAATCCGTCACATTAGTTTATAATGAAGCACTTTGTGCGCTGCAGGCATTTCTCACTTGACCCACTTCTGGCTCTCTTCTTATCAACTCTACTTATATTAACTAACTGGTCTCTCTCTCTTCCTCTCTCACTATGTCTTCCGTGTATTTAGCTCTATTGTTACAAATTTAATTCACTTTAATGTAGAATATACACCGTTGGCATAGCTGAAACAATTCTGCAAAAGAAGTTGTTACAATTAGAAGAACAAAACTTGTGGAGCAATAATTGTAATACTAATACTGAAGTAAAGAACAAGTAACATTTATTTATTAAATTAACATTTGTTTATTATTAAAGAATTTTTTTAATAAATAATTTATTTATTAAATTCGAGTATTAGTTGTAGAACAATTCATCCCGTTTATTTCTGAGTGGTACCTTAAAAAGTTATTACTATCAAATAATAAAAATTGTGAAGATTTTGTAGAATCGATATTTTAATTCTAGCTATACGCCTAAGGTATGAATTGTAAAATGTTGATGAGAAAATTACGTACGTAATATGTTACTGTTTTTAGGTTTCTTCTCCTCACTATGTTGTTTGTTTATCTGTTCCTATAAGTACACATAATCTGAGAAATTCGGGAATCTATAGTCGAAGAAAATTCCGAACGAAGAAGTGCAATCAACTTTGGATGCAACAGAGCTCGTGAAAGAACGAACTGAGAAACTGTGTGGTTTCATGTAACCATAGTGTTTCTCCTTTCCACAGTGGTTCCAATCAGCGTTCTTTTTTCACTCACTCTCTTAATCTCATAAATACGTATTTTCCACGATATTCTTAAGGCCCTCCTTCAGCACCATATTTCAAAAGCTTCAGGTTAACTCCTCTCCAGTTTCCTGAAAGTCCAGGTTCCGAGCCATGTGTGCATATGCTCCAAGTGAAACTCTATATAAACTTCTTCCTGGTTTCCAAGAACACGTTTCTAGACACCAGAAGAGATATTTTCTTGAAAAACGCTCCTTTTGCTTATTTCCTCCTATTCTACTATTTACATCACTTGTGTATCTCCCATCTTATATAATGCAGCTCCCAAGGTATATAAAGGAATCAACTTAAACTTGTCTCCCACCCACCAGAAATATTTCAGCCTTCTGTTTTCCAGTTCTGGAACATTTAATGATTTTAGTTTCTTTATTTATTTATGATCACGTCATGTTTATGGTTTACGATTGTGTTCACTTAGTGATGTGATTTTCCATGCATATATAGCTTATTAAAAACTACAGAACTTGTGTGTGAGATATGAGAGGGGGGAAAGACTTATGTACATTAAGCTGAAAAAAGTTTTCAATATTACAATTTGAATATTTCGAAAATTTTTACAAATGATTAGACATGTTTTATATCATCATAATATCCATCGGTTTTTAACTATTCTCACAGAGGTGGTCGACAAAGAAATGAGTAGGTCTTCTAATTAACTTCTCTCTATCACTCCAGATTTTCATAGAGCGCTGAGTTTTTTTCTCAGCTTTATTACCGCGATAATTATTCTGATGTCCTTTAACTTATACATGACCGCATCATATCAACCCTTGTTCTTTCTTCTTCTTCTTCTTCTTCTTCTACATTCCAGGATTGGGCCATATCAATTGCTCCTGTTCTCTTTCAGGTTATCTGTGTGTACTCTTTTCCGTTTACGTCCACATTTTATTATTAAAAAAAAAATCGCTTCCATACTACCTATCTGCCAAACCTATGGCATAACCTTTTTATACTATATTAAATTTCTTTCACTTCTTTTTATATATCTAACACATTTAATCTCTGCAGCTTTTACATGGCATAAACCTTACATGTCACGTGTTCGTGGTTTAAAGATTTTATTAGTGTAATACCACTCACCTTATTGTCTTTATTTTTCATTTGTTACTATACATATCCGTTTCCGTCCAGCTACCCTGAGACTTCTTGTTATATTTGTTTTCTTTAATTATCGTATGAATGTCATTCTTTTAAAGAATATTATTTTTAATTATTATTTTGTTTGTTGGTCTTGGTGGTAACTTAGTTCTAACATGTTCCCTTTATCATGGACATATCTTGAGCCATTCGTTCTTTTCTTTCCCGTCTCAAGTTCTACATACAGTCTGCATGGTCTAACATTTCTGTCTCCAGATATATTGTAGTCCTCTTTGCCTTTTCCTTTATGTCTTCAACTTCGTCCTGATCTTTACTAATTCTTTCTCCGAGTTGCAATTCCCCCTTTCCCTAGAATAGTTTGGGCTGCATTGTTCCACTGTCTGTTCGGTCTTACTGTTGTATACCTTTCCTACAGACTTTGCTTTTTATATATTCTTCAATTGCCCGTCATCTTCCATTCCAACAATATGTTGGAACTACATGAGTTTTTACACTCTTGCACCTGTCCTGCTGGTCGAATATCACAATGCCTTTTCTGATTTCATCGTTTCTTGTCTTACCTATCCGAGTTATTTTATTTCAGCAACTTAGAGTTAGTCTCTCTCTCTCTCTCTCTCTCTCTCTCTCTCTCTCTCCTTCCCCTCTCATCAGGTTAAGACACAAGTCCGCCTAGGTTTAAAAACTGATATGTTTGTTCTGATGGTATTGTTCTGGTGATTCAATCATTTCTTCTGCAAAAGAGTATATTAGCTCTTAGCTGTTTCCATTCTACTGTTTAACTCATTGTTTTTTACACTCCGTCTACCGTAAATATATTTCCCAAGTATTTCTAAGCTTTAGCTTATATACTTCAAATAAGTTTACTGTTTAGTTAAACTTAAGCGTACGGTTTCCATTACTTATGATCAAGATTTATCTTTTTTCAAATCAATAAACCGATACTACTCTCCTAGTCGTTTATACAATAATTTTACCATCTTGGTTTAGTGTTCATCTTCTGCAGTTACATTCTCTTGATCATGTTGATTACACGCAATATCTTTGATGTATTCAACAGCTGCTACTTACCTCAATTTTGTTTTTCCAACTTAAGTGCCACATACTTAAGCCCTCAGGCTTGTGCTGGTACTTGCATAGTGGCGTAGTTTTTTCTAGCCAATACCATATCGCTTCTGTATTTTGGAAAATTGTTTTGAGATAATTTTAATTTTAAGCATAAACGTAAAATCTGAAAATATTATTCATGAAAAACGTTTGTAGATATGAAAGCGTCCAATTTGTTTTCACATTCTTTACTTTACTTTTCATTTTGTTTTCCTGCAGCTTTTTCTTTGGTGTGGCGGTAGCACACACGCTTTTCATTGATCTACCAGAAAGAGATCATGCTGACTTTATATTATTACACTTATTCTTTACTTATGTTTAAAAATCATTTAACATATTTACTGGAACTCAATGTCACAACTAATTAACATATAATATAAAATATAGAACATAGGAATGAGAGTCCGCATATTATACTAGCCAAATCACTGCTTGGAAAGGCCGGTGGGTTTTTCTTTTTGGTTGGATTTTACTAACAAACATTTGGCAAACTTAATTTGCTTTAAACTCAAGGAAATAATACCTTACTGTTTAAGATGCAGAATACCTTATGATAATGTAACCTCTGTTATAATGTTCAGAATAGGAGACTTAAGAAATGTAATAACTAGATTTTAAGTCACTCCAAGTAGCATGAACGATCAATATTAGAAATTTCACTGAGCCATAAGAAGAGAAACGAATGGACCGGACAGAGAAAGAAAATGTATAAAACTCACAATGGACAGTATTTTAATTGAAATGAGATTACGCAGCACAGAATTAGGCGGTAGGTGAAATGATAGTTTCCACAGTTTGATGCCGCGAATGGAGAAGGAAAGTCAGAGTGGATTAGTACAAAGCATCTTCTTCCTCGTCTCTTCAACCTTCATGTTGGTGGGCTTGAAGTTTCTTTCTTCCCGAAGACTGTCTGTTAATCTCAGCATATTTCCTTCCTCCTTCGATTTCATCCATATACTCCTGTCTGGATTTTTCCCCACTATGCCCCTCAATAATTCGTTCGATTTGGGTAGTTAACCAGTTTGAATAACGTAGGAGATGCCATACTGTTTCTCCTTTCCGAAATGGTTTCAATTAGCGCGCTTCTTTTACACACTTTTTTCAATACTTTACCAGTAGTAACTCTTTCCATTCACGGTGTTCTTAAGGTCCTTTTCCTGTACCACATCTCAAAAGATTTAAGGTAGTTCCTTTATAAATTTCTCAGAGTCCAGGTTTTTGAGCCTTATGTGCATTTGCTCCAAATGAAAATTTTTATGAATTTCTTTTTGGTCATCAGTACAGACGTGGTATTACAGTACAGTGAGAAAGAGATGTGGATTGAGGGAACCAAAGTACATGTATGGTCAATACTGTAGACTCGAAAGGCTTGAACTAAAAGAAGAGAAGAGGAGCGAGGAGAAGAAGAAGGCTATGAAAATCTATTAAAAGTCTATGTTCCGTAAAGCCTACTCCATAGTGGACCGTACTGCACTGAAAGTAACAGGCTGTTAATAAAAATAACAGTAACGTTACAGACTCGTGCACTTGATACAATCTTGTCCTACCGCAATAAAAGCTAAATAACCGTTTAACGGCATTTAGAAACACTTAAAATATACACATGAATTGTCATTTAACACACAACAGTGGTAGTTAAATATACAATAAAAAGGATGTAACGCAGCAGAAAAAAAACACTGCGAAAGCAATCGTCAGTGGAAAAGCATTTCTGTGTAGTGAATAGTTTTACAGGAAGCGCTAAAAACCTTTTAATCTTTCTGAATTACCGTTTTCACGATTAACCGTTTTTTACAATTAGGAACACCTAAGCTTTTATATAAGTTTTATGAAGCAGTTTGTAAAACAAAATTCTTCTGAAAAACTCCTGGCGATTTCTTTTTATTATAATTAATGTCTACAAAGATTCTGCAATACAGGATAAATTTTCCACATTCGCTGACGAAAAAAGTAAAACAAGACACAAAATATTTACTTCACGTTTAACCGAGGCACATACGTTTTAACAATGTAAATGGATCTAAGCAAAACAAACTCAATACCTAGAACTTAACAAGCGGATTAGCCTAATGCTGAAATACTACTGTTTGAGAGTGGATTTAACAATGCCTTAAGGAACATAATCGATAGCGAAATACAAGCTAAGCCTTCAAGGTTTGTCGGCAACTCGCCTTTGTCTCAGGATCAGCAAAAGTTCTGATGAACCAAAGTTAAAATTTTTTTAACCAACTGACCTGTTCAGCTCATCAAATAGAGGCAAAGCTAATCTTGGAAATTTAGCAGGACATAATGTACTCTGAGATAAACCAAAATACTGAGCCCGTGTAACCGACGCGCTACATTTCAGTAAAAATATTAATGATCGCATCTGTATGAATATACAATTCGCCTGGACGATATACAAATGTTGTGACGATTTAAAAGGAAATTTAAATAGCACAAATAATTTTTATTTAAAATGACATGTGATAAAATATTTAACTCTTCCCTGTGTACTTATATGCCTGTATCAACTTGTAAAAATCTCCTACGGACCTGAAAATTACTCTGTATTGAAGCGAAAATTAATAATTATGATAATTAAATAAAAAGACGTATTAATAATAATAAGAAATACCTAACTCAATAAAGAAAATGTAGTATTATTAATAGTAGTTAATTAGTATGATAATAATAATAATAAAGTACGAACTACTTTTCTCTCTCCGCGCGAACAGCTCCCTCTCCCTACTAATCGCCGGAAAACCAACCCCAGTCGAGCGAGAATCAGAGACAAGGTAACAGCTTTACCATGTGTCGTGAAGAAAAAGTGTAAATATAAAAAATTAATAACGATGTAACTGAAGGTAATCTTTCGTGGTGACAGACTCCACAAGTAATTGAAATGTGGTGAAAGTAAAACGAGTTATGTAGTTGAAATGTAGTGAAATAACTAAAAGTAACTAACTTAGCCGACACATCTCTTTAAAAAAGGAAACGAAATGTTTAAATTGTAAAGTATGTTCTATCCAAACATTATAGAGTAACATTAGTGCAGTTAAAAGCAAAATGTAAAATGAATAAAAAAGTGAACACCGTACATCAGGAGTGAAGCAACAACGACAAACTCACGAGCTTCAGGTAACAGCATCCTTTCGTCATGATCGCAACTAAGAATCTACAAAATAAATGGAGACACCCGAACGACATCGTAGAACTTCTAGGAAACGCAACTGAAGAGTAACAACAAGAGAACCCGCCGCTGATCACATTGTATCAAGGTGAAACCAGACCATTATACTTTTAACAATGGCAACAAAAGCAGTATATTTTTGCAAAGACTTATTCTAATCATGTAAATGTTAACATAGTAGTGTCTGTAATTACAATAATGAAATAGT
Organism: Magicicada septendecula; assembly: GCA_034769895.1. Taxonomy (NCBI): domain Eukaryota; kingdom Metazoa; phylum Arthropoda; class Insecta; order Hemiptera; family Cicadidae; genus Magicicada; species Magicicada septendecula. Next base: position 1,253,913,584 of record CM068367.1, read on the forward strand.
AATCTGATGATAGTTAAAGGTAAAAGGTAATTCGAAATTTGAGCAAACTAATATTCCAATAGCTTGCATAATGTTGACTTATTGTAGAGCATTATTAAGTTAAAACCCGGATCCGAGGTATTTAATGTAGTTAATAAATATATAATTTTTATTTTGCTCACCAGAGTAACATGTTAAAAAGACGTAAGAGCATTCGATGCACAATTTTGAGTAATTTATTTTTTTAACGTAATAAAACAAAATAACAATAATATTTAAATTATTATTCAAGAAAATATAATAAAGAGATGGTTTTGCTAAATAACCAGAGAGTGAGTAAATTTGCGTAACCTAATCCTAATTCCTGTTCTACATATTTTCAGATTTGTTGGTAAGTAATTGTACTAACATCGGCAGCCGGTTTGATTGAAAGTAACCAATTAAACTGGTTCCCTCTGTTATAATGTCTCAGACAGGAGAGACACTATAAGGTATATTCTATTCGCTCCCATCTTTGGGTTAATGAACTCTATGGTTAATTATAGAGAAATAAATCTATAAGATATATTGATTAACAAAAAATTAACCTTTGTTTCCTCAATTTAAGAGCTCGTTAAATAATACATTGACTAAAAGTTAAAACACATAAAAATCAAATATATATATATATATATATATATATATATATATATATATTATATTTAATATTTATAACTAAATTTACCTCAAGATGTTATTTTTCTTTATTTGGAACATGTTTCTGGAGTTCCCGTTCTCTCATCTTCAGCCTTAGCGATCTTGTGTCTGGTGAAGTATTTGTGTGTTGGCTGCTGGATGCTATTAAGGTTGTTTGTTGGTCTTTGGTATTTTGGAGTTGTATTATTGTGTGTGTTTGTGGTATATGTATTTGTATTTTGTGTATTTTCGATGTTGAGTGCTTTGAATATTGTGTCATGTTTTGTATTGATTTGTATTTGTTCTGGTATTAGTTTATTTTGTGTTTTATGTTTGTATATTTGTAAATTTTCCCAAATGTTCATTATGGTGCCTTTGTGTGGTATGTGTTTTATTAGTGACACATTGGTTATGTCTGGGAATAAATGTGTAGAATAAGCGTTGAATTAATTGTGATTTAGATAAAAGTGATAAATATATTTTTCGTTGCATTTACGGTGTCTGGTATCAAAGTAATTCCACTGTGTCATATACACACTAAGTTTGCCTATTTGTTATAAATAAAACTTGTAAATATAATACTAATATTTTTAGAGAGAGCGAAAAATGAATTTTTCACTCTCACCGACCACCCCAGTGTGTGGGAGACCACCGAATAGTCTCCCAGTGTGTGAGACTCTCACCCACTAAAATACCTCCTCTTATCAGGCAGTGATCCCACCCGGGACTACTGTTCGTATTACTTCATGTTTGTGTCGTATTTAGCCTACTAGGCTCCCACATCTTGGCGTTCTTTACTCTGTGAGTAACAGTTGGTCTTATCCCGGCTACATCGGCCGCAGTACCGCTTTCACAAAGGTCGCCACCTTGCCGCAGGGTTTTCAGCTCCTGAACGTGACGCCTATGATGTTATCTGGCATCACGGAACCGATCTCCATCTCAAGCCTTCGTCTCTCCCAAACCCACCGTTCGCACTCAAAGAACGAGTGGTTGGCATCGTCAAATACTGGTCTTCCACCTTTCCAATCTTGTACAGATATGCAGAGAAGTATCCAAGTAACTGGGTATGAAAGTAGCCCAGCACGTCATACCTCCGATTCATCCACTCAGCCAGATTCCCTGCCAGCCTCCCTGTCCATCTGGCTCTAATCTCCTAATCGCACTTTAGCTGCCAGCATCGCATGGAGTGTTCCGTGGCCACCCTTCTTGCTTCTGCGATTCCAAGCTCTTTCCTGGCCTCATAGAACCTATCAGATCCCAAGCTCTTTCCTCTTTACAGCCATCAAATTTACAGGCATTATTCCCGCGATGCCATTGCATTGCATTTCGGAAACTGTTCTATAGAAGAAGCTGGCGATCCTAAGTTCACCCCTTGTTTTACCGAAGCCATCTGCTTATGGTACTTCTATTTCTTCAGCGCACTAGCCAACCCCCCCCCCCAAAGAAGAAGATTGAGCTTGTGACCGACATCAGAAGTCACTGTCTCCCGGCAGCTGGATCTCTGACATTCGCCATCAGTCTACTCAACGGCTCAACGGTAAATATAGAAATAATAATAATAAATATAATATCATATAAATCGAAATAAGTATCATCCTATTATTTTAAATTGTTAGAGGTAAATAAATTTGGAAGTGTTCCTTTTTCCTTGACCTTTATGCTGACTTTTAAGAAGTGAGAGAGTTGAGTCTCTAATTATAAATAATTTACTTATTTTCAGTTTTGTCGAAATAAGTTGCTTTAAGTAAACGTAACACAAAAGTATGCCGTCTTGAGAATTTAATGTTCGTCTGGTGTGTATTCATCAATTTGTTAGAAAGATATTATTATATTTTCTTCGTTTAAACTTTTAAGTAGTTAACAGATTTTCCACTCCCGTATTGTTTTTGTTTACTGCTTTAATTAATTTTAAACTCTTAACAGGGTCTTGGAATGTGAGCCGTCATTATATAAATAGGGACTTGTTGAGAAACAAGAACATTCTAATGACTGTTAGGGTATTCTTCGTGGCTAAAATACGTAGTGTACTTTTAAGTGTGCTGTACTACATTCTTGTGACTTTCCAAGGATGAGTAATGAATAATTCAAAAACAAGAAACACTCAGTTAACTGTATACAATTTTCTTCGTGTTAAAGGAATTGTTAAATTGTTAAAACGAATCAAAGAAAATTGAATTTAACATAAACCAGTGTGTATATATATATTTCGTGTTTTCGCCACTAGGCTACTATCCCATCCTAGTGGCGTCGTCATACGTATCATCCATTAGAGAGATATTGTGGAAAACAAACAAGTCTTCTTAATTAAACACAATTTATAGAGTAATTAGGTGAAATTAGCGTTTATGAGATGCTTTGAATATCGCACAATATTTGAACAGATTCACACGTTCGTGCATGTACGCGCATATACGGATTCACTCACTGACTTACGCGCGCGCGCCCACGCGCCCACGCGCCCCCCCCCACACACACACATACACACCAATATCTATTATTAAGGAGTCGTGACCTAAAGAAGTTTTATATTACCCGGCGATACTGTGATACTGCGGTATACAAGCACACAAGAACAACTAATTGGAATGTTCCAGCTGTGTCATGAGTCATATTCAAGGTTCCACATTGCTCGAGAAAGTTTGAGTAAACAATTCTAGTGTTTTCTCAAATATTATCCATTGTTCACATTGACGATATACCTTCATAAATACACAAAATGTTTAATATCTTGTAGTTCAATTATGCGAATCGGTTTGTCTCGTTGAATAGGAAAAGCTACCTCTCAACATCCTCGCTGCGCAACGTTATGTGTTGTGTCTGTAAGTATACGGTTTTACATGTGCTGGCAGAAATGTACCTAACTCATCTGAAAAAGGTCCAACGTAACCCACTGGATACGTCGCAAGTGGACGGAGAACAGGGATATGTCCAATCCTTCCCTTGGAAGCCGGTATGGTTTTTAGCTGAAAGCAGTTGTTAGATTCTAGTGTGCTTATTTTCCGAGTTGTGCTTATCTCCCATTCCAATGATAAACTTTTATTAAGTAGTCTCGTACTGTTTAATATTCTTAATAGTAATAGGTTTCTGTGGAAGGAGTTAATGTACACGCGCAGACGCGCATGACAAAGATTTAGTATAACAGGAATCGATAAAACACAGCCGCTACTACAATAACAACACTAACATTTAGTAATAACGGGGTAAAATTCAGCCGTTGTTTCTGCAGTAACGTAACGGACTGTATTCATTTCTCTCAGTTATGGTTTACGTTATGGTTGTAAGAAACTTTGGACTACGCAGCGGATTCAGGTTAACGTGTTTGCTGCTACGTGCTGGTCTGCATAGGCACGTACCGCTCAGAGTCCTGCTGCATCCCCTCGATCGATATGTACTTTCAACTATCACGTAACCCATTAAAACTTGATCAAGAGTGTTCATTTTAAACGACGCAAAGTCTCTACGAAAACACAGCAAAACTCTTTTAACTTACAATTGTATTGCATTTTTTTAATTTATAATTGAATAATGTTGCCCTGTGTTGTTTTCTCTTACACTGACCTTTAGGACGAGTCACCACTGATACACATATCTTCTTAGATTTTGCAAGTATATTGTTACGTATATAGCTATTTTCAATGTAGTGGAATTAAATTGAATACTAGCAACTTTCTTGAAGATCGTAAAAGAATTTCTACTTTATGCAGAAGACAAATTATTCTAATGCAGAAGAGCAATCAGATGTGCCCTTAATTATACGTTCTCTAGAAATAGGTTGCCATAAGCATTTTGAGCTCTGTCTGTTCGTAACAAAAGACTTAATTAACAATTAACATTTTATTGCTCAAAAGTAAGTGCAAAGGTTCAAGCTATTAATTCACATGTTACTCAGGAAATGCATTTCAATGAAATTTCCTCTTTTTCCACTCATTCTTTATAAGACTCCTTACATATAGTCCCCTTCTCATTCAAATATACAAACAAATCTTTCATCGAATCTAACCAAAGAGTCACTGTTATAAAAGTAGTAAACTAACCACTGGAGTAGTCAGAATTTTTTCTTTTTTATTGTTGTCCTTGTGCTATTTCTTCATAATCTTATGTCCCTCTTTGTTAGTATTCCTATTCTCATTTTTATCTACAAATTTTTTTCTTGCAAAAGGAATCAATCGAGAGTCTTCCTTCCGTCGAATTCTTTCTTCTGTGATCATGTGCACTCATTTCAAAACAATTTGCTCTCTTATATATCCTTTTTGTTAATGTCGTTTTCACTTATAGAAAACAAATTGAGTGCTCTTAATAAATAGAATTTGCAGGTTATATTAATGCAATAATCACTTTAAACATTAACAAAAATATTAATACTACATGAAAAAACAGAATTATCACAGTTGCACCCTACTATAGAAAAATTATGTGTGAAACTATAGAAAAAATCGGTATGAAGAACCATACATGACTTCCATGTTCTCAGATTATATATAAAATCATTATATATGCCTTTATACCTTTATGCGTACCCGCAGTTATTTCGATAATGCGATTTTTGGGCTTCGATATGTAGTGAATATCACACATAATTTTATGTAGAGAAAGAATTATACAAATTTTAATTTTGTATGTTGCAAAATACTTGGCTGGTTATTGTAATTGATTTCGTTTGTCATTTTTAATGGAAAATGAATGTAGTAGTAATTTATCACCGGGTCGTGGCTGTGACACCAAAAATTGATTGTTAGGTTAACATGAAAACTGAAATTATACATGGAAAACAATACGTGTGTAATGTAAAACTATTTTTTTTCTAAAACCACGAAAAACCCAACTCGAAGTAAGGCGGGAGTGACCCCTTGCCTATTATTATAGGCCTACATGTCACTTTTTTGTGGCAGAACTCGTTTTTTTGGTAAAATTCGTTTTCCGACAAGTACTCGTTTTGTGACTAACAAAAAAACAAACATCCATTATGTACAATTTGTAGAGCATATGTTGTCATTCCTTAATACAGTGTTTTTTGTTTTTTCATAAACCATAAATATTTGTATTTTCATTTTGAATTTGCTGTTGTTTTTTCCAATTTGTAAACTTAAAAACGTTAGGTTCTTTATTTTAAGTAGGCTATTACTCTGTTATACGCATTGTATTACACGTTTAATGTTATATTTTCTCAACCACAGCTTTTATTTATTTTAGCAGTAAACTAAAAACCCAAAACCATTATTACCTAACTACCAAATGAAAACAACACGTATTTTTGCTTTACATTAAGAAATAGGGCAATTTACAATTAGTACACTTCTTCTTTTCCACACCGTAATATATCGATACAATCGCGTATTAAAAACATCGAAATGTATTGCGAGCACTCATACAGTTCCAGCCATTTACTTGAAATCGGTTCGATAATTCCTAAAAAATATATAATTTTGTCAAAGTGAAATAAAATGTTTCCATAGAAACTACTTCTTTGTTGTCAATAACGTAGTACACATATAAAACTTATAAAAAATTATCTCCTCCCTCAGCAACTACCATTTTAATTTATAGAAAATTACCCCCTTCCCCTTCAACTACCCTTTTAATTTATAGATATTTCATCTACCTTTTACAGTGGATTATTATGACTTTCTTTTAAGGATAGTTTATTTATCAAAATTAAGCACTTTACTCTTGTTAAAACGTAAAAGGTTGCAGGTAAACTACCCCTTCCCCTTAACCGATCTTCACCAAAAACAATAGACCTCGAGTCCTCTACAATTCAGAACTGTATGCAAAACATTATTTGATTATGTTTGAATTTGCGGCAGTTATCGTTTGCCATAGAAAAATTCTATAGACAGACACACACACACATACACACACACACACACACTTTTCGAAAAATGAATTTTTTTTCATGTTTTGAGGGTAGTACAATCAGAATCTGCCATTATCTCGAACACGATTTTTTTCGCCATGACCATACTTCCATTTCCTTACGGAACATGGAAGTAAAAATGTGTGCTACAGTGATAATTCTGTTTGTCATTATAACCACTAACACAACTTTCTTCATTATACATGAAAATTCATTATACATGAGTTGGTTCAAGACAGTATCGAGTACGTCACACTAGGATAATTTGTATCAAACAATGACTACATGTGTGTAATACTTTAACGAAAAATACAAGTATAATGATTTAATTTAGTCTGTAGTACGATATCGCACAAGATTTCTCCGTCAGCAATTATTTTCTGCCTGACAACAATTTAATTACTCCAAAATGTTAAAAATTAAAACACAGTAATTAAAGGTGACGCAGGCAAAGTTATGCGTCGTGACTTGTAAGGTGTGGTTATGTGAAGTGTGAAGTTAAGATATAGGACAATGCCTGAGCAGCAGACTGTCATTCGATGAAAATTTACCAGATATATTAAATCTAGAATAAAACAATCAAAAATAGTTTCTATAAAAAGATGATTTTTCTAATCTCAAACCGTAGATACAAACATTGAAAATCTCATAATGCATTTTGTGTAGACCATGGCTCCCTACAACTTTTAATCATTAGGCCTATACAAGAAATGGTCGATCTGAAGAGTGAGCAGAGAGGAACGCAGAGTATTCGTCGGAGGGACAGTGTGAAAACACTGATGAAGCAATACAGAGGAACTTCTCCTACTACTGTACTTTAAAATTTAATTTCTCATCTCCGTCTTGATCTTTTAACAGATCTCTTATTTCAGGGTCGAAAATCGCTTCATAGAGATTTTCCCCCAGTTTGTTTATATCTGTGCCGGTAGTCTTTCAGATTGAGAGGATGGATTTTAAGACAAATACGATTCCGGAAGAGCCTAGTCAGACGGTAGGATTGTTGGCAATCGATTATATTATACATATTGTTACGACGCTCACACCGGATCGTCGTGACACCAATGCCGCCTCCTGTCGGCGTTTTTCTTTCTATCGTTTTCCTGTCTGCAGTAGCAGCGATTGGAAGGATTCCATTAACTGACAGGTATCCATTCTTTCTCAGATTAATTAACACGTATACTATTATTATACGAGGTGTCCTCTGTTTCCGCTATTAAAATTTTTGTCGCACATCAGACACCACTGTTACGATGGTCATACAGGATCGCCATGAATACTGGGGAAACAGAAAACTGACACCAATTAAGTCACTAATTACAGACTCTAATTAGTCACAAACTGGTATCCATTCTTTTTCAAATGAATCACCACGTACACTATTCTTATACGAAGTGTCCTCTGTTTCCACTATTAAAGATTCTGTCGCACATCAGACACCACTGTTACGATGGTCATATCGGATCGTCATGAATCCGAAACTGTGGAAACAGAATAACTGACACCACTGACACCAATGAAGTCATAAGTTACAGACTCTAATTAGTCACAAACAACATTTATAAATCAACAAAGCTTACAAAATAATTCAACTTAAATTTATCTAACATTAAATGTCCCCTTATTACAGTTTTGAGATAATTAAGACAATGACCACTTCTCAATAAACACAACGATCATATCGCTACTGCTGCACTAACGCTCCGCACTCTAATATCGCCAGATCTAAACTAACACTGGGCAATGCGATGCGATGAGATGCTTCAGGTAGTGGGGGGGGGGTCTGTGCATCCATGGCTGGACTGCAGCTTCCGGGACGTGCCCAATGGCTGCCAGATGAAAACAGTGCTGGACTTTCTATCAGACGGGTTCCTAAATGCTGGGAAGGACACGCAAAAGCGGTTAACCGTAGAGGAGCCGAAATTTCAAACACTTTATTTTTAAATGGGTTCAGGTCATGGTAACACTGGGCCGCTTCGAATCCAGTATTTATACCTCCAACGCCTAGCATTATAGTCCTCAAACCCTACGGCAATTCTCTCCGTAGGGCTGTCGAAGATGATCCCAGTGTCCTCATCATCGGCCCGTCCGAACCGACACACTTTCCCAGTGCGGGTTATCCGCCGGATGTCCTTGATATTGTAATTGTCAAGGCCATCCCCTTTCATCTACAAGTCAGCGCGGTGTCGGACCTCTCGTCCGATCACGACCCCCTGCTTGTAACTGTCTTGCTGCCGTCGGTCTCACCCCGACTTCCCGATCGTCCTGTTAGGAGAGTCAATTGGCCAGGACTTATAACGATGATTTTGCCAGGAAGTTTCCATCTGCCCCTCCGGAGCCACTCGTCTCCTGTGACGACTTGGATCTCCGGGTACATCAGTTCCAGGACCTCGTCCAGTCTGTAATGGACAGGCACACCTATACTGTTCCGTTGAGTAATAAACGCTCCGACCTTCCTGCGGAAGTTCTCCAAGCCATCCGATTACGGCGCCAGCTCCGCCGCAGGTGGCAGCATACCCGTGACCCTGCCGCTAGTCGGCGATTTCGAGCCCAGTCGGAACACGTCTCGCAGCTTCTGCTTGACGTAAACGCGGATCGATGGGACTCCTATTTGGAGTCCTTGGAGGTCGACCACGCCTCCGTATGGAGAGCCGCTGGTAGACTAAAAGGAGAAAAGAGGACTCGCCATCCCTTGAATACCCCGGACGGCACTGTATACTCTGCAGAAGGCAAGGCGGAAGTCTTCGCCGACTATATTGAGGAACAGTTCACCGTCCATAGTGGCATCTCTGACCCGGCTCATACGGCCGTCGTCAGGGATTTCCTATCTGGATACTTTTCTGCTCCCCCCAATGATCCTCCTAATTCGGTCGACGAGGAAGACCTTGCGTCTGTCCTTAGCCGACTGAAGAAGAGAAAGGCCCCTGGCCCCGATCGCATCGGCGCCGCTGCGTTGCAGAATCTCCCGCCTTCGGCAGTTGGCGTTCTTCTTGAGCTGTTCAACTCCTGTCTCCGGCTGAGGTACTTCCCCCGCCTGTGGAAAACCGCTAAAGTCATCATGATCCAGCAACGCAAACAGCCGCCCACGCTACCTGGAAGCTACCGCCCGATATCACTATTGCCAGTAACCTCGAAGGTATTCGAGCGCCTTCTCCTGGCCTGTATTCGGCCACTGGTGGATGGTTTCATCCCCGAGGAGCAGTTTGGGTTTAGGCCGAGGCACTCGACTACTCTTCAGCTAGTACGGGTTGTCACCTGCCTAGCAGACGCCACCAACAATCATCAGGCAACAGGCGCCGTCCTGTTGTATGAGAGCAAAGCCTTCGATAAAGTCTGGCACGAAGGCCTGCTCTACAAACTGGCGCATTCGCCACTCCCGGCATCTATCGTCCACTTGCTCCGATCCTATCTGACGGATCGCACCTTCAGGATCAGCGTAGATGGGGCGTTCTCTCGGGTTCGCCCTGTCGCCGCCGGCGTCCCACAAGGATCTGTCCTCGGCCCCGTTCTGTACGTACTGTACACGAACGATCTGCCTGTTTATCCCGGGGTCACGTTATCTCTATTTTCCGACGACGCGTTGTTTCATTTTAGCTCGCTTTCGCCTTGGCGGACGAGCGTAATGTTACAACGCCAGTTGGCTATGCTTCCGGACTGGCTAAGGAAGTGGCGGGTAGCGATCAATACGGAGAAATCCGAGGCGATCTGCTTTACTCATAAGTCCATTTCCCGATGCCAATCCCTCTCCTTAGAGGGGAGACCCATCAACTGGACTGAGACGGTGAAGTACCTAGGTGTTCGGCTTGATCGGCACCTAAACTTCAACGCCCACGTGACCGCAACCCTCAACAAGGCTCGAGGCGTCAGAGCCAAAATATCACCTATGCTTTCGCGGAACAGCTGCCTGGCTGTCCGTACCAAACTTACATTGTACCTACTGTTCCTCCGAACAGTACTCACTTATGCGGCGCCCGCTTGGTGGCCTCTCCTGTCGGCCACCAACAGGCATAGGCTGACTACATTTCAGAACTGGACCCTACGCTCCCTCACGGGGTCCCCGTGGTATGTGCGAAATTCCGCCATTCACCGGGGCCTCCGTGTTCCCACCTTAGAGGTCTTCGTCTGGTCCTTGGCAACGAATTTATTCTCCAAGGCAGGCGAGTCCCCTTATCCGCACCTCCAAAGGCTGAATAGCGTGGAGAATGCACCGCCCCTCGCCGCGTCAGGCGCCCTAGGGCGCTGTTAGACCCCCCCCCCTAAGTTCATCACACGAACCCCCCAGAAACGAACCCCCCAACCTTCTGGAAATATGAACCGATTACAAACATTAACTACCTGCGCCTGCCGAAACTGTAGTAAATCATGCTGCGGCAGATTGGATTGGATAGAACATTATTGCCAGCATCGGCTTTGCTTATTCGGCAGGGATTTAATCCGGGACACGGGCTCCCGCGAGGTTGTACAAATGCCTTCCTTGAGAGAGCCGACTGCCCCGGTGACGAGTCCCTTCGACTCGGCCGCCGCCTTCGGGCGTCGAGCCTCTTGTCCTCGCCAGCGTGCCTCTAAGTTTCCGTGGGCTATGCCCTCGGAGACCAAGGAGCCGCGACCAGGCGTTGCAATTGGCTGAAACCATGACCACCACCAAGATCCCCGTCAGAACCTGCTTTGCTGATTCGGCAGGGTAATGACCTGAGACACGGGCTCCCGCGAGGTTGTGCAAGTGCCTTCCTTGTGGAAGCTGGCTGTCTCGGAGTCATTCCTTACCGTTTCGGCCGACTGCGTCACTACGTTCCCAAAGGCTAGCCTGAGGGGGACCATGGTGTCGCGCCTCGGCGGGACAATTGGTTGAAGCAAAAGCTGAAGCTTTTCCTCCGTGGTGGCCATGTAATTAATCATGGACCCGCGGACTGCACCATAACTCCCTCGTGCAGAGCACACGACCGCGCTGACCTGTTGGCACCTGGCGTTCATCAGGCCTAGGCCTGGACAACGCACACAATTTAGTGCGCAAGACGCCCGCGCATCATCCATCCATCCATTATAGTCAGTTAGCAAACCTGGATGTCTGCAGGTTAGTCAAGTAACGTCTGGAAGGAGCAGAACTCCTAGAACACACCAGAACGTTACGCAAATCTGGCACACAGAATAATTTCAAAACGACTGGAATAGTATGGAGCGCAGTGCCGTGTGCACTCATCGGTGTGGTACTATTTATTTCATCGGTGGAACAATATTTAAGTTCCTGTAAACAAGTGCAGTGTAGGGAGATGATACATCATCCGAGTGACTAACTTGCCTTTGTTAGTTTGCCTGTTTCTTAAGTGACTAACAATGTAATAGATCAGTATTACGCTAACACATGTGACAAACTTACACAAGTTGGTCTCCCGCATTCTCTGCTTGCTAAGCACTCCATCATCCTAAGTTATTATGTAATTAGATAAAATAATTAAGTCATAGTGTTAGCTACTTTATCACTTCCTCTCTCGTTCCCTCTCACTCTTACTTTCTCTATATCAGTCTTCTATCTACTTATTCTATTTAGGCGTTTAAAAATAAATTCTTTCGTCGCGCATATTCAACATTCCGTCCACTATCTTTCCATAAACGCCATCTGCATTTTCTTCCAGCGCCATGCCTCAAAACTCTCTAATCGCGAGTTATTGTAATAAACCTTTCATTGTCCCTCTTTCCAATAATTCGGAGCGGCACACAGGCATTTCTTCAAGGCAAAGGATTAGTTTTCATAGTTTTGTGTCCAGTATTTCTCAATTTAACAGCCTTTTATTTTAACATCAGTGATATATATATATATATATATATATATATATATATATTCTACAGGCTTATGTCAGCTTTGATGTTTTTGGAGAGCACCTTCCATCTATCGATACTAGTAATTCTAACGTTTCACCTAATTCAATTTTATATCCCTCAGTTGACTATTCATTCCTCCCGTTCCCTCTTCGACAACAAAACTGCACAGCTTTTACTTTATAAACGTTTAGTCGAATGTCTTTCATTGATTGTCTCGATAGTGTTTGGCCAGGTGTCTAAGTTGTTCTACATATTCACTAAAACTTACCAAATTATGATCAACATTATGATTTACGTCAGGTGTCACAACCAAGATAAGTGATACTTCATCTTTAATCGTATTATCTAGTACTAATTTTGTTCGCCAGTATTTTCTCACAGAAACCGTTAGTTTTAGACTACTGCACAGAAATTGTAATGTTGTAATTCGAAGAGACTTGTAACTGAAAATCAATTTGTGGAGCTCGCGTTAATTGTTTCGGGTGATTACCTGACCATCAGCAAACAGCATTGTATTCAACTATGTTGTATTATATACTTTTATTTTTGCGTCCACTCTTAATTTCCACTCTCTTTCTATGCTATCAATGTTGGATGACGTTAAATATTAAACAATGAAGGAGATATGCTACAGCCGTGGCGCACTCATTAGTTAATATAAATCTTATCTGTCAAATCCTTTTCTGTAGGCAGTTATGTTATCCTTGTAGAATAATATAAATTCCCGATAACTTCTATAAAATGTTAAGGACAACCTCTCTTATGTACAATGTCTTATGCATAGACTGGATCTGTTAACTCTTTCAAACGCTTTCTCACAATCAGTGAAGGCAACGTGTATCTCCAAATTAAATTCCTTTCAAGCAGAAAAATTAAGTTTTGTCAAGCAGTATTTCCAAAAACAATACGACATTAAAATGTCTGAAATATAACGAAGTCTTACACTAATAATGTTTCCATATATATCTGGTAAACGTTGTAGCAGATATCAAGCTTGATCTGAACTATGGCGGCTGGAAGAAAAGTGAACGGGAATTGTTCTAAACCCACACACACACACACACACACACACACACACACACACACACACACACACAACTGCATTTTCTACGTAGCGACATGTCCATGCGTTTAGTAAACTGCTATACAAAGTTTAATCAGTACTAATCCCGACTGACAGAAATACAAAGCAGCTCATGGTCAGTTAATAAATTATACATATTTGTTTCAAAGTGTTGTAACTGTGTTAAAGAGTTTTCTTTCCTACGGCTTTGATTCTTCCCACGAAACCGTTGTTACTAATTAAATAGAATCACTTTACAACGTATCGCATTTTCATCATTTTGAATCATAGTTGTTACAGTCTTACAACGTAACCCTATATGTTACGCTACCTTAGATATTATTTTATAGACATAATTCATAATACATCATGTGTTTGGCAAGTAAGAATTGCTAAATTGTAATGTAATCATATATAACGATACAAATGAACGTCTCCTAGTTACATAAAAATTTAATATTATACAGGCGACAGTAAGGCACCAGACGTTTTGAAAATGTATTGTCAGAAAACAACTTTCTAGTCATAAAGATATAGAATGCTTTGTTTACTCATAGTTACAAAAAAATACAGAGTACCGTTAGCAGGGTGGTAAAAACAACCTTGGATTTACAAAGGAATAGGCGGCGAAAGCGGTTTGAACACAAGAGAAAGTCAGCGTCATTTTGCAAGTTAACGTACACGCGGGAAGAACTCGCATTCCCAATGTTATAGCCAACCAAAAATAGCGTCACTTGGAAGCGCGAACTATTATCAGCTGCTGAATGGGTGAATTCGAATTTACCGGCAAAAAGTTGAACAGATAGCCAATTGGGGTATTTTTTAGTTTGACAGTGGGGAGCGTAGTGCGATCAACCATATAAATATTACCCCCGTAGGAACGCTAAGAAGGCTCTTGTTTTGCGTCTTAGAATATTAATCTGGAGTTTTTTAGTCTCGGAGTCTTAGATATGAATCTTAGAGTCTTAGATATCAATCAGAGGAGTTTAGTTGAATCAGTCGAAGGAGTAATCTATCAGTCTTTGTTGTGACAATATTCTTCTTTAAGTAGACACGAAAGAATTAATAAATCAAATTATTTTTCAGTAATTATATATCTATAATCCAACCAGAAACTGTTCAAGCTAATACGAAGAAGCAAGCGGTTCGCGAGTGACTAAACTTAATTTAGTGCGTCATCAAGAGAGAAGAAGTATATTTACTATATGCGCGTAATCTGAATTAAGTAAAGGCAGAAGTATACTTATTATGTGCGTGTAATACGGAGAATATAGCCGAATTTAAGGTCGAAGTGCGCGAGCGTCAGTTGTTATCGCGTACGAGTGAAATCAAAGGCAGATCAAGTAGTGATAAAGAGTGATGTGTGGGAAGTGAGATACGAAGAATGCAGGAAATGGATAATCATAAATCAAGTAAAAAATTTAAATTCAATTGATTACTAAAGTAGATCCAATGTAATATAGTCGTCTATCCATGGTTCGCCCGTTTCATTCTGAAAGAATTCACAAGTATGTTGAGATGCTAATGGTATTCTATATCTTATGACATGGAAAGAAATAATTATTAAAAATATATGTACTTTGTATATATTAATTCATAATTGTGAAAGGAGATAATCATTAAACACATATATGTAATCTGGTAGGTTAAATCGTAAATGTATTGCTCAATGAATAATAGTTGAATAGATTTAATTTGTCTAGATTACCCTAATGTTGAACAATGATAAATTTATAAATGACTTAATACTATGTTTCATAAATACGATATATTTAATTGTAGTAGATGATTTAAGGAGTTATTTCTTTTGTAGAAAATGCGTAATGAATGATGATGTTGTTTAATATATAAAATTTTGAATATTATATTTTTATGCCTATTGCTAAAATTTATGTATCAATATCTCTTGTTTGTGTAAATGTAATACAAATACAAATAAGTAATTAGCATCTGAACAGAAGCGTTATTATTTTAATAACCCCTGAGACCTTAAATATCTCTGGCGCCCAGCAATTTAAATAAAGTATTAATCATATTTGATATGATAAATATAATTGAAATATCCGTAAACTTTGTAAATTATACTAGTTGGCGCTATCACACGGAGCTTGATTCACGATAGAAGCTGCGTGAGAGTGATATTTGACGCAACAAATGTGTGGCTTAATAAATAAATTACACAGTAAAAAGTAATAGTCTGTTACAACAAACGTTTTCAGAGCGTGTTAGCATTCCAGCATAAAACCAATATAATGCAGAATCCACAGACGAAGACTCATGTTGTAGAATGACCTACATCGAATCTGTCAAAGTTGAAAAGAGCAAAGTTAGAATCTGCAAATTTCAGTTTCCAACATTGATTTACAACTAGGTGACGCAGTTTTTATCACGCTCCAACATAATACCACCGTCTGACAGCATTGCTGATTATAGCAGTGTGCCGGCAATGTTAGCTACAAGGAACTATGAGCGGAATGTACACACGGAAAGCGTCAGCTGATTAGCAGCGTAAACTCTGTCATGTTTTTCTTCCTCTTGCCAATAAGACAAATCGAATTGGAACACAGCTGTCTGAAAAGTGGAGACAGTAGCAGCAGCAGAAACAGCACCAAAAATGAGATTTATAATTTATGCGTTCTGGGTAGCCGAGTGCATTAACCAAAGGGGAAATCGACCGCGTGTCAGACAGCCAATCAAATTAACTCCTAGTCGTCACGTTATTCACTTAATCAGATGACAGAAAGAATATTTTTCTTCACCTCAGCGGAAAGTGTATCACTTCTTCATCGAGCATTCTACAATGTTTGCTTTTATAAGTAGTCTTATCATATCTGGCAGTCGTGTATCAAGAATTTGGCCCGAGCGGGGGAGTTTCGTGTCGGCTTCATATAAAAGAAAACCAACAGAGCTGCACACGGGATGAGAAGCACCCTAGCGTTGGGTGATTAGAGAAACAGGTTGCCTTACCAGAGGAAGGCCAAACAGTGATTCTGATCAAGGACGTATAGTAAATGTTCTAAAGTATGAACTTTTTCAACAGGGAGCAATATGTAACGATTTCTTAATATACAGCCGCCCACCAATCCGCGGATTAATACAAAAATGCGGGATATTCGTAGATACAATACGGTGGAAATCTAGATTTTTATTTAAAAAAATGGCAAATAGGATTACGGATATAGTATTTACTATCCTGCTCACTGATTGAATTTCTCTGTAACCGAGATAATTGTATTTTACTCAACTAACAGAATCAAGATTTATTATTAAACTCTTAGTTAAGGTACTATATGTATAAAGAGACAGAGATAGACTGACAGTGTGAGATAGGGGAGATAAAAGACGTTTAATTGAAAAAATTCTGAGAAAAACTGCGATAGAAACTGTACAAGGTGAGCGACACGTGTTCGTCCGGCTGAGCTAATCTCGCACATGCGGCTGAAAATAGTTTTGACGACCATGAGACATGATGTGATTCATTTGAGTCGAAACAACTAGCGAAAAAATAAGAAAGGAAACTGTAATAAAATTTACAAAAGAAGAGGTTCAATAGGAAATTGTATTGGACAAAGTATTTCTCGAATATTGTGTAGAGGAAACTGAGTAAACTAAAACACTAGTTACTTTTCAACCAGACGGCTCAAAACGTTGGTTTTCCCTCATTTATACCGTGTTACAAGCACAATAAAGGAACAACACAGCTGGCTGTCAAGTATAAGCAGTTATATTTTGACGTTAAATTACAACACACACACACACACATGATATACGTTATTCTTAGAACTGTATTGAGAAGAAGAAATTGAATTAAAAAATAATGGTGTACGAGGAAGGTAATTAACTAGTAAGCAGAACGTTAACGAAGTAATTGAACAACCTGTCACGTTCACAACGAATTCATTGAAGACACGTGATTAATGGACATGAACTAAACGATTGGAAGTTGGAAAATAATAATATTGTAACTGTTCGGACGCGTATTTCACATCGGAAACGTTAGATTTAGGACCTATTTTATAGAAGGTTCTCAGTCTAAACCTTATATTGATCTGATGTTCAGTGTCCACTCTCTTGTCGTCATCCGTTTGGCATTATTACTTGGTTATAAAATTTCCGCGACGTCTTCGAGTACCCTGATTTCGGATGTTCGGGTGTTCTACGGATGTTCATTTCTCCACTTATTTTTGATCGTGACCATATATTTCCATACGACGGTATGTTATTTTTGAGCCGTGGTGGCCAAAATATTCCATTTTACCTGCACGAGACCTCTACGCTCTCAGTGTGTTTGAGTTTTGTTTTGAAAATTCCAGTCGATTTTCTCCGGAAGCACGTCTCCGTCGCCTTTAACAATGTTAAAACTTACATATACAGGTTACATACACATACATAAACATAGACTACATTCTTACACATACATACTCAATAAGATGGGATTCGTTTCTGCACGAATTTTGTTGTACCACATCGATATTTTATAAACTTCAGTATAATTCTTTTTCCTTTGAACAATTTTGTTCGATGAACCCGTACCACTCTTGTCACACTTGGAGATGTCACACCGAGGAACTGTCACACGATTTATAAAATAAAGTCGACTGTAATGTAATAACGAATAAATTTAACATTTAAGTTTATTGTCTAAGCATACAAGTAAACAGAAAATACAAACAATTCTCACGCTACCGATTTATTTGTCACGGTACTGCTGTTATCACGGCCCGAGTCCATGACCATCCTCTCTGCTCCAAAACACACCAGACACACAAGGTATTTGAATCTCGACACAACGCGTCGACACACGTAGACTGTGCCGAGTCGACAATCAAAAGAGTCAGACTGAGGATGGCGATGAATGCCGTGGAAACAATTATACAAATAAAATAATGGCGTGACAACTCCCAATCAACAGTACCGACGTGCTTTCCTTACTGGCGCCACACCAGTTTGTGTTTTATGTTCATTTATAAGCTGGGGAAATATCATAACATATCTGTGCCCGCAGTAGATCTCTTTTACTGGAGACTTTGAAATGAAAATGTAAACGGTTTGTGGTAAAGGGAATACCTAAACTTTTTTGATAAATTAAACTGATATAGCCACTTTGTTCATCAATGATAGGTGAAAAATGTGGGCTGAAAAACGTAAATATTACTATCATTTCAAGCCAGTCAAAACTTCCTAGTTGCTCAGTGCTGGATGGAAGTAAAGAATAACGTCTGTAGTAAACGTCTTTAAAGTGTAGTAAAGAAGTGTAGTAAACGTCTTTAAACCTTGATGATTTAACTTCTTTTGTTAACAACAAAACTTTGTTTGTTCACCTTGGTGATGTGTATTAATGTGTAAGTGTTCGGTCCCCATTGTGAGTGTTGAGCGTTTTTTCGCAGTATTTATTTGGATTATTTTATTTTCTGATTATATATTATATGAAGTTTTGTTATATAATATATAAAGTCGGTTAGCTAAATTCAATTACAACTGCTGTAGTGGTCTCCTTTTCCAGTAAGTTTGTACCAATAGCTGGCTCAGCTATGTCTCAGCTGCGATTCTTACTAGTGTGTAAACAGCTTTATTTCACTATTCTGTGGAAGTATCCACTTCGGTTAAATAGTGAATTTTAACATATCACTTGTGTTAATTCTGTACGGTCAGTCTGTTTAATGTTCATTAGTGTGTTGTGCGATAATAATACAGATTAAGTAAACTTTGTTTTTTTTTTTATTTGAATTAGAATATCTATCAGTGGACACTGCATTTACTAAAACTTTTATCTTTCCATGCATGTAAATGATTCTATCCTTTCATCTGATAAACAACATATTACAGCTGTGTGTACAGACAGAAAATGAGGTTATGAAGATAATGAAATATTTTCTAGAGTAGTATAAGGAACTGGATAACAGTATTTTATTTTGGAAAACTAAGGACTCAAAGAAGATGCTAGTTACATATGCAATTGAGGTGAATAATTAAAAATTAAGATCAGATGTAACTTTCTACATTTTTCTGTGAAGTACGCCATTGGAACTATAGAAACCATTGTAACATTGAAACCATTGTACGCCATTGTAACCTACATAGAATAATAAAATTTTTTTTATGTAACAATTAATCTGACAAGAGTTATAAACGTATTTAATCTTTCTAATATATTTTTAAAGGAAATGTACAGGGAAATGTTTGGAAAGCAAATTGTAATGACCAAAAATTTTAATTTTTTAAAATTTTGATCGAAAATACGTTACAAGCAGCCAAGACACCCCAACACGAGCCAGAAGCAATAAATAAGGAAACAATTTAACGAAGTGTCAACTGAACGTTTGCCAGGAACAATACGAGTACGCTTCACATAACTTTACAATGGGAAATAAGGTTGGCCTGTGACA
Source organism: Magicicada septendecula (assembly GCA_034769895.1). Lineage (NCBI taxonomy): Eukaryota > Metazoa > Arthropoda > Insecta > Hemiptera > Cicadidae > Magicicada > Magicicada septendecula. Next base: position 1,253,933,355 of record CM068367.1, read on the forward strand.
GACTCGACTCAACCGAGATTTACAGCCCACAACAAGCAGGACAAAAGGAAACTAGGACAGTAGCACTTTACGGAGAAATTGTAACGAGCACACACTGCAAGGTTAATTTGAAGTGTGCCAGCAGTAAAAAAGGGTGTAGTTGCACAATGGTATTTACCCTGTATGAGAACAGACAACGTAATCTAATGAATAGGATCGAACGTGCGCACAGTGGGGGGACTTCTTACTGGCGACAACTGATATTTACGACAGGGAGAAGGAGTGCCGTCTTGGAAACGACGACACGCTGCGTCCGGATAGCTAACGGAAAAGGGTCATGGATAGTCAGACAATAACAAAATACGACACATTGTTCGCGTGAGAACAGCAGCAGGTTTCCGGAGTACACTTAGACAAAGACTTGATCGACAGCCGAGGAATTGCTCTTGTTCCAGGAAAAGGGTATGGAGGCCTTCGACGCGAACTTGAGGGGAGACAAGATACCCAACCAGAATCCAGCATCTACTCAGAGTACAGGTGGAGAAGACCGTCGTCATCATAGCAACGCGAACAACGAATGATAAGTGGAGAACCATAGTCTTGCATAAGGGTAGGAGTTCATCTGACCTATCATGTTTGACCAGAGGCGTGTTTGCCAGGAGATTGCATTGTAGTAAACGATGCTTAATAACAACTGTTTACAGAGCACGCGAGTGGGCAGTCTTCATAAATTTTTCAATCATATACTTTAGGCAGTCTTCATAAATTTTTCAATCATATACTTTAAGCAGTCTTCATCAAATTTTCAAACTTATTCTTTGAACAGTCTTCACGGAACTTAAATCTTAATTTTTCTAAGTCTTAATACAGTTCAGTTAACATACGTATAGCAGTTGGACTTTGAAACTCTGTTACGCGGTATTTTAATCAGTTGACATAAACATTCGATATTGGTGAGTTATTCGGTAATAGTGTATCTACAGTGACTAAATCATGCAATATACGCCACTGATTAATAACTCTCAAGTACTTTATCTTACTCAGCTACCGCTTATTAAGAATTAAACTAATCAATCGCAGTTTCGTCAATAACAGACTCGCAGAACTTGTGTTAATGCTTTACCGGACAACGAAATCGTAGCGTTGTACAGTGCGAAGCGATACAATACCAATTGGAACAATACACCACGTTATCAAAGACACGATACATTAACGTACACAAGAAGAAGTTCAATAATAGACAGTCAGATATATACACATAGTTAACGATGAACTTACTCACACGACACATGATTTCATAGACTCTGACAGTAACGGTCGACATCAACAGAAAATACACACAGCGCGAGTGAATCTGATCCGCGTGTGTTGAGTGTTAGTGACATCACGGCTACGCAACTTCGTACGTATGGATCACCAGCGGGAAGGAGTTACGCCGATGGAAATGTTGGATAAACCACTTTACAAGTAATCTTTATGTTATTCTTGTCATAAGAAATCTACTGTCCTGTCCCTTTTCAAGAAAACACCCTTGAGTATTTAAATTAAATATGATAAATTTAAATAACGCTAATTCATCTGAGGCAAGAAATGAACGCATTAGTATAAGATTTATATGTTGACTATTTATGTTTTTATATGTTGATTGTGTTATATATGTATGTGTATGTTTTTCAGCAAACAACGTACTGGATTCGCATTGTAATTTGATATATATACATGTGTTCTTTTTATGAATGTATTTACAGGTTATCATTTATATTTATACATTGACGTTTCTTTACTTGAATGATGTTAATAAATAAGTGTTTATTTTACTCAGAATATATGCGTTCATTATTGTCAAAGTTACCTCAGAACAGACATTAACGTCACTTGAATGATTTATAGTAGATTTTATTAATTTATACAATAATTAGAGTCTCAGTGCAGTAATTATGCTAACATCAAATAACTAATGTATCACGTAGCTTCAATCGGTTTGGTATAACTAGCCCAATTAAGTAATTACACGATCACATTCTAAAAATTAGTATAATTACACAATTAATTATGCAAACATCATTTGCATAATCAAACAAATTATTATAAATTGGCACTCCAAGATCGTGGGGCACTACAAACATCAATTACACCCCATTATTATTATAAATTTGGCGCCCATCGCACGGCAAAGAGCAGGCAGTAGATAGGATAAGCATATATATTTCATGTTAGTTGTAAGAACAAATATTATTAGTGTGAAGCTAGTTGGACTGAATGTTAACGCGGAGTAAGGCTGCAAAAATGACGACTAGTAGTTCCGATTCGATGAACTTCGTTATCAATAACCAGCAGGGTGTACCTGACAATGAACGTGAAGAATTACCAGTGGAGTCACAAATGACCGAGGAGACGTCAGACGTCAGAGCGCGGGGACAGGAGTCCCAGCAACCACAGGAAGAAGTGACAATGCTTTCACTGATGGATCTCATGCGGGCACAGAGTGAAAGCCTTAAAATGATGAATGAAAATTTTACAGAGAAGTTTGAAAAGCAGAATGAGAAGTTTGATGAAAAATTCAACAAACTAGAAGAAAAGTTAGACAAGCATAAGGAGGAAGTCACGCACAAGTGGCCGAGCAAATCACACAAATACGCGCGAAAATGCGTGAATATATAAATAATTGTGACAAGAAGATAGACGAGGTCCAGAAGCAGCAGAACGAGACCATAAGAGAGCTAAAGGACGACACCGCCAAGAAATTCGAAGAGGTACGAGAAACTAGAGAAATAGACCGACAGGAACTAAAGAGTATTACCCAAAATATTCAAACAAGCATCAAGAAGATTAACAACAGAGTAGAAACACACGTTAAAAAAAATCATAAGAAGCAGGAGCAATTGAGAGTCGAACTATTACAGACAGTAAGAGAATTACAACAGGAACAGGGAGACGTAAACAGCACGATACAGCAGAAGATCAATGAGGTAGATGGGAGGAGACAGAAGTCGGCGGAACTAAAACTGGATGAGAGCACCAGGGAGAAAACAACTCGTATCAACGAATTAAAGTCTCAAATAGAACGGCTGCAACGACAGCTAATTGAAGGTGAGTCTGGGATAATCAGTAGGATTAACGGACACACACATGCAGAATTAAAATACAATGGCACTGATAGGTTCCCGATGGAATTCCTGAAGGAGTTATCAGAGATTCAAGAGCAATATTACAACAACAGTGACATTAAATGGATCGGGAGGCACTTGGAGATGGACGCTGGGATATGGTGGCGTGTCATACGGAACCAAATATACACGTTCGAAGAGTTCAAAGAAGCCTTCACCTTGAAGTACTGGGGTCAAGAACGCCAGGACAATATACGCGACAACCTCGAGTACGGCAGATATGAGTGGAATGGGCCAATCACAGCCATCCAATACGTAGAGAGAATATTACTAGAATTTCGGCAACTATCGCCAGCATTGACCGATAGGCAGCTAATCCGGAAGATATCCCGTCATTTTGGGAGGGATTTGCAGCTCGCCGTGATCACACGTGGTATCACAAATATACCGAATTTCGAGGCATTAATTACAGAATTTACAAGTATCCAGTCAAGTGGAGGAAACAGTCGCAAGCCGCATTATAGACCCTACAACGAAGGGAAAAATAACCCAAGAGAGAGAGAGGGACATTATAACAAAAGTGAAAGTGACCGACAGCCAAGGGGTCGTTTTGACAACAAGCAATATATCAATACTGTGCAGTTTACGCCAGGAGAAGCGGGCCCGAGTAGAATGGTCAATGACACCACCCCGAGGGCGAACGGTAACGGTGACAACAGCAAAAAAAAAAAAAATGTCAACATAGTGAATGAGATAGAATTTTTGAACGACTTAGCCCCGAACGAGAATGTAAATATATTACTACCGGACTTACGAAATGACCTGCTACAAGACGACGACGAAATTATTAATAAACAAGTATTGAAATGTCCCGAGATTACTATCAAATTTAATAATGATATAATTGTACAAGCCTTGCTTGATACGGGCTGCCTCATCAACGGGTTATCGGAGACGTGGTTTAATAACCATAAGAATAGTATAGGACCATATGAGACACTACCCGTAACGAATACATTTATCATAAGTGCTGTAGGAAATAAATCCAAATTAGTTAAGAAACAAATATTATGTGACATTGAGATTGATGGTATGCGATATGAATGTGTGTTTTTGATAATACCAGAATTAGTTAAACCATGCATACTAGGAATTAGTTTTCTACAAGAAGTTGGGTGTCGCATCGACATCGGAAACAAAGTAATTAATTTAAAAAAACAACAGTGAAGAAGAAGAGGAAGTACTGCGATGCATCGACGAAAAGATTGGGAGCATAGACTGCGTGGATGAAGAAATACTGCAACGCCTGAAGGAGATTTTAGTAAGGAACCGGAATGTTTTTAGGGAGTGCCCGGGAAGAATAGAGGGTTACACACATGAGTTTCACGTTACGGACAGGACACCCTATTTTCAACGAGGTTGGCCTGTGCCGCTTGCTTACAGAGACAAGGTGAACGAAGAGATTAACCGAATGTTACGATATGGAGTAATCGAACGTTGCGTCAGCCCGTACGTCAATCCAATCGTGACTGTAATCAAGAAGGATGGGAGGGTTCGCCTGTGCCTTGATGCAAGGAAAGTAAACAGCGTAACTGTACCCGATTACGAAGGAGTGTCCCCGGTAAACGAGATATTGGCCAGATGTGGAGATATGCAGTATTTATCGACGGTCGACTTATCCAGTAGCTTCTGGCAGGTCCCATTAAAACAAGAATGTAGGGATTTCACTGCGTTCATGCACGAAGGGAGGTGCTACCGCTTCACAGTGACATCAATTGGACTTAGCACCCGCTCTGCAGCGTTGACACGTGGATTGGATGTGGCTCTCGAGGAGGAAGTCAAGAAGAACACGATTATCTACGTGGACGACTGCTTGTGCTACTCCAACAATATCCAAACACATTTAAACCATTTAGAAACACAGTTAAACAACCTTAATAAGGCAAATATCACTGTCAACCTCACCAAATCACAATTCTTTAGACGAGAAATCTCATTTCTTGGATATCGCCTTACAACAAAAGGGATACAAGCAACCGATGACAAGGTAAAAGCAATTATGGATTTCCCAGCACCAAAGAATACGAAACAACGCAAAGGTTTCCTTGGCCTCACCAATTTTTACAACCGATTCACGAGCAAATACGCGGGAACAACGCAGCCTTTACACGAACTGCTGAAAGTAGGACGAAAGTTTTCGTGGACAAGAGAAGTGAACGAATGTTTCCAAAGAGTCAAGAATTTATTTATAAACACAGTAATTCTACGGTTCCCACGGCCGAACCAAAGGTACTACATTCAGTGTGACGCTAGTAATTTTGCGTATGGTGGCCAGCTTTACCAGATCGTTGAAGAAGGAGAAATTGGCGTGATCGCTTTTACAAGCAAAACATTTAAAGGCGCAGAACGTAATTATTTCACGACGGAGAAAGAACTCCTAAGTATCGTTAGATGTCTGGATAAGTTTCGAATGTACATACTTGGCCAGCCCCTAACGATAATCACAGACAATAAAGCTTTAACATTCATGTACAAATGCCACTTAAACAACTCGAGAATTACAAGATGGATTCTCGCCGTACAAGAATACAATTTCGACATTATCCACTGTAAAGGAAAGGATAATGTAGTTGCGGACAAATTGAGTAGATACCCGGCTGACGCGGAACAACATGAGACAAACGAGGAAACGCACGAGTAGTTAATTAATCATCTAGTTGTTAAAATGAATCAACACATAGGTAAGATAATTAGAGATATTGGTAAATACCAGAATGAAGATGACAAACTCAGAACACTTATTGATAAGATTAGGAATAATGATGTAGACAATAAATTAAGCAAATTTTATAAAATTGTTAACAATAAGTTATACCGACGACAACGTGGCGAATGGAAACTATACATTCCTGACAGCGTGTCGAATAACTTAATTGCAGAGATACACCAAATGTCCCGAAAACACCTAGGCCCGAAAAGGTGTGTAAAAATGTTACAAGAGCACTTCACGCTTGACGGCTTGTTCAAGAAAGTAAAAGCAAATATTCAGACTTGTGACTCATGTCAAAGATACAAGGACACAAACAACAGGATACTGTTTGGCGGAACAAAGGCGATGATACCATCAGCTAGAGGTGACATCGTGAGTGTCGATTACTATGGACCTCTACCAACTGGTACAGGAGGCGTTAAATACTTCCTTGTTATGGTGCACAATTTCACAAAGTTTGTCAAGTTATTCACATTACGAAGAGCGACAACCACCACGACATTACGAAGAATCAGAGACTACTGTGCGGAGTTTGGACGACCAAAGGTCATCTTAACTGATAACGGCACGCAGTTTACCGCAAAAAAATGGATTAAAAGTCTCGAGGAGCTGAATATACAACCGAGGTATACGGCGATAAGGAATCCTTGCGCAAACTTAGCCGAAAGGATTAACCGCCAACTTGGGAACCTATTCAGGATCTTTGTACACGACCAGCATAGTAAGTGGTCAAGGTACGTCAGATTGATTGAGACGTGTATCAATGAAGCGTACCATGAAACAATAGAAATAACCCCCTACGAGGCGCAATTAGGAAAGAAGCCGACCCGCGCATGGGAGAAGTGGCTGGACAAAGAAATCATCGACAGTAAATTCAGTTCGAATATCAATGTATTTGTAAAAATCAAAGAAAAAAGAGAGAAGTATGCTAAGCGCATCAATGATAACAAGAAAATTACTAAATTCACTATCGGCGATAAGGTGCTGATAAGAAGATACCACCAATCAGACGCCGCAATGAAAAAGATCGACAAATTTTTCGAGTTGTATTCAGGACCATATAAGGTTAATCGCGTCTTTGGCGATGCAACATACGAACTCACTGAGTGCGATAGCAGTGGCAAGGTGAGAGGGAAATTTAATGTGCGTCAGTTGAAGAAGTATTATGAAACGAAAGTACAAGTTTCACAGGAAAGCGAAAGTTACGTCGACGGTTAGTGGACTACAGGGGACGGGGGAAAACGCATAGGGTGAATGTCTCGCGAAAACCGGTCCAGCTAGCTAAACAATATGATGTGTAACTTATTAACGTGTAATTTAAAGATTTTTTTTTATTACATGAATTCCTTAAGTCACGATGTGACAATCTAATGACATTAATTACATGTGAATAACCAATATTAATGAAAATTTCAATATAAAAGACACTTATAGTGCGAAACGTTTGATCGGGTGTGCAGCAGTAAATTGCTAAAGACATTATAACGAGCCTTTTATAGACACATAATGATGTAAGATCAATTAATCAAATATGAGTAGTATAAAGCGAAATTATCTATAATCGTGATGATATCAAATGAACAGTTAATTGTTCGTAAGTAGTGTATATAAATTTATAATCAATATAATCAGTATAAATGTAGTAATGCGTATTGTGAGTGATACTCAATAATAATTAGTGATTGTATATATATGTATTTACAGGTTCATAAATTGTTGTTTTTAAATGTTCAAGATAAACTAAGGACATTAACTATCGTAACGATATTTAAACGATACATGAATAATTACATTTCATGTTGAAAAACCATTATTTCATGTATTAGGTTATAAACGGATGACATAGCCATCCACAGCTATTATTATTATTGTAAATAATTCCATGTCTAATTATATATGCACCATATGTGAAAATGCGTTCATCCTTCCTCAGATGCACGGCAATAAATTCCCAGAGTTAGTTAAGAGCAAAACATAGGGAATACATACCCGTATACCCCAAGCAGAGGAAAGTGGGTCAATGACCGTGACCTTCTCAAAGGGGACTCCCACAACAAACACAGAGCGCAGAAATCGGATTAGAATGTCTTCTGCTGATCCAACATCCAATCCGATTTGGGGACTATGTAATGACCAAGAATTTTAATTTTTTTAAATTTTGATCGAAAATACGTTACAAGCAGCCAAGACACCCCAACACGAGCCAGAAGCAATAAATAAGGAAACAATTTAACGAAGTGTCAACTGAACGTTTGCCAGGAACAATACGAGTACGCTTCACATAACTTTACAATGGGAAATAAGGTTGGCCTGTGACAGACTCGACTCAACCGAGATTTACAGCCCACAACAAGCAGGACAAAAGGAAACTAGGACAGTAGCACTTTACGGAGAAATTGTAACGAGCACACACTGCAAGGTTAATTTGAAGTGTGCCAGCAGTAAAAAAGGGTGTAGTTGCACAATGGTATTTACCCTGTATGAGAACAGACAACGATATCTAATGAATAGGATCGAACGCGCGCACAGTGGGAGGACATCTTACTGGCGACAACTGATATTTACGACAGGGAGAAGGAGTGCCGTCTTGGAAACGACGACACGCTGCGTCCGGATAGCTAACGTAAAAGGGTCATGGATAGTCAGACAATAACAAAATACGACACATTGTTCGCGTGAGAACAGCAGCAGGTTTCCGGAGTACACTTAGACAAAGACTTGATCGACAGCCGAGGAATTGCTCTTGTTCCAGGAAAAGGGTATGGAGGCCTTCGACGCGAACTTGAGGGGAGACAAGATACCCAACCAGAATCCAGCATCTACCCAGAGTACAGGTGGAGAAGACCGTCGTCATCATAGCAACGCGAACAACGAATGAGAAATGGAGAACCATAGTCTTGCATAAGGGTAGGAGTTCATCTGACCTATCATGTTTGACCAGAGGCGTGTTTGCCAGGAGATTGCATTGTGGTAAACGATGCTTAATAACAACTGTTTACAGAGCACGCGAGTGGGCAGTCTTCATAAATTTTTCAATCATATACTTTAGGCAGTCTTCATAAATTTTTCAATCATATACTTTAAGCAGTCTTCATCAAATTTTCAAACTTATTCTTTGAACAGTCTTCACGGAACTTAAATCTTAATTTTTCTAAGTCTTAATACAGTTCAGTTAACATACGTATAGCAGTTGGACTTTGAAACTCTGTTACGCGGTATTTTAATCAGTTGACATAAACATTCGATATTGGTGAGTTATTCGGTAATAGTGTATCTACAGTGACTAAATCATGCAATATACGCCACTGATTAATAACTCTCAAGTACTTTATCTTACTCAGCTACCGCTTATTAAGAATTAAACTAATCAATCGCAGTTTCGTCAATAACAGACTCGCAGAACTTGTGTTAATGCTTTACCGGACAACGAAATCGTAGCGTTGTACAGTGCGAAGCGATACAATACCAATTGGAACAATACACCACGTTATCAAAGACACGATACATTAACGTACACAAGAAGAAGTTCAATAATAGACAGTCAGATTAATACACACTAGTTAACGATGAACTTACTCACACGACACATGATTTCATAGAGTCTGACAGTAACGGTCGACATCAACAGAAAATACACACAGCGCGAGTGAATCTGATCCGCGTGTGTTGAGTGTTAGTGACATCACGGCTACGCAACTTCGTACGTATGGACCACCAGCGGGAAGGAGTTACGCCGATGGAAATGTTGGATAAACCACTTTACAAGTAATCTTTATGTTATTCTTGTCATAAGAACTCTACTGTCCTGTCTCTTTTCAAGAAAACACCCTTGAGTATTTAAATTAAATATGATAAATTTAAATAACGCTATTCATCTGAGGCAAGAAATGAACGCATTAGTATAAAATTTATATGTTGACTATTTATGTTTTTATATGTTGATTGTGTTATATATGTATGTGTATGTTTTTCAGCAAACAACGTACTGGATTCGCATTGTAATTTGATATATATACATGTGTTCCTTTTATGAATGTATTTACAGTTAATCATTTATATTTATATATTGAAGTTTCTTTACTTGAATGATGTTAATAAATAAGTGTTTATTTTACTCAGAATATATGCGTTCATTATTGTCAAAGTTACCTCAGAACAGACATTAACGTCACTTGAATGATTTATAGTAGATTTTATTAATTTATACAATAATTAGAGTCTCAGTGCAGTAATTATGCTAACATCAAATAACTAATGTATCACGTAGCTTCAATCGGTTTGGTATAACTAGCCCAATTGAGTAATTACACGATCACATTCTAAAAATTAGTATAATTACACAATTAATTATGCAAACATCATTTGCATAATCAAACAAATTATTATAAATTGGCACTCCAAGATCGTGGGGCACTACTAACATCAATTACACCCCATTATTATTATAAAATAATATAAAAGTTATTATGAATGAGTCGAAAAAGGGAGAACATTTAAAAATAAAAACAATCATACACAGAACACAATATATGAAGTTTGGTACAAAGTTATATTCTATAAAAAATGGTGAATATTTTCTCTTTTGAGAACATTTAAATCAAACTTATGAGAATGTTTTAGAATGTTTTTCTGTTTCCTGAAAAGTACGTTCCAAGTAGCTATTCGCTTTTTCCATTCACCGGTTCAATGGTATCACGTAAGGATAAAATATACAAGCCACTTGTTAGGTTTTATGTACGTTTCATTACGTTTATAACTAAAACTATACATTTACATACTTCGGTACTATAGTTTGCATTAGACTCGGGTTTCTACAAACTAATATTACGAAAACATTATACGGAGCTGTAGTTATTACACAAATGCACGTGTGCATTCAATGTCTTGTACACGATTTCATTGTTACACTCAGAAAGTACTTCTTGACTGTTGCTGATATCGGGTTTGTGTATGTGAGTATATGTGCGCGCGCACGCACGCGCGTGTTAACAAAAGAATTTGTTGCTGTTTTATGGTTACTGTGGGTTTGTGCTTGTTTGTAATCAAAACTCAGTATAAATCATACTTTAAAATTGGGTTACAAAATTACCATAGATAACAACTATTTTACACCCATTTCAATGATTCTGTATTTCTCCTTGTCACCGTGTGACTATGTACCGCAAGTAAGCATCGTACCAGATTAGTTAGAATGTACGTGCTAACAAAGTTTTGGTATGAACGTGTAAATACGTGACTTTTTTCTCTTCTCATCTTTGTATCTGCTTCTATCCTCCTCCCTTCGCTTTTACAAATAATCCTTTTTTATTCAACACGTGAGGATGGTACCTAAGGATAGCCGCTTGGCGTTTGTGCGCCTGCGTAAAACATTATATTTCCCGCCCCTGTCGCACTGTATCGATCTATTTGTACCCTCTATGAGCCACAGTCGATCTTAAACAATATTTTTTTATTTTTAACTACAAGAACGGTCTTTTGCTAGCTCAAACTGATACTGAAACTATTCTTAACTCATTGCTGTATTTGGTAATGTTGAGAACAAGTTATTTTGAAAAAGTTACTGAAAAAAGCTCTACAGTTCATCCAGCGGATTTGGGGAAAAATCAGGTTTTAAGCATTTGGCTTGTTAAAAACGAGTTATTTGGTTATTTTTGAGAATCGTTTTAAGCTTATGTCTCTACAACATATAATTAATTCGTCTTTCGTGTAACAACCTATTACTACAGAAAAATCCAAATACGCTAACAATTTTTTTTAATTTTTGGAAACTGCTTTTCGAAGGGGATAAGATCTTATTCTGGACTTTATAAAACAAAACTCTCTTTTGAATTATTTTCCGGATCCGTGGAATCATCCAGGGTCTTGGGGTCTTTTCCTGACGCTTTCGATGAAGTTAATACAAGTTATGTATTATACGAGAAATACGTAACACGGATGCAATTGGAGACTTTGAAATATATTAAAAACTTGAGAACTTGGGTGGGTAAAACATATCATTTAAGCAAGTGGATGGATGATGAGATTTTCTCCTCCTTGATTGTGCCGCCCGTGTGCAATGCACACCTTGCGCGACCGTTTACGGCGAGCCTGGGTACCTTGGGTCACCAATGTATTAACTACGCTATGATTCCACACCAATTAATCGTATACTTAATAAATGTGCAAGGGTGTGCCAGTCATTTAGAGATCACTCTGCGCGGAAGAATAACATAACTCTCTGGACTGTTCTAGGTTACGCAAGATGCCAGTACTTCTTCCAGACGTTCAGTCGACTATCCTACCAACTTGCTACCTTACTACAATGCAAGGCGGCAGAGGTATAAATACTGGATTTCGAAGCGGCCCAGTCAGTTACAGCTGGCGATTTTATCAGTGTGGTTCGCAGTGATTGTTGAGGTTTATTGAGAAGTGATTATTATGTTAATTAGTGGAAAACTGTAATAAAGTAACGTTTAATGTTAGTCAAATTTTACTAGAATTATTGTGTAAGAGTGCTTTGTTGATATATATCTACTGTTTACGTCTAATTGTAGTTTGTAATAAGTGACTTCATTGGTGTCAGTTATTCTGTTTCCACTGAAGAACCCGACGATCAGTGTGACCGTCGTATCAATATGTACTTCAACAGTAGTTCATAGAAGATCAGTCTCAATATACGCCTCCACAAAATTTTGATATTAACTTATTCTTTCTGTGCTTGCTTTGTCTTTCTCCATCTCATTCCGTGTTTGATCCCTTTGTTTTTCAGATAATCGTCACACCACTCAAAACTAGTCATCGATGGTGTCATTTGTTAACCACACAAGGAATCGATTAAGGGATCTATGTTTCAAGTAATTAACACTGTGACTCGTAAGTTGCCGTAAGTTTCCATTATTATGTGGTAATATTAAATTAAAATTCTGAAGAATTATTGAGAACAAAGTGCGACAGAAACATATTGTTACAACGGTCAGACAGATTGTCGTGTTCTACAACGGAAACCAGATAACTGACACCAGATGAAGTCACTAATTCCAAACTTTAATTCGTCAGAAAAAACAATTATAAATCAACAAAGGCACTCTTATACAATAATTCAAGTTACATTTGTCCAACGCACAACAACAAATGTCACAGTATGGCAGTTTTGTATTAACTAACACAATAATTACTTCCAACTAAACCGGAACAATCCCTTCGAACCGCACTGTAATATCGCCAGGTCTAAACTGAACAGGGCCGCTTCGAATCCATATTTATACTTCCGACGACTTGCATTATAGTGAGAAAGCGGGCCTCGATGCTGGTAGGCTAGTCAAATAACGTCTGAAAGGGTTATCTCACATGACTTCGAACGATCCAAAGCGTCACGTTATTCTGCCGCGCAAATATACGCGCAAGGCGTCGTGTAGTCATTCAGTTACACTGTTAAATTTTTTCAGTGTAGCATATGAATTTACTAGTTTTGACCAAAATAGAAGTATTGACCAAAAAATGAAAGTATTCTCCTTAGCGTAACTTAGAGCTTAATGGAGCAGAAATGTAGCTTCTTATGAAAAAAGGAGGGATTGAAACTAAACAATACAGCTAAGTTATATGAAATGATGTCTTCAGGGCACATGTAAAGGTAAAATAAGAAGATCGGAAACATGGAGAAGGATGTATCCGATCGTTTTCGTGACTGAAAACAAAACTCAAAAGCTAGCCTAATAAAGGATCACAAGTCTCGATGTTACTTTCTCGTTAAAGGAAACAGGACAATCTATCCTTAAAACAGTGTATCTCAGTGGTCCTAATTCAACTAAATTAGGAAGACATTTCTCTTGTTGGGACTGCATATTTTCTAAGCAATATACAACATGGGCTTGATAGAAAGGTGTTGGAAATCCTGAGATATATAGAAGAAAATAATTACTAACTAGTGGAGGATAATGTCAAGCAAGGAGAAGGAATGAAATAATTTTCTGGTGGGCTGCAGACACTTTTGCAGTAGAAATATCGTTCTAAAAATTACCAAAAAGCAACAGTGACGATGTATCCCCGGTTTTATGAATATAATCAGTATTTTGAAGAAAATACTAAAAATGTTCAATCGAGCAAATACATTAATCGCGCGCCCTTACTAAAATATTTATGATTTGTAAACTGTGGAATGAAAACTTTAATATCCCCTAAGATATTCAATTCTTGCACTATTAAATTCATCAGAATAAATATGAATTTTGAGATTTAAAAATTTTTTTAATTTTGAGTAACATTTAATTCGAAATAACAAACGACAATGTTTTAGTACTGCTCAATAAAGCTACTTAAAAGCAGTTGATATGTATTCTCTGAGGAATGGGAAAAGGATTATCCTTTGTTACTGCAAATTCCTTATAATACTGCCGAAAGCTTATGTTTCAGATCAGCAACATGTGTTACTTACAGTTGTTGCTGGTAGTACTACTAGTCTTGTCGATGTTAATCGTTGTGAAGCGGTGGCTTGGTTTGGAACATGTGTGCCAGTAGTAAAGTTAAACATAGTAGGATTCAGGTCAGTGAGTCTGTATGTTGTTACTTTTATTACATCCGACTTCCATCAGAATGGCGATACTTTTGGGGCGGAATAGATGTTACAACAGCAAATGTAAACGCAGCTTAACGTAAACTCATTCAGGTCAATGAGTTTCCATGTTACTTTTATTACATTACAGGTACGTAAAATGAAGTTATCTAACTTATATCACATCAAAATTATCGTGTGCTCTGCTCTGAGTTTACGCCTGTAAACATACAGATTTTGTCCACAATAACAGGAAGTCTTGTGACCGTTTTGCCAGTTCTATAGATGATTCCATCGTGTATGAAGTACTTTATATGAAGTACAAAATAATTGTGGACAATTCCTTAGTTTTCTGTCTAGTGGCAAACACGCGCGATTCATGTGCGCGTGGTCCTGGGTTCAATTACCGGCGGAGGCTCCGTACAGCGGAGGGAGAAAAACTGAGTAGCCGCTGACATAACAGCGGCGCCTACTGGCTGTGAATACCGCAACTAGCGGCTGACGATGCGTTGTACTAGCCATGCAACCGTCCCACTAAATATAAAAACCGCGCGGTATGCCTTGGTCCTTTACGGACTGTTGAGGAGAGGTTTATTTATTTTTTACCTTAGTTTTCCCGGTCAGCACAATTATTATTGTTCAATAAGCCATCTTAAACGATTCGACTGGGACACAGTGGGCCGATTTCAGTCGAGAAAAATGAAACAGGTGCTAATACGAAACGCCTTAATTTGTTATTATAGTGGTTGAAAACTCACATTTTTACGAGTGACGTTACATAACCTGGACATTCAGCTGTGATTTTTAGTTTTAGAATTTTTCAGTCTAGCTTTTCTACACTGCTAGCGTTTCTTTTTACCAAACAAAAATACGTATATTGTAATAAAAATATCGGTATGGAGAACCATACATGACTTCCATGTTCTAAGATTTATATTTAAAATCATTTTCGAAATGAAATATTACCATAGAAACTACTTCTGTCTACTTACTGCTTCAGCCTTAACCACAGTACTGTGGTCACTAACGTATACCACCTCACGTTATCGCACTCGATTTTCACTGATGATGGAAGTCGATGGCATTGCCGAAACGTCTGGTTTTGTAGAAAATATTGGACTACTGCCAAACATCCCGGGAAGGAATTTTAACAAAAACTATTTCTTTGTTGCCGATAACGTAGTACACATATATATAAAAAATGCATAAAATTAATGGCTTGTATAAGTTAATGTTTGATCTCCATTAAATAGTGCTCAAGTTTCCAAAGTTTTAATATTATGATGTCCGTAATTAAAACATCAGAGCAGGTTTAGTGTGTATGAGGGTACACCGTGAACAAAAATTTTCAACATTTCCTATTGAGCGTTGCTTAAAGTAAAGCTGCGAATCTACAGTGTACGTTTCACAGAACAAACACGCGGAAAAGAAAGAGCGCTCCGAAGTCACTCATGGACCCTCAGCATCTTGCAGAGGGTTCATTCCCTAAAGACGAAAAGTCTGTCTATGAATCGTTCCTCTGTAAACACGTGCAGTTACACTGCCCAGCGATCCACAGGAAGCAAATCGCTATCCACGCTGGACACTTTTTCGGCTTGCACGCGTTATGTTGGTGTGGGTTTCGGCACTTTCCATTTAAAAAGCGTGCAAATGTAAGAAAATAAACATGAGTGAGGCCAGAAATAATGCGAATTTTGTGTGTGTGTGTGTGTGTGTCTTCCCTGCCTTTTTATTGCAGTAATCATAATAATAAAATGGAAACGTAAACATTACATAATTGAGATATGCTTGCCTGCTACGAACGATATATTTTCACTCATACATGATTAACACTAAAATGAAAAAATTATAATTTTATTGCCTGGCAACAAAATTATTTTATTTTTAACAATTACCATTGTTTGAAAAAGTTTAAATGAATTTTCAAGTACTTTACTGTTGTTAAAACGTAAAAGGTTGCCGGTAAACTACCCCTTCCCCTTAACCGATCTTCACCAAAATCAAAAGTCCTTGAGATCTCTACAATTCAGGGACGTATGCAAACAATTATTTGATTCTGTTTGAATTTGCGGCTGTTATCGTTTGCCGTAGAAAATTACCCTTGATAAAAAAACGTTGCAGGTAAACTACCCCTTCCCCTTAACCGATCTTCACCAAAAACAATAGGTCTTGAGAACTCTACAATTCAGGGGTGCATGCGAAACATTATTTGATTCTGTTTGAATTTTCGGCAGTTATCGTTTGCCATATAAAAAAAAATCCACACACACACACACACACACACACACACACACACACACACACACACACACACACACACACACACACACACACACACACACACACACACACACACACACACACACACTTTTCGAAAAACGACTTTTTTTCATGTTTTGAGTGTAGTACAATCAGAATCTGCAATAATCTCGAACACGATTTTTTTTGCCATCACCATACTTCCATTTCCTTAAGGAACATTGAAGTAAAAGAGAACTTTACCATTGCATGATATCTAAATTACCCTTAATAAAAAAACGTTGCAGGTAAACTACCCCTTCCCCTGAACCGATCTTCACCAAAAACAACAGGTCTTGAGAACTCTACAATTCAGGGGTGTATGCGAAACATTATTTGATTCTGTTTGAATTTGCGGCTGTTATCGTTTGCAAAAGAAAATTACCCTTGATAAAAAAAACCGTTGCAGGTAAACTACCCCTTTCCCTCAACCGATCTTCACCAAAAACAATAGGTCGTGAGTACTCTACAAATCAGGGCTGTACGCAAAAAATTATTTGATTCTGTTTGAATTTTCGGCAGTTATCGTTTGCCATAGAAAAAAAATCTACATATAGACACACAGACAGACAGACAGACAGACAGACAGACAGACAGACAGACAGACAGACAGACAGACAGACAGACAGACAGACAGACAGACAGACAGACAGACACACACACACACACACACACACACACACACACACTTTTCGAAAAACGACTTTTTTTCATGTTTTGAGTGTAGTACAATCAGAATCTGCAATAATCTCAAACACGATTTTTTTTTTGCCATCACCATACTTCCATTTCCTTAAGAAACATGGAAGTAAAAGAGAACTTTACCATTGCATGATATCTAAATCGACAACAAAATGGTTTTTTTCCAAAGCAACAGTGATCAGCACGTGTTTAATATTTTTTACTCTGTAGTTATGTATCGTATATTAGATATTCGACGTAGTGTGAGCATCTTACAGTTATACAAGGCGGTACCAATCTGAAAGCTTGACCTTGAAACAGTTCCGACAGGCGGGGTAAGGAAGGACGGGTTGTATGCAGTTGGAACTGAAAACATCCGCTGTCAACGGCTTGCAATGCTCCGCTACGCTCTGCTTACATCCTTGATATCTCGAAACTTTTCCTCAACACTTTCTCGGATTGTGATCTTAAAATTTTACTTGGACTTTCAGAAAACGGTTAAGCAAAAAAAAGTATAGGTCATCGCTTTGGAAAATAGTTCCCCACTGGATGAAAAAATACTTACGCTCGCGTACTTATTCGATGCCTGTTTGAAGAAATTTACAATTACATTAATAATTTACAGCTTTAGTATTCAACTACTTCTCCGAAAATGTATAAATTTAAGTATACCAAAGATTTGTTATAAATGAGCGCAAACTATTAACATATTATCCGGTATAAAGTACAAATGCAAATAGTCACATATAAAATAAAGGCACGATATTTTGAAGTAGACTATTAGCTTTTGTCCTTGCCAGCTGTCGTCAAGGTCAAGATTTCAGATTGGTACCGGCCTGTATACATACAATTATGCGGCTTGCGTCGAAGTGGGTTCTGTAGGTCCGTGCACCATCATTGTGATACAATAGACAATAACGTCGGTATACAATGGGCACTTTACGCCCTACAGTTGTACTGTAGCTTACGTAGGCGTTAATTATGCAAATTGAGATCTCAATGGTGACAGGTGATGGGGGGTTGATATTCACATTCATGCTTACCTTAGTCTCATATTATAATTATTTCCAATTTCACGGAAAATTTTAGTATACAATTGTAATTCTAGACGAATTTAAGTACAGAGTACAGGATACATAGGGTACGTCATCATCATTACTCTAGTTACCATTCTGCAGATGTGAGTAATTCTGGTTTTCGGAGGAATAGATGGTGATATAAATTCCTATCCAACCATATTTTCCGATATTATATGTTTCCGATATTATGTATTTAACAATTACATCAAATGTATTCTATTCATCAAATTTATGAATACAGTATAACGGTATGGCACACAGTTCGGATTCCTGTAAACAAAGAGAGATTTTGATCTCGGATGCCTGTAAACAAAGAGAGATTTTGATCGGATGGTAATCGTCATACTGGCAAAAACTAAATGTAGATAGCTAGCTAGCTAGATAGATAAATAAATAGAGAGAGAGGGGGGAGAGGGAGAGAGAGAGTAGCTAGCTAGATAGATAGATAAATAGAGAGAGAGAGAGAAGCGGTATTCTGAAAGGGAGAATACAAGTAGCTGGAAAGAGATGAATAAGGTTAGTAGATTGTAATGGCATTCAAAAAAGAAGGCCAAAACTCGCTGTTGATTTGCACCTCGATGAAGGAAAAGCAGTAAAAAAAGAAGATGATAATAAAATTAATAGAGTTACTGCTGAGAATATAAACACG
The DNA here is from genome assembly GCA_034769895.1 of Magicicada septendecula. Taxonomy (NCBI): domain Eukaryota; kingdom Metazoa; phylum Arthropoda; class Insecta; order Hemiptera; family Cicadidae; genus Magicicada; species Magicicada septendecula. Next base: position 1,253,952,445 of record CM068367.1, read on the forward strand.
CTAATGTTTATAATAAATTAACATGGGTAGTACATTGGTAAGCAACAGAATCCGCAGCGGTTTGAACTGATCCTTCGATTAACGTTGGCATGTTTTATAACAATAAGTGCATATGGATAACGCGTTGTTTAAAATATACATTACTAGGATACTGATAATGCCGACGGTAACGTCATACTTTTTAAGAGATCGGCATCAACGAGGATACAACACAAAAGCTGACCGATGAAAAGTAATTAACTATTCTTGTATGAAAACGTTCAAATAATGGATGAGGAAAATCAGCAAAACAAATTATGTAATGGACACAAAGGCAAAGATGGAAACAACAAAAACCCAGGAGGTGTTGGAGAGAGTATATTAACGAAGATATTAACGTTAGAGAGAAATGCAGAAACGAAATTTGAAAAAAATCAGTGATTAGGAAGAATTAGCTGGAGTTTAAGAAACTGAAGACCCCAAAGGCTATGCTGTTTAAAGCAAAAGCTTTTTCTCTATGACACAGGCACAGAAAAATACACATAAGCACGCGCGCGCGCAAACAACCAACCACACACACACACACACAACATTTGAATGCATCACAACAAAAATTTTAACTCGTGAACCAATACCATAGGATGGAGTGGAGACACCTCAAATGCTTTACTATGATCAATACAGATAGCTCGCCCGAGACTATATGATTTTTAGAATATGATCATGGTGACTAAGATGACAAGAACGACACATGTTATGGTTTTTGATACGTCGTGTATTTTGTATGTTACTATTAAAAGAACCCTGCATTAAAATTTGGGCAAGTTCAGGCCCGCCGCTTGGGTGCTTGCCGCCCTCCTGGATATACTTTTCAAATCTCTGCTTTGCCACACTATTTAATTTTACTTTAATTAAAAATTGATACAAACATAAATAGTAAAATTGACAAAAAATATATTTTTCAAAAACTTATTTACCTGAGTACTGCCATGTTATATGTGGAAGATGTGCTCGTTGAAGGGTTGAATACATTTTCAAAAATATAATAGTTTATTTGCACTGTCGCCTTTTCAGAGTTTTTATAATAATATATGTTTTAGTGGATAGTTAGTGAGGATCGGTCAATAATATAACTTTTAGTAATTTTGCGTCGACGTTTCGACAATATTTATTGTCATCTTCAGGACCTGTGTATGAAATACAATAGAAATATCAAACATTTACTGATTGACGGTCACTAAAAATTTAAGGATGTAATAATATAGTTTATTAAAAGAGCGCTTTCCGCGCTTTGGGGCGAAACATTGCACAAATTGATTGCCTTACACAATTTATGTCCTATATATAGAGCAGCTAGGACTGACAATCTTTCTTGTCTCATGGAAGACCGTAAATAGTTTTTTACAATTTTTAGTGTAGAAAACGAACGTTCGCCTGTTGCCACTGTAACCGGCAATGTGAGAAATATTCGATTAACAATGGTTATATATATGTCATAACAATGGATAACGTTAATGTCACATACAATTAATACCTAGTCGGTATTAATTGTTTTAATTTATTTTATAATATCTGTTGATGAATTCGGCAGGCCACAGCCGCCCCTTTGGTATGGCCGCCCGTGTGTGGTGCACATTTCGTACATATGGTAGCGGCGGCCCTGGACAAGTTTAATCCCCCTTTCTCTCACCCCTCATACTCTCTCGTTGTCCCTGTTCATACAATCGCAGCCTCATCATTGCTTCCAGAAAATGTAGTATCTGCGCTTGGAGAAAATTTCAAGTTGCCGAACAATAATGTTGTTTAGACACAATTTTATTTATTTATTTTTAATAAACATTACTAATATTTCTAATTTTCCTGAATTTGTTTAATTTTATTCGCGATTAGATGCGTCCTTATTATAATTTGACTGTTCTAATAGAATGCATGAAAAACCTGGATTCACGTCATTCATCCTTGAACAAATTTATTTTTAAGGTCGGCACTAATACCAGTCCAGCCGTAGGTAATTTCCCCTTAGACGAAGTCTTTTTGTGTCTCCACCTATCACATAACGCCGGCGATTAAGCAAGAATTCAAAATTGTACAGTACATTGCGACTAGCGGTCGACCGAATAATAGCGACATTGGAATGTTGAGTTTAAGAGGATAATTAAAAAAGTCTAACTGAAAATATGTTTGATGGTACGGTAATATTTGGAAGTTTAAAAACTAATTCGTAACCAAAGGTTGCACCCTTAGAGATCAAATACGAAATTAAAATATAAGAACTGAGCTAAATGTATATTCTATGGCCAGCAGAATAAAGGAAGGACAAATAAAAAGGAAACAGCATGTCGAGAGAATGGAAGATATAAGGCTACCTAAACAAGTAATGTGATACAGACCTCAGGGAAGACGTGATATAGGTAGGCCAAGGAAGAGATGGCTTCAGTAAAGTCGGAACACCTGTAAGCCTATACCTTGACGTGGAGAAGAAGAAAAACTAATCCTAATTAATGGACCAATACTTGCAATGGGCACAAGTTTGCCCATACTTCGGTGTAACATCTTCAGCCGGAATGACTATACTGAGTCAGAATACGCAAACAGACACACAAGTATATTCTCTTAGTTGCGGCTTGTTGTATATGCAGCCAACTGCTGTAAAGTTTAATCTGATTTAAACCCGACTGACCGCAACACAAAGCCGCACCGCGCGGTCTGCTAATAAATTCTGTTTATGTTACCGACTGTTGTAATTGTGTTAAAGACTTTTGTGTTGCTTTCTTCCAACAAAACAGTTTCCCATTTGCTGTACAAAGCCGAATGATAGCACTTTCACACTGGAATCAAACCATTTTCTACAGCCAAATGTACCCTATTTTGTGTATGTAAATTGTTTGAAGTTGTAACTACTGACCGAAGGTAAATTTATCATAACGGTGCAACGTATATTGCGATCTTTTATGAGGTGAGCGATCTTCTGTAAAATCACTTATAAAAAAGACATATAAAAGGGAAACCTTTGTAAACACGGAAACACAAAGGCTTTGTTTTTTTTATAAAAATTAAATCGCTGATGGCCAATTCCGTTTTTATAATTTAATCCATTGATACTTTAGCCAGTACTGGCAACAAAGATTACATCCAAGGGAAGTGTGTAGCTGTCTGCGACTAAACTGCTTAGGTTATTTTGTGTGTGTTGTGCACTGACTCTGGCTGTGTGTTCTGTATTGTGGGTGCGTGTATTTTTTTCGATGAGAGAACACTGCTCATTCAGTGGCCAACTGGATTCTGTACGTCAAGTCCTTACGCTTACTTATAGGTCTACCGAAAATTTAAATTTTTTGTTTTTTAGAAAAATTAAATAATGGCTTAATTTCGTTTTTCAAATTTAAACAGATGATGCTTGTGTGTCAAAAATATGATTACAGAAAAGAAGGAGGAAAAACCATTTGGGACTCATTATGACAACTCATGGATATCGTTTTTAAACACTTCAAGTAACATCGTATTTCCTATATCAGAAGTGACATATTTACTGCTTATAAACTAACAACATTAACGCACTTATTCATTGGCTACATACTAATTTTCAGCATTGGTTGAACCGTATTTAACATAAAACCCTATTTAAAAACATTACGATGTTTCACAATACATTTTAATTTATAAAATTGGGGGTACACACAGAAAAAGGTCTTGTGAATGGCACTTCAGGTGACTTTCAATATTTGTAATTATTATTTTTATAAGTTTTATTTACATATTCATATATAAGACCCTCAAACATATTTTTTGTTGCGGCATGGACATGTAAAGCATAATAGGCCTACCATGCAGGCAACAGAAAGTTATATTATCCTAAATACGTGTTAGGGTAGAATCTAAAAAACTTTTGCCAAAACTGTATTTTCGGGAAAAAACAGTTAGTACGGCAAAAATAAATTCACTATGAATGAATAATTTCTGAGTAAGTAGATGGGAGTGCAACTGGAAACAAATCTCATATGATACGAGTATCATAAACATGGATATCATATACTATTATGTTTCTGCAAAAGTATTCACCACTTCTACTACACACCTTCTAACTACATTGTGTGAGCACTGGAAATTGTATCTTTTGAAAATGTATTCATTTCTGTCACTTTACGCATATAAATTTTATTTAAATATTGGGCCTGAAATAAGGGGGGTGAAAGAATATTCAGAGGTGCGTTAGAGTTACACATGGAGGCAAGCCCCTTAGACTTGGCCTTCATGACAGTGATACTGGAGAAACAGATTGACGAAAGAAATTCTGACAAAAAGTTTTTGGACAAGAGGCTGTAGAATGTGTTTTAAATCTGAACGCTTTATAAACAGGGAGCTACTCAGACACTTATGTAACTAACATTGAAAATGTAGACGCCCACCAAGCTACAGATGCATGTTCAACGAAGGAGATATAACATAGTGAATATCTCTAAACTGTTATTAATAAACGACAGGAATACGGGAATCACATCACCGCCCTCCTTACTAATTGTTTTTGTCTGCAATAGAGAGAACTCTATATTTATTTAACTGAGAGAATAATGATTTATTATTGAAGTTTTAGTTAAGCCAATGTAGAAATAGGTACAAATGGAAAGGGGGTGAGATATACGGGCAGATAAAAGACGTTTAATTGAAAAAAATTCTGAGAAAAACTGCGATATAAATTCTATTTCAGTAGCAGGTGTACAACACGTGTTCGTCCAGCTCATATAATATTGTACACGTGACTGCAAATATTTTGTCGACTTTCAGGTACTACGTGACAGCTTTCAGACGAGGCACCGGGTGGAGAAAATTAAAAAAAAATTATAAAGAAAAAGACTGTTATAGAAGAAAAGGGAAAACCAATAAAAAAGAGATCAATTAGGAAACGGTAATACGGCCCGCGCAAATTAGACACACTGTCTCACGAATATTTTTGAATACAGAACATTTTCACTATTTACTTTTGCACCCATTTGTATTTCGACGGCTGGAATCGGCATTTCCATCCTATGTTAACTAACATAGACGCAATAAGTTAAGTCACCAAATTTTAAAATGTACAGTGTGAACACGAGAAATTTTTCTTGTAGATTAGGCCAACACTCTTATTTTTTCAAATGTTATAATAATTGTACTAAATACTATTGCTTTTACAGTGGTGACAATCAATCCACTTTATACAATTAATACCAAGATACATCATCATATAACAGTATAGAGACAGGAAGCAAATTATACTCGTCAATCCGAACATCTGTGACTATCAGAAATACCTGGTTTCATTATATCACATTATGCGTGTTTAAAAACTGATAAGGGGGATAGAAGGAATAGAACAAATATAAATTTAGAAAAAAACAAAAATTATACGAAAGACAGCAAAAAAACAGAATAGAGCAGGTTGACATGTACAGATGCCTAGGAGTATGTTGACCATGGAGTGGACGGATTTAGAAAAAGAATGGCCACGGAGAAGACAGTGGTACTAGGAAAAAAACGATGTGTAGTAGGGTCAACGTGGACGTGCCGAAGAAACTAGTGTTATTAGATTCAAAATTTTACTTTATGGCTGAAAAAGAAATGGGCCCTGAAAATAAAGGATATAGATAGAAGCAACTAACTAGGAACGTGAGCACTGGGGATGGGTAAAAAGAATAAAGTTGATAGACAAAATAGGCAATGAAGAGATCGTCTTTATCAAGGATTAACCAAAAATGGTTAGGGTTCCAAGCAGATACACTAGAAGTGGTCACTTCGGATCACTTCGGACACCACACACCGTTCCTCCCTTCGGCTTATAAATTAATAGTTGTTTGGGATGCGGCAGTCATACATTCGGTTAAGATGTCCAAACCGTTTTAGCTGATACTGGGCAATCGTGTCAAGTATACTCACAATGTGCCTTTCCTACCGTACACCGACCTTAAATACGACTGGCTTGTGATTTCGTTCAAAGGCCAATTCTCGGACCCATAGAAAAATGTGGTAAGCGGCATCACCTTATAGAACTTTAGGCGTGTTTCTTTACTCGTAGATTTTAGAATTCTCCTAATTGTTTTACACATGTGTTTGAACTTGTGCAGTTTCATCACCATATCGTTACATTGTTGTAACGTACGACGCATTATAACAATGATAAGATGCTCAAAGATGCAAAGAAGCAAAGAGAGGATAGCATATTTCTGAGGGTTATGAAGAGGACGAAGGATATTGTATGCGATACACCCAGAGGGGAATGGAAGAAGTAAATAAGAGATGTAGGAGACGATAGAAGCTCATAGATAACCGGAGGGGATGAAGATTCGAATATGGAATGAATACAAATGGAAACGACCTGTCAATAGAGATGACTGGGACCTGTCACACGACAGAGTACCGTATTATGACGATGATATTATACGTGTATTATAATATGACATTATTATGACTTGTGGCAATAGTCGCAGATCTTGACAATATTCGATTAAAACTTTAAGTCAATTTTTTTTGCCTTATGTTTGAATATTTAATTGCGAAAATTTAAAAAAAAACACAATAACAATAAAGAAACAACAAATATGGCTGTCAAGTACAAACAATTATAATTTGAAGTTCAATTCTATGTCACACACACACACACAATATACGTATATACCTACATAAAAAGTACTTAGGAGAAGAAATAGAAATTAAATAAATAATGGTGTAAAAGCTCGGTAATTAACTCGTGTGCAGAACACTAACGAGAAGCCATTAAACAACCTGTCAGGTTCACAACGAACACATTGAAGAGGCAGGTGATTAACAGACATCAACAAAATGAACAGAAGCTGGAAAGTAATAATTATTTCCAATCATTTCTAATTACCGTTAGTTTTATTTTTATACAAGGTTCTCAAAGTCCAAGCCCTATCTCGTTCCCTTACATCATGTTGGCCGTTTCTTGTCGCCACCTGCTTGGCATCATAAGATTTCCGCGACTTCCTCCTGCATATTCTCCTATTTCAACTTTCAGATGTTCATTTCCTATCCAATTGGCAATTTTTTATCGTCAAATCGCTGAATTCATATCACAGTAAGTCATTGGTACGCTGAGCTAAACAATAACAAAAGTGCCTACGTGACTCTTTAACTTAAGGTAACGCACGAAGCTGTTAGGAAACCATTCTGAGCAGCAGAATTACGTAACGCTCTAGATAATTCGAGATGCTTCTTCCACACGGTCCTCGTCTCTTCTACCGGTATCGAGGCCCGCAAGGCGGCCGTGGTATAAGTACTGGATTTCGAACTAGCGATATTACAAGTGTAGATCCAAGTGATTGTTCCTGTTTAGTGGAATCTGATAATTGTGTTAGTTAGTCCAAAACTGTAAGAAGGTGACATTTATTGTTGTGTTGTTTTGATAGTTCATCTTCTTTTTTCACAGCACTAAATTAATATAGATTATTTAACTTTCACTTGTGAAACTTACTTTGTTTCCTCCCGTACGCGTTTCGGCGTGATGTGCACCTTCATCAGCGATGTGAGACAGACTGCCAGTAACTTGTAACGGTTTTATTTGGTAGGTTGACTGGGGGTGGTGTGTGGTGGAAGGGCATTGGCGCGGGGATCCGAATTATTGTTTGTTTTATGTATAATTGTGTCAAAGAGTGTGTGCGATTTATAGTGTAATTGGTCGTTAAGTATGCTGTTTGGTTGCGTTGTGTAGTATTTGTATATTTCATATTGTTCTGCTGTGTTAAGTTTTCGACTTTTGGGTAAGTAGTGTAATATCTCAAGATTAGTATCTATGTTGGTGTAGCTGTGGTTTTTTTGTGTGTATGTGTGTGGCAAACGCGGAATGTATATTGTTGCTGGATAGAGCTTTTAGGTGTTCAGAGTAACGTGATTAACGATCTTCCCGTCTGTCCTATATAGAAACTATTACAATCATTACAGTTTAATTTGTAAACACCTGTTTTGTTGTATTTTTCTATGTCCGTGTTTGTATCATTGATGTGTTTTATAATGGTATTGTTTGTTCTGTATGCTATTTTGTACTTGTGTTTCCTGAATGTGGGTATATTATACACACACGTATAAAATATACAGAAAACCACCCACCCACTGACATGGTTATACACAATACATCAAACCATCCAACGCAACACAAACATGCGGCATTCAACCATATGCTCCATAGACTAACAAAAATACCATTAAGTAAACAGGATTATAACGGTGAACTCAACACAATCAAATATATAGCAATAGAAAACGGCTACAACCCTAATTTAATAAACAAACTACACAAACACATCATAAAAAAACAACAAAACAATAAATACCAACAACACACAACAAAATAAATACATCACACTCACATACCATAACTCCCACACACACAAAATCGCCAACACATTCAGGAAACACAAGTACAAAATAGCATACAGAACAAACAATATCATAAAAAAACACATCAATGATACAAACACGGACATAGACAAATACATCAAAACAGATGTTTTCAAATTAAACTGTAACGATTGTAATAGTTTCTATATAGGCCAGACGGAAAGATCTTTTTCATCACGTTACTCTGAACACCTAAAAGCTCTATCCAGCAACAATATACATTCCGCGTTTGCCACACACATACACACAAAAAAACCACAGCTACACCAACATAGATACTAATCTTGAGATATTACACTATTTACCCAAAATTCGAAAACTTAACACAGCAGAACAATATGAAATATACAAACACTACACAACACAACCAAACAGCATACTTAACGACTAATTACACTATAAATCGCACACACTCTTTGACACAATTATACATAAAACAAACAATAATTCGGATCCCCGCGCCAATGCCATTCCACCACACACCACCCCCGGTCAACCTACCAAATAAAACCGTTACAAGTTACTGGCAGTCTGTCTCACATCGCTGATGAAGGTGCACATCACGCCGGAACGCGTACGGGAGGAAACAAAGTAAGTTTCACAAGTGAAAGTTGAATAATCTATATTAATTATTGTTGTGTGTTGGACAAATTTAACTTGTTCTGTTATATAAGTGTGCCTTTTTGTTGATTATTAACTATTGTTGTGTCTAATTAAAGTTAGTAATTAGCGACTTCATCGGCTTCTGTTATTCCGTTTTCACTGTAAAACACGACGACCCGTGTGACCGTCGTAACATTATTTTTGAGCCGTGGTGACCAAAATATTCCAGTTCACGTGCATCCAGTTTGCGGCAAATCTTACTGCCTTTCAACCTTTTTAAATTTACATATGCGCACCTCTGTATAATGGTTTTCATTTGAAATTACTTGGAGATGTAACACCGAGGCGTAGAATTTACCTATAAAATTAAGTAACCACAATGCATGTTTAATTTTAATATTTAAGTTTATCGGCTAATCTTATAAATAAACAGAAGATAGAAACTATTGTCGTGCTGCTAACTTATTTGTCTAAGGCCTTGGTTCCTATGAATCACGGACGCGCAAAAAGTGATGCATGAAGCGTGATTACGTCATCACGCTGAAGTCTGCCGCGGCTATCGAGATGAGCGCAGTTTTTAAGATGATTGCCGCCAGAAAACACAAGGCGCAACACGGATGCGTGGCACGCAACAGTCAGCCTCCAGTAGACTCGAGCGCGACAGGCAACAAATCATGGAATCATAGAATACGTCCTTTTAAAGATCTTTGGACGTATTCATTTTGTTTCAATATTTTCGAAATTCTACTAGCTTTAATAAAACAGAACTTATTCAATTTAAAAAAAAGTCTTCTGCACCTCACGGAGTAGGCACTTTGCCTGTTCCGTCTTCACAGCGTATCTGTACATCCCACTCTCGGTCTTCCTACATATCTTGTACCAAAGGGTTTAAATCGAAACGCAACTTTAGGTAGTCGTCCATCCTCGATTCTGTTCAGAGGCTGTAACCATTCTCTGCGATATGTCTGGATTTTGTTATTTATGGATAATACTGTAGCTCTTCTCTAATATCGTCACTGCGCAAACGATCCTGTCTCGTGCAACCCTTTGTTCTTCTCAGAAAATTCATTTCTAAAGTTCTAACCTGGTTTTTAATCTTCTTTGTAGGAGCCCATGTTTCACATCCATATAGTAGAATAACCACTGCCATTGTTAAAAAAATTTAAGCCTTGTCTCTTTCCTTGTCTTTTTGCCTGAAACGCATCATCTGAACCTGGATATTAAAATAATAATACTTTTAATTTAAACCGTATCTTATCCTAATGATAAACACAGCTTATGCAATGGTGATACTGGTTCCTTCAATTTGTTCGAAGATGGAATCATTACGGTATATCATCTTTAATGTGGTTTATAATTTTCTAGAAAATTTCTGTGGACACTCTAGACTTGGTTTCATTCTCCATCAGATGCCATAAAATAATAATTTTGAAACAGCCCTTTTCTTTCCTTTTAGCAAGGCATCGGCAGGCCATCATTATTTACAAAAGTTGATAAAAATAATTATCCTCTTCAACCTCTTCATCCACTAACATTACTATTTCAATGCCCATTTCTCTCTTACTAGGCTATTACCTCACTCCTCGACACTTTCTGTAGTACGGACGGAGCGTTTTTCAAACAAACACCCACTCTGCGCAATAGGAGAAGCGTGAATCGCACTACGCATCAATATCGCAGATCACTGATACACAGAAACCGTAGCTTAACGGAACTAATGTTATCGCGGCGTTCACCACCAAATTCACAGCGCCTTAGCACTAAAAGCACTCAACGTGTTTGAATCGACAAACGTTGACCGGTGGTGAGTACCGTAGAAACAACAGTTCCGTTAGACAAGAGAAGTAGTAGTGAGATAACAGTTTGTCTTTTCTTTTTATTTCTACGATGGAAAAATATCATAATATCTGTGAGTGTGCAGTAAATTTGTTTTATCGGACAACAGAAATATCATAACATCTCTGAGACTGCAGAAAATGTTTTATCGGAAGATTCGAAATGGAATTTATTGTGTAAACGATTTGTTGTAACTATACCACGTAAAGGTAAACCGTACTAGTCGCTTGTTAGGTTTTATATAGGTTTCGTTCAGTTTCTAATGGTAACCACACACGAGCATACTTCGGAACTATCGTGTTTTAGACTCGGGTTTCTACAAACTAATATTACAAAACCATTATACGGAGCTGCAGTTTTTCCTCGAGTACAAGTTTACGTTTAATATCGTGTACGATTTCATCATTACATTCAGAAAGAGGTTGCGTGTTACTGCTACCGGATTTGTGTGTGTTAGCAAAACATATTGTTTCTATTGTGATTATTCAGAGTTTTTGCTTGTTTTGTAATAAAACTTCGTCTCTATCTGTAAACTACACTTTAAAATCATATTACAAAACTACTCTAAAGTAACAAGTATATTAAACTCGTTTCAATGATTCTGATTTTCTTGTCATCACCACGTACATACTTACTTCTACCAGATTAGCTTGAATCTGGTATGTAGCTCATACCAGGCTAGTTTGAATGTTCGTATTAACAAAGTTTTATAGAACTAAAGATATAACTGAAGATATTTACAATAAAAAGTGCATATCTAAATAAGTGCGAAAATAAGGCATTACAGTACAGTAGTGAAACCAGAATGCCTATATCCAACTGAATTATAATTTAGACAAACTAGAAATATTGGAATGACGAATTATTAAGAAAATATTAGGACCACGAAAAACTTCAGAAGTTTGGAAATTAAGAAATAATGATGAAATATATCAAAGTAGATAGCAAATATAACAGAAACAATGAGAAAAAGAAGACTATTATTTTTTGGACATTTATGGACGACAATAGGTTGACAAAGCAAATCTTCAAACATCTGTGGGGGAAGAAGTCAACATCAAGTTTGATTGAAGAAGTCCAAAAGGATTTAGAAAAAATAATATACACGCAGAAGAAGCAATTGAAAGAGACGTTTTTCGGAAAAATGTTAAAAATGGAAGGAGTCCAGGGTAGGAGAGAGAAAAACGCAGGTTCAAACTAGACTGAAGACAAGAAGAAGAGACACAGTGAAAAGATGAGAGAATATTGGAGAAAAGGAAAGAACAAAGAGTAAAGAATTGAAATTGGCATGTGGTCCTTAGATGGCCGATACAAAACTAAAAAACAGAGTTTTATACAAACGAGTACTTCTCTTTTTCTCTTTATGTCTTTCCAATGAATTCTGTAAATAATTGTTTATTACTAAAATCTCGGTGGTGGTAACTTGGTGATTTGTTGATTATGCAGTCAATCAAAGAGCAATGAATCGTCTTATTAATAAAAAAAGATTACGATATCAGTATTAAGCGACAGTTAACTTTCATTATTAACAAATAATAAAATCTTATAACAATTAACTATAAAAATCAAGTAACAATAATAATAATAACAATAACAATAACACACGTAGCAACAGTAATAATAATAATAATTATTACATTTAAACGATAAATACAATTTAGTGGTTAAGTCTAACTTTTGCTAAACTTGTGTTGGTACCACTAATACTCACTTATACTTCCATGAGCGCTTTCAAGCCTCTCGGCTCATCTTCAGATGGAAACAACAACCTGCTTAAAAACCTTCCCCGTTTATATATCTTTCCTACACTCGGAAGCGTCGACTTAACATAGCAGGTAAACACCCTTGTTACGCCTCAACGAACAAAACAAAACAAACAAACAGCCTGGTTACCACCCCTTTCTCAGTACTTTTCCATTCCTGACTGGTAACTTTCCAATAGCCTTGTACTTTTCCACCAAGCTACGTTAAGTTGACGCTAAGCTTGTGTAGCAACACAAGTTTAGCAAAAATTATTACATTAATAGTTATTACTGGTAAGCTTGCTAAGTGCTGTAGATTCACAAGAGAGGGGATGGCACTGGAGACGGAACTCGGGGAGTTCACGCCAGAGGACGTAGTTGAGGTTATGGTTCGAGGCATTGCGGAATGGGACCGGAATTCTGCATTTATTCGATGGGTCCCACTAGAAAAGAAACAAGAGGACCAACTTTTACCCAACGGGCAGTGGAAAATTAGGGGAACTAGAAGGAGCCCGATAAGGGCGCAATAGGCTCCATCCCGAAATAATACGCAATTTTTTATAGTATTACGTAAGTAGCCATGCTTTTAACTACATAATTTATTTGTCTTTTAGTAAATTAATATTTACCAAGGTCACTGGAAATGTGATGTGATTTTCGTTATAAATAAGTAATAGTAACTTGAAGTGTTTTTGTGAAACATTAAGACAAAAGTGCGATAGAGGAGTGAAAATCCACGACGTCTCCACATGGATTCATATGGAGTAACATTATTAATCAAAACTAAGAGAAAGAATATTTTGCACTGCAAACTGAGAACGTAGTGACAAATGAAACAGAAGTGTAACTTCTTACATTGAAAAGAAGAGACTAATTAAAATATACATCTAAATTATATGAATAAATGTTCACAGGTTATACGTGAGCATAAAATACGAACAACGGAAATTTGGAGAAGGATATAAGTCGGGAGATTCTATAGCCAAAACCAACTTAATACATGATCGCAATCTCAACGGTACTTTCTAAGCAATGGACACAGGGGTTTAGTAGAAAGCGTTTAGTAAAACCAAGATACATGAAAAAATAAGCTGATGGTTGCAGATACCTTGGTAGCCGAAAAATCTCTTTACGAAATTTTTAAAAATCAGCAGTGACGACGCATGCGCGTTTTTGAATTGAGAACTTCACACACGGCACTATGGTGCTCAGATCACTCCCGTACACCTCGCGTTCTTAGGGCAGTAAACTGATACAACGCGTCACGAAGTGGCTGAATGAAAACGCAGTGTTGCCAGTTCAGTCAAACCTCTTTTCCCCACATAGCTACCCAAACTTTTCCCACTGCCACAAACATGTGTGCTTTAAACAGAGAGTAATATATTTTAAAGAATGTTTAAATACTATTACGAGAATAAACTAAATATTAAAAATAATTTTATTTTTTCATCAATCTGATTGGCGTTTGATCATACCTGATGGCATAATGTTTGGTGTTTACTTCAGGGCCGCCAACAGAGCGCAGCACTACGGTCATTTCTTTCATCTTAGTGTATCACGTTACGCTACCGTTATCTTCAGGTCAACCACAACATAGCATCACCAAACAAGATTTACTATTTCTTTTATGAATTTGCTAACTGCTATAATTTTTTATTGTTCGACTAAGCTTTTCGTCATTACTGACATCTTCAGGTCTTAAACAACCTGATGTTGTTGTTTAAGACCTGAAGATGTCAGTAATGACGAAAAGCTTAGTCGAACAATAAAAAATTATAGCAGTTAGCAAATTCATAAAAGAAATAGTAAGGATGGCTGCTAATTTAAACAATACGAAGAATAAAACAAGATTTAATTATTATACACTCAGATTAATTAAAACAATAATCTTTAAATTTTGATCGAAAAATATTGAATTTTTAGTACTGCACATATTACATTCTAGTACTTCAAGGAAATATTGCATAAATCATATTCGTAATTTTTCCGGTGAAGGGTTTGTGAGGATCGGTCAAAAATATAACATAAATTTTAGCTCATTTGTGTCGACGTTTCGACAATTGGCGTCACAGTTGTGTGTTTGGCGTCAGCAAGAATGATGACAATAAACAATGTCGAAATGTCGACATAAGTAAGTTACAATTTGTAGTATATTTTTGACCGATCCTCACAAACCCTTTACCGGAAAAATTCATTGATTGACGGTCACTACGAATTTAAGAATTCATATTTGTAATATTGAGAAAAAGTATTTGTTATATATTGTCTGCATATTATGTATGTATACTGGAAATAAAACGACGTGTGATATGATTCTATTTATGTGTTCATAGTAAATATCGATTTCATATAGGCCTAATAATATACATACTAACACTGTTATGCCCTCGTTTCATTGAATTATCCATTCACTCTTATTTTAATCTTAATTCTTTATAGCAAAATCTCTCTTGCTCAAAATACATACGAGCAACGCTTTTTATATTGAATCAGTTCACTCCTCTCGACACTGAAGTTCTCACTTCTGATGTGTGTCCCATTTCACACCTATTTTTTGGCTTACAATTCTATCGAATATAAACTTCTCTTTAACCGATAATAATGTAACTGTCCACCGCAGTCCTTTGAAGGTAATACTAACCATTTTTAATGCAGCAAAATCATTAACTTCTCTAATTAAAACGTGTCTAATGTGTAACTTCATAACTTCAACTGGCAAATACAAAACTTGAATATCCGGCACGATATAACAGTCTAGCACCATCTGCTTTCTAATTTAAAAGAGTTTTGAGTAAAGCTTAATTCGATTAAACAAAATCGACAATATTTTGCATCTGCTGAACAACGTTAATTTTATTCCATTTTGGAAGAGGAAAACTGTTCTTTCGTTACTACAGACAGTACCACGGCACAAACTTTATGATTCGGATCAGCAACATGTGCAGGTTATAGTTTTTGCAGATAGTACTAGTCATGTCGATGTTAATCAACGTAAAGTGGGGGCTTGGTTTTGAACGTGTGTGCCAGTAGTAAAGTACTGACACTAGCAGAATTCAGGTCAGTGAGTTTGTATGTTACTTTTATTACATCTGACTTACATCAGAATGTGGATAATTTTGGGGCGGGACAGGTGTAACAACATTAAATGTAAACGCAGCTTAACGTGAACTCATTCAGGTCAATGAGCTTTCATGTTACTGTTATTGCGTTACAGCTTCGTAACATTAAGTTATTCTACTTACACCACATCAAACTTATGACGGGCTGTGCTTCGATTTTACGCCTGCAAACACATGGAGTCTGTCCATAATAACCGGAAAACGTCTTGCTTTACCAGGCGTACAAGTTGATTCCATCACGTACAATGTGTTATGCGGCTTGTGAATTTATTACGAAATACGAAATTAATTTGGACAGTGTTGATTTTTCCGGGTTAGCACAAGTATTATTTTCTACAGTATCAAATCATTCTCAGTTTCACCCATTAAACAATGAGGCATCCTGAGTGCTTCTTCTGGGACACTGTGCCTCGGGAAAATGAAACGTGTATTATAACGGAACGCGAATCTGTTATTAAAAGCTGAAAAACTTAGTTAATAGTTTCGATACTTGGTTTAATGTTTCACAGTCCAGCTCCTATGTACTGCTACGTTTTCACCAACTTTATTGTGTGTACTTGCTAAACTGCTGCTTGTCATGTTCCGGGCCGCCAACAGAGCGCAGCACTACTGTCATTTCTTTCACCATAGTGTATCACGTTACCTTACCGTTATCTTCAGGTCCTCCATAAGATAGGAACACCAAACAAGATTTTATTATTATACAATCAACTGAATTAAAACAATACTCTTTAAATTTTGCTCCCAAAATGTCGAAATTTTATACTGCGCATATTACATTCTACTTTTCAAGGAAATATTGGGTAAATCATATTTGTAATATTAAACAAAAATTATTTGTGGTTTAGGACTTGAAAAAAAAAGGTCGTGGTTTAGGACTTGAAAATGATGGAAACACTGAAAGGTCTCGTCCGGAACATGGCAAGTAGCAGTTCAGCAAGTAAACACGACAACGTTGGAATTACAGAAACTGCTAAGTCAAATAACAAGATGAACAAGAGCTACGTTTTTAACAACGAAATTATATCCATCTCCTAATAAAAAAAATAATAACTTTATTTGTGTGCAATATCTAAATCGATAACAAAGCGACAGTTTGATATTTTCAGCAAGTAGGCTACTTTAATCCTAATTTTAAATAATTTACCTTATATTTAATCCGCTAAGCGATCTTCTGTTATATGTTTTTACAACATGTTTCGGGGATAAATCCCCATCCTCAGGTAAAATGTTTATTCACCCTAATGCATAGGGGGTCGTCGAAAATGCATTAGGGTGAATAAACATTTTACCTGAGGATGGGGATTTATCACCGAAACATGTTGTAAAAACATATAACAGAAGATCGCTTAGCGGATTAAATATAAGGTAAATTATTTAAATTTGGTTCTAACAGCGGTCTGGAGACTATACATAAAATGAATACTTTAATCCTAACTTTGTATTTATGTACACACGCCCCCCCCCACCACACACACAGTTAATTTGTTATCACGATCTGCAACACCTCGATAATTAGATCGTAGTTAGAGCATCTTACAATATCTATCTTGTGTCGGAGCGGGTTCTATATGTCCTGGGCATCATCATTGTGATACAATAGACAATAGCGTCGGTATACAATGGGCACTTTACGCCCTTCAGTTGTACTGTAGCTTATGTATGCGTTAATTATGCGAATTGAGATGTCAACGCTGACAGGGGATGGGGGGTTTAATATTCACATTCATACTTAATTTTGTCTTATATCAAAAATTATTTCCGCTTACACGGTGAATTTTATTATACAATTTTAATATTAGATGGTTTTCAATACAAGGTCGATAAAACACATCAGCATTATTCCAGTAACATTCTGCAGGGATTAGTGAATTCAGTTATCGGAAAAATGGATGGTTATTTAAATTCCCATCCAATCATAATTTCGGTTATTATGTGGTTTTTCAGTGCCCGAAAAGGGTGTTCAATTAATATTGTTACTTAGCGAGTTTCTTCGTTTTCTTGGTTTAAAGAAACCGTTTAGGATTGGTTAAAAGCCATACGTTGGTTGCGTCATTATGTAATATATAAATGATCCTCTTGGTTGTTGTTTGATAATATTATGGTGAATAAAAATAATATGGTGTTAAGTATTTACCGTCTCACGTGTTTGGTGACAATTTTGTAATGTAATTGCCTGTCATCGAGTTTTTACTCATTCTAATTGTATTTATTATAGGGGTTAATTAATTGAAAGCCTTTATAATGGAATGTTATGATTAGATTATACCATTGAAATGAGTTGAGTCAATCTGAAGGTAGCCTTATGGATGAACATCACCCGAAGTAGTCGTTACTCAATGTTGCTTCTGAATAATTGATTTTATTGTGAAATTAATTATGTTGGTATTATATATAAGTAGTCACTTCGAATGTAGATTCTTCATTGGTGATAACGATGTCAACAAGTTCTAGTCCTTAATGAAGAATAAAATACAGTATTTGAATTGCTTCATTGCCGCCGGTGATGAGTGCTACCAACTGATCTCAGAAGTAAACATAACCTTTACTCTACTAATAAAATCTTTTTACCGAATGACAATAACTGCATGCTCCATTAATGTTGAAAAAGGCGATTTATTCATCGTGTCAACTGATCCTTAATCCTTATTAAAAACAATCAATTCAATTATATTTGGTTTACAATCAACAATTACATTTTCTGAAACTCGTATCCCAGGGTTAGTACCTTGTTACATAAATTGTTGGTTGACAAAAATCGTCAAAGTTAATTTTAAACAATAGGTTCTTTCAACTGCAAAATACGGAACTAAAAGATGTCAATTACTACTAGAAAGTCTAATAATTGGAGAGTGATTATATCAAATATAGAAAATATTAAACTAATATCATAAAGTACACAAGACGACTGGCGTCTAATGGTGAGGTTAAACTTGGTTTCGAGGTTATACACAATTAACCTTGATTTGTGAATAAAATATTTTTAACAGTTAATAAATTTACCATATTAATAATGTTTAGAGTATTTTTTAGTGTTCATAATAGTTCATATTGTTCAATAGGTTATATAAATTTATCGTATAGGTCGATAATTCTAGTAAGTATAAATAATTGTCACTATACTTTCCTTAATTCACTTAATTGCAATTTATTATACACTATGCAATTGAATATACACTGTTAGACCTTTAATAACTTTCATTGCTTTATACTTCACAACACTTTGATTAATTTCGAATAATTAGGTTAGAACGCCCCGTGTTTACTTTCGATACCTCACTGCATTATGGGTGAATCGCGAATTACTGTAGCGTGGATCCCGTCATCTGCACGGCTATGAAACTAGAGATGAACTGTCAAAAATTTGCGCGTCGTTTCTCGCTGTTCCTAAAACGTTCGCCCCACAAATCTCGCTATAGGTAATTTGATTGGTCAGAATTGATGACATTCCTTTGTTGACACATCCTCCCCGCGTTACTAAAATTATTTAATTTTGTTCAAAGCGTGGGTCTTCGGGTTTTAGAGTCTAAAAGTGACGCCAAACGTTTAGAAAATATTTTAAAATAATTTATAACTTATGTTACTTCCTTATGCTACTTGTGAATGCTTAACTATTATTACCATTGTCTGGCATTTGTTTTGATAAACATTTTGACATCCCACAAGACATAATTCAGTTTACAATTAACAAAGTTAGTATTTCTTACTTATTACCTATTACAATATTTTGATTAAAATCTTTCTTACAACTATTATAGTAACATTTT
This sequence comes from Magicicada septendecula, assembly GCA_034769895.1. NCBI lineage: Eukaryota > Metazoa > Arthropoda > Insecta > Hemiptera > Cicadidae > Magicicada > Magicicada septendecula. The sequence continues at coordinate 1,253,971,876 of CM068367.1, forward strand.
GAAGTGACATAAATTAAATATAATTACCACAAAATCCTTAGCTGTGATAATTTAACACTAAAAACATATAATTGTGACATAAATATAGAATCGTTATCTAGGCTTTATGAGGCCTATAGCACCATGAGTTAGTTTAACTGATTATAATTCACTGGTTGTATGTTAATGGTTTATTACATTTGATACATACTTTGAATTAACCATATCAACTTTTGGTTAACTTTTTTCTACTTAAGACATGCCTTGTTTCTTATATATTATCACTTAAATTGCATGAATTCTTGTACAAGCAGGCTGCTTATTATTTCTACTTATTTCTATTTAGTACACTTGTTATATTAATAACATCTTATTACTAATTCATCATTTGAGTTTCTTCTAAGTTTTACAATGGTTATTACATTTCCTTAGTCTTATTTGCTTGTTAATTTATACATAATGAACCCTGTATCTAGGTGTATCAGGTCATGTTCATTAGAAACTATTAATTGATTATTCTTTTTGATAGTTATTGCTTGGTATTTTTGACCAATAGTTAGTTTAATTATCACTGATTGTTTTAATGCTAGTTACATGCATTAACTCTTGGTATTTCTATGGTTTTTTAATGTATCATTTGAGTCCTGTGTACTCTCTCACATTTCATCACGTTGTTTCACATTAATTATAATAATTACAATACTGTGGTGACATAATATCTGTCTTAGAATCATCTTTATGTGATTTAGTTACATCTAGTGTAACCTTTAACAGTTTTACATTATTTTTACTATATATTTTGGTATTTATAAGTGTAAATTCCCAGCTGGCTAGGTTAGGTTGTCTACCTTCACCTTTATTGATTATATTTGGTATACATGCTTTGTCTTATCTAGTCATTTTACTCATTTCTTACAGTTCATGAATAGTACTATCTACTATTTATTATTTTGATTACAATTATTCAGTTTGTCTTACTTTTTAAATACATTTTTAACTACTAATCAGTCCTTTCTGATATTCAGTTATCTACATTAATGGTATTGTTAGAATGTAAAGTACAATGTTATACTCTTAGGTTATTCTTTATCATATCTTTTACAATCCTATAGTCATTACTTCACTCTCCTAATCTTGTTGGGTATCTTTTTTATTTTGAATCTCAGTTATTGTTATGTCATTTAGTAGGGTTTTGGTCTGTTATTTTATATACTTATTTTTCTTCAATTTGAAGTTCTATTCTCCTATTCTACTCTCTTATAGATACTCTCTTCTTTATTTATAGTGGTTAAGTTATGTTATTTCTCCTTTACAAGGTATTTTTGGTTTTTTCTTAATTTGTTCTCTGTATGGTTTCATATTATCCTCCTCCTAATCCTAATCTAATGGGTAAATGTATAGTCACGTTTGGTTTAGTCTTTAAGTCAGTTTGTCTTTATTCTTGTAACATTTATGCTCATTGACAAATAAATTTTATTCATTTCAATCATCTTCATAATAAATCTTTTTCTACTTCAAAGGGTTATGCCTTATGATAATTGACTGTTTTATAGGGTTCATCTGTGTTTTGTGATATGGTGACGTTTTGTGACGTTACAATATGTTAAAAGTTGTTAGAACGCCAGAGTCTTATTATTGAGAAATTGAGAATTTTGAGAATTATTGAGAAATAGGACAAATTCAAAACTTAAAGGGAAAATAAGTTTTAAATATATAAATAAAAATAAAAACCGTGTGACGTAAGTCGTGTTATTAAATCGTCGTGTCTCGACTACAAAGTCGAGCGGTAAAAATACATGATGGAGGCCTCTTCAGTATAACTGTGGTAATGTGCCAAAAACGGAAACATTTTGCAACACTACTGTTTTCAAACGTAGTATATTTTGTATGTTGCTTTTAATAACGACAATGCGCTAAACATGTACAAGTTTATTGTGACTCCTCCTGCCACCCCACTCTCTCTCTCTCTCTCACTCTGTCTCTCTCTCGTCTTTCTTCTCTGTTCATACAGTCGCAGCAGCCTTATCATCGTTTCCGCGGGATGAAATCGCCTGGACCAAATTTCATATTGGCGGAACAATAATGTCGTTAGAGATACTACGTTGCCGATGATTTGAATAGCCATATCACTAAGATTGTTGTATCTGATCTCTTGCGGCGTCCGTAATCTTTTTTTTTTTTTGCAAAAACCTTCTCCTCGTATTCCTAGTAAAACTGACAATACAGAAAATAATAATCCCCATATCTAGATGTCGAGCAAGGTTTTTTCATTATATAAACTAGCAACAATTTCTGAGAGGATTTAATTTGTATCCTATATATTTATTGCGACAGTACAACCGTATACGGCACTGTGCATTGCAAAAATAATAAAAATAATTAATAAAAATAAATAAATCTATGGTTAATAGACATGAACCAGATTGCAAGCTGGATTGTTTAAAATATAGGGAACGCACTGTTCAGGCATGTACACGCATATCTGACCACCTGTTGCTAGCTGTGTGTACACGTGTATTTTGTTTGTGTGCGTGAAGCCTATCCGTTCCTGGACAGTAACCACCCCTATTCAAATGATGTTAGATTTTAAATATAATTTTAATTATAAGAAAAACATGTATGATAATGTAAAACAAAAGACACCAAAGTGTGTATTTTATAAATATGCACAAAGCGATAAAAACCGTTTGAAAGTGACGTAAAGTGAAATTACAATGAATAAAAAGTGAATAACTCCCTGAATAATTATAATACAGAAGTGTAAGTTACATATAATAGTCATATGAAAATTAGCGATCGATTGAGTATCGTGTAGTGTAAAACAGACTTCGCAATAAGCGAAATTAGTGAATCGGACGAGAGTGGGAGAAAGGACGCGTCGACAAACTCTGACAAGACAGATATTGTTCAGACAAGAGACTTTGCACGATGTGGCTATAAATACCAGGTCGCGCTAATAAAGTTCCTTCTTCTATATTCAACTATTGCCGTAGGAGGCTATGTCAGTCAACTACGCGATTGTAAATCTACAGTAAGCGTCACCTGACGAACTGGAAGGCAGAACAGAGGTTCAATGGACACACCTACAACCCATGATCTGAGCAGAGGCAACAACAACTAAGAAAGACAAGCAGTGGAATCCTAGAAGAAGGCCCGAGGACCCAAGGACACGAAGGACTGGAGCAAGGACTGGAAGAGGACCCAAGGAACCAAGGACACGAAGGACTGGAACAAAGACTGGAAGAGGACCCGAGGACACAATGATAATTTGCCACATCAAACGAGGTGATAAAAACCCATAATAATTACAGACAATTGAAAGACAATATTTAAACTAGAATGAAAGACATTCAAAACTGTTGCTAACTGAATTTAATTTGTACATAGTAATGTAAAGTCTAAATTGTTCACTTAGAATAATGTCTCTTATGTAAATGCTATGAGAGAGCAATGTTTGATTTTTAAATTGAAGTAACTTAAAATAATTAGTAAAGTCTTTAATTGATAAAAGAGAAATGCATATGCAATAGAAAAGAATTAAAGCCAAGTAAGATTAAATAAATTGAAATAAAAGTAAATTCATTGTTGAAATAAATCGATAAGGAATTGCAAAGATGGCCACACTAAATGAGTAAGCCGAGAGCAGAAATAGTTCTAAATAAGATTAGATTATAAGATTTATGTATATAACCTGTTAAGATATAAATTATTCACCAGAAGACACATACATAAGATCGCACAAGCGATGAATAATGAATTTTTGTATTGCCGAAGTAAGTAAAGAGATTGCTAAATAAATAGTGTAAAGATTTAGAAAATATTTTACGCATTCTTGTTATTACGATTACACCTAACATCATTACTTTGTAGTGTTATAATATATATATTGCAACGTGACAAGCTGTCTCATATAGGTAAATGTGAGCATAATTATTATCAGCTGTTATGGGTGTCCAGAACGATAGAAGAATGCTTGGAAGCAAAATAATATTATTAAAAATTAAAATTAATAGGATAAATTAGTAATAAGACAATGTAAAAACTATGAAGATATAACTTAATATGTAAGTGAAGTGTTGTGGGTAGCAAATAGAAGGTTTTGGAAGTTTATTCATATGTAATAAAGCATTGTTCTAGAAAATTCAAGAATAAGGAAGTCACTGAACACGTGGCCGGTCCAGAATATCATAGAATATATGGAAAATACGCCTACGTGCATATCGGCGGTGACGTCATTCTGCAGCGCCGCAGAATACAGTGAGCAGTATTATAAAAGCAGTAGCCAGTCTTCATCTAACTCTCTTAGAACCTTCTTAGAGCTCTCTTCTCTGAGAGTCTTCATACAGCACTCAGCGAAAGCAGTCGCGGTGAGCATCGTCCATTCAACATTAATTCCAGGCAGTCCTTGTGCCCGTGGAGTCGTGATAGCAGCGAGTGTCGGCAGGGAACAAATACGGAGTACGGGATAGTCGGCTACCATTCCTGAGCTTCGTTTTGCTGAGTGTAGCGGCTGGAAACGGACACCTAGAGCATGGCAGTTCCTGGAGGCGGTTGCTGGAACGTGGAACCAAGACGACGGATCGCTGGAGGCCGGATCGAGATCGTCGACCGGGAGGACAATGATGACAACAGAACAGGGAAGCCAAATTTAAATACATTTGTTATCCAAGTATAAAGCTTTAAAGTAAAAAAGAAAGAACTTTTGAACCTATAAAAAATTTTATTTCATTGTGTAAAGTAAAAGAACATTTATTTTAAATACAATTTTGTTTAAAGGAGACTTTGAGCAGTTAAAATTTACAGCAATATTTAAATAAAGAGAACATTTATTTAAAATATATTTCAAAGAAGATTTTGAACTTCAATAAATCAATTTTGTTTAAAATAACGAAAGAACTTTTTATTCCCTTTCTATGGTTCTGGGAATGATTATTTTCCAGTTTTTTCTTGTTTCAAAATATTTTTTATAAATAATATACCATCATGTAAACAATAGAATCTGTTTATTATGGCACTTTGTTCTTCCAAACGCTCCTTGATGTTTCTTAATTTTGGGTCTGATTTTTGGTGGATTCTTATATTTTGCAGTAATGCCTCCAGATCTGATCTACTTTTGAGAATGTTGTACACCTTGATGACTTTTTCCTTCTCTCCCTCAAATGTCTGGGTGTCTATGTTTATTCGTGATAACACGTCTGCTATTACGTTTTTACTCCCTGGAATGTATTCCCTTTTGATATTATATTCTAGAAAGGCGAGTATCCACCTTGTAAGCCTCCCGTGGCTCAGCTTACAACTTCTCAAAAATGAAATGGATTTATGATCTGTTCTAACGGTTACAGGATATCCTAGGATGTATGTTCGGAATTTACCACAGGCAAAGACTATGCTTAGTAGTTCCTACTCGGTTACATTATATTTTCTTTCGCAGTGGTTTAACACCCTACTGGCGAAGTTGATGACCAAATGGTTACCTTCTTCATCTTCTTGGTATAATACTGTTCCGAGACTGACATCACTGGCATCACAATTTAAGAAAAATGGGTGATTAAAATTTGGGTGATGAAGTATCACTGGTTCTAAAAATTTGTTTTTTATTTGTTGTAAAATAGTGTCTTGTTCATGTCCCCATGTCCATTTGTTCTTTGAGGACAGCTGTTCTTGGAATTTAGATGTTAACTCAGAATAATTGTTTTGGAACTTCCTGTAATAATTACAGAGTCCTAAGAATGATTGTAGTTGTCTTCTGTTTTTTGGCGGTGGGAATTTTTGGATGGCTGTAACTTTTTCTTGTGATGGGGAAATCCCTTGTTCAGTTAAGTTGAAACCTAGGAATTGAACTTCCTTTGCTATTAATTTTGATTTCTCTAGTTTTAAAGTTGCGTTATTATCGGCTAGTTTTCTCAATACATGTTCCACTCTGTGGCAATGTTCCTCCCAGTTGGATGATGTAATTAACAGGTCGTCTACATAAACAGTGGTAAATTGGAGCGCTTCCTGACCCAATACCTGGTCCATACATCTGACAAAAATTGCTACCGAGTTTACTAATCCAAAGGGCAGTCTCTTGAACTGGTAGTTTCGTCCCTCAAAAATAAAAGCTATATACTGTCGACTCTTCGGATGCAACTCCACCTGCCAGTAACCACAAATTGTGTCCCATGTACTGATGAACCTTGTTCCGTGGAACTTTTTTAGAATCTCTTCAAATTCTCCGGGAATGTCGTAAGATCGTTTATTATCATGTTATTAATTTCACGGGCATCCAAACAAAGTCGGACCTGTCCACTTTTCTTCTGAATTGCTACTATTGGACTAGTAAATGGTGATTGGCTATGCTCAATGATATCGTTTTGTAACATTTTATTAATTTCAGCCCTAACCGCCTCCTTTAGTGAATATGCTATGGGATAGGATTTTCTGTGGAATTCCACCGGTTCCTTAAGTTGTATTTTACACTCATCGTTTTTTACCTTTCCCGGTTCTTCGGAAAATACATGTTTATATTTCTGATATATGCTAATCAGGTCCTTTATTTGCCTTGCTGTCAAATTATCTGTTCCTTCGTTTCTGAATTCTCATATTTCCTGTATTTAGTATTCCATAGGTCGTCATTGGTCATTTTATAGATTATCCTTTCGCATTGTGTGTCATTCCTTAAATAATTTAGTTCCCTAAATTGGTGGTGGGCACGGCTAGGAGGGGCACCATCGCTTCCCATTAACTCCGCCGTGCACACTGCACCTTCTGAGTACAAGGACACCTTCTCCTTGCTCAGATCAATAATGGCTGAGTATTTCCTCAGTACATCACATCTTATTAATAATTCAAATGGTAAGTCGATTGCGACTAGACATATTATGTTAATGACAACACCAATGCTTTTTAGTTCTAATGACACTTGCTTCCTTACTGTTTTATTTTGACGCCCAGTGGCACCTATTATTGACAAGTAATGCTGGTATTATTTGTTTGCTTTGCTTTTGTATTTTCTCTAATTCAGTGTCGTTAATTAGTGACACATTGGCACCTCTATCTATCATTATTTGTGTTGGAATTCCTTCGATTTCTGCGGTTATATATAGAATTTCATTATTATGGTTGATTATACTTGTCACCGTTTCCTCTAGTAGTTCTTCGCGAAGATTTTTTAAATAGTGGTTGTATATTATGTTGAGTTTTTGACCGTTAGTCCCTAAAGTCTGTCTATGTCTATACCCAGTAGATAGGAGCAGTGATGGGTCACGAGGGTTTTTCACTGCCTCCTCCCGTTTAAATTAGTGCTATCGTTGTTGTTGTCCGGGCATGACGGTTGATTCGCCTGGAATGCTGGGCTGGTCCCTGGTTGTTCATTGTCCATGTTGTTAAAGGGTTCACTTATCCTCTGTCCTCGGATGTCCTCCTGGCTTCGACTTCTTCTTGCCCTGTTGTCATGATGATTCATGCCCCCGATATTTCCCCTTTGATTATAGTGGTTGTCGAAGCTATTCCTTCGTGGTTGTTGATATCTTCTGGAATCAACCTCTTCTGCACTAACGTAATTGATCCTAGGCCTGTATGGGCGATTATTATTATTGTTATCTTGGTTTGTACGATTAGCATTATTTTCCTTATTGGTTCTAAAATTGTGGTAATTCTGATTGTTTCTATAATTGCTAGAATTATGGTTCATTCTATTATTATTATTATTATAATTTTGATTTGCCCTGTTATAGTTATAGGAATTTATTGGGTTACGGTTGAGGTTCATTAGATGATTACCATTCGGGATATTACTTGGATTGTTATTACGATCATTACTATTAAAATTATAATTACTTCTATTATTATTATTATTATAGTTATTATTCATTCCATGGTTGTTATTTCCCGAATCGTACCGATCGGTTCGTTGCCTGCTTCGTCGGTAGTAATTTTCGTGTTCATAATTTTCTAATAGGTCAGCCATGGCGTGTATGGTTTTAATTTGGCTTCCTAGACGGGCTCTGGCAATTCCTCCATCGTAGTGGTACGCCATTTTAGTTACAAGGCATTCCTCAGGTATTTTCGGCTCCAGGTGTCTAGCCAAACACACCTTTCCTAAGAAGTAAGTGGTCGGAGTCATATCTACGTCACGTCATATCACGTCATATCTACCATGACAAATGTTGTCCCTGATAATGTTTTGTGTAGATTCCGACCAATATTTCTCTTTAAATAACTTTTTGAATTGTGTATAATCAATAAGGTCATTCCGTGTCGCTGTCCACCAGTTGACTGTTATCTCCCTAAAATACTAGTCTAATATCTCTCGAATCGAGTTCCATATTGTTATTCGGTGTTTATTAAAATGCTCATCTATTCTTACAAGAAATTCCATGGGATTTCTCCGGTAGTTTTTGAAGTTAATTCCTTCTCTGTTTTCATTCGTGGAGATATGAGCAATATTATTTGGTCTGGCTCTCATCATTTCAATTTCTTCTTGGTTTTGGCGGACTTGACCTGTTAGATTAGTCAACGTAGCGTTAATGCTATCACACCTTTCTCCGCTTTGTTTCTGTAATTTCCCAAGTTTACTTGTTCCTTCTGTATCCCTTCCATTAGAACAAGATTATCTTCTTTGACCCGGTCTATTCTGGCATTTAATGCTACTCTATTTTGTGCAATGGTTTCCTTAGCTTTTCCCGACCTCTCATTCGTGTCAGCTATTTCTTGTTTCCTTTCTCCATCATATTTGTCCATCCGCTGGCTCATTGTTTCGTTGACGTTCTCTATCTTCTCCTGAATTTGCTTTAATTTTTCATTATTTTCTTCAAATTTTTTGTTCATATCTTCCCGTTGTCTGTTAATACTTTCTCTCAATTCGTGGTTTTGGTTATGATGGTTTGTCTTATATCTCCATGAATGGTTTCGATTTTTTCGTTTATTTGCTTTACCAAACTTTCTTTAATAATATCTATTTTCTCATTGGTTTGTTTATTGTTTTTTTAATGCTGTCTATTTTGTCATTCATTAGTTTATTATTCTCTTCAAATTTATCATTAACTTGTTTTAAGTTCTCCTTCATTCGTCTATTGTTTTCATCAGTATTCCTGTTAATACTGTCTATTTTTTCGTTTGTACTGTCCATCCTCCCATTCATTTTTTTATTAAATTTTCCCTCAAATTCTCGTTTTGTACCTTTGAGTTCTCGTTAATCTCTTCCTTCATACCGTCTATTTTCTCATTTGTTTGTTTGTTTGTTATCTTCCTTGATGCTATCAATTTTTTCATTTGTTTGTTTGTTTTGTTCCTCCATTTGTTTTAATAAGTTTTGACTCAAAATATCATTTTGTTTCTTTGAGTTTTCACTGATTTCTGCTTTCTGTTTCTTAAAATTGTCATTCGTTTCTTCCTTATTTCTGTCCAATTTTTCCTCCATTCGTTTACTATCTTCCTTCATCTGTTTAAAATTTTCATTAATTTGTTTATTATCTTCTTTGATACCGTCAATTTTTTCATTTGTTTGTTTATTTTGTTCATACGTCTGTTTAATATCCTCCTTGATACTATTCAGTATTTCCATTAATTTCAGTAGATTCGGGTCTCCTCTAGCTTCCTCCCTTACTACCGTTTCCACATCCTGAACAGATGATACTTCCTTTTCTTCCATCCTGACTTCTTTCTCAGCCTCCTTCGTCCGTTTCTTTGATGTCGCCCTCCTTTGCATCTCTATTACTTTTCATAACCTATAGCAGTCGCCAGCTAAAAATTAGGAAATTAATTCACTTATTTTTATTTCTTCACCTATTATTTCCCTAATTTAAGCCTCACTACTTGGTGCGCCAATTTATTACGAAACGTGTACCTTCGTATTAAGAGTGTTAATATGTAATAAAAACTGGGTCGTTTAATAAATACTTTTGCTCTATGTGTATCTGTTTTTGTCTGTTGATACTAATGGTTGCGTGTTTATTCCTCGTATATATGTTAATTCTATTTAATTATAATTTTATTGTGTTGATGAATCTTCTTTATCGGTTAATTCTAGAATTTACTGAAGAGAATTCTTCAGTTCGTCTGCTTCAAAAGTTTGAATATAGCGGTTGTATCGTCCCAAAACAATTTCTTAATGAATACGTCCGATTTCCATCTCAAACATATTCGTTGAGGTTAATTTCGGTTTCGTAATTTTTGTTATTTTTACAACTCACAGACGTCTTCTTGATCTTCGTGCGTATAGAGCGAATCCTGTTTACACTTTACCTTCGAGAAATAAAACACATGGAAATGATATTGGTAATAATAATGTTTAATCTTTAAAATTTGTATTCAGTTTTAGTACAAAATTGTTATTTCGATATTAACGTTAGCAATGATCGATTCTTATCTCAGGGTCATTTTTGAAATGAATTAAGTATATAAAAGTGAAGTTCTTTTGGCTGCTACGCAAGGTTCAATTAATTAATAAAAACAAATAACGAGTACATTACAACGGAAATAGATTAATACTTATTATCTAACATAATATTATAAATAGCTATTAATGTTTGAACAGTATGGCCTGTAATATTTCATTTCGTTATGTGTGCAAGGCATGTTGGTTGGTTAGTGACGTCATTATCATGGCCGTTGAGTGACCAGCTGTAGTTAGGGTAAATTAGTTCTCAATGTATATTAATAAAATATTGTCACCTCGTGTTCACTATTTCTTATATTCTGTTCTTTTTCTTTTATAAAATGTTTTATCAGTTACTAATGTGGTGTGAGTTGTTGGTGTTGCTGATGATTATTCGTATTTGGATAACATGAATTGGTTGGTTAAATTTTGTAGAATACACACAGTTCTTTAGGTAATTTTAATTTAGGCTTCCTTCTTGTTCATCTCTTTATATTTTCGTTAACTTCACTGGTAGTCGTTCATGTTGGGTTAGATGACTTATTGTAATGACTTCATGATTTTTGAGGTGAAAACTTCTATAGGCACGTTGGGCGATTTTTGGATGGGTAAAATCTTATGAGTTCGCGTCACCGACATGCTAATGCTAACATGATATCTGTAGCTATAAGTATGACGTGTTGCGCGTGGCCAGCAGTGAAAGTATAGATTATACTTGTGTGTAATACTATTATACTACAATTATATTATACAATTGTAATACTATTTATACTATTTAACACCCTTTTATCGTTTACGTACTTTATTTTGGAGTTTCTTACGCTGCCGAATTTGCTATCGCGTGTTCGATCCCTAGCGCGATTTCGGCTTTCCGTATTAACAATTAACGCAATACTTATGATCTATTTTACATTATTTTTATTCTTATTAATTACTTATACTATATTATATGATATTTACATAATTGTTATTTGTCCGTCTGGCTGTTAACTTAGGGTTTTTCGTCATGTCTAATGTCGAAGTATGTATTTTTAATAGTTTTTTTATTATTGTAAGATTTTAACATTAGTGCTGTGTATATGTATATAAGTAAAGTTAAATTGACTACGTGGAAAGTTTAATGTGTGTATACTGTGCATTGTTTAAATTGTGTTTTAGTTTGATCATTATTTTAAATGTTCAAATGTAGGATCACTGTGCAGTACAAAAGTGAGTACTAAATATGTTAATATTTTTATATAGAAAAATGAATAACATAAACAAAGCATATATTTTCAAATATTTCGAATATTCGTATCAATATTTCCGTTTAAAAATTTGATATTATTTATTTTTGATTTTTGATATTTGACCTCTGCCATACATCATGCAATGAGTATTTCATAGTGGCTTAGGAGTTATCTTACTAGCGTGGTAAAACAAATTTCTAGTTGTTCGATAGTATTTTTGCCGCGGATTTTAAAATTAAAAATTCTATAAAATTTTATAATAATTTTAGATTTATGTGTTGAATTTTGAAAATATGGTTACTAATTCAAAATTATTTTTTTTTATTAGCTTATATGTGAAAACCAGACTGATGTTAAAGATTTTAATTTACAAAAAATTTTAATTTTTGATACTACAATTAATTTGAATATCCAAAAAAACCACCGTTATTTCATAGTTTTAAGTTTTCACTTCTGCCGGCAGTCCTCAATGACTGCCTATTTTGAAATTTTTTTTTTTGGTAATTCATCCTTCTGAGTTTGGTTCCTTTCTTAAAAATTGTTTACATAATTTTTTTATCAGCACTCCTCAACCGTATTGTATCGTGGTTAACAATCAAGTGTCCCAATTTCTTCTTTTTTTCACAGAAGCTGACCAAAATCTCTTGGATTCTTATTGGCCCATTATGCAAAGTTCAAGTGTTACATTACCATGATCATTAAAATACATTACATTTTATATTTTCCATTCAAATTACCTTTTTATCATAACACAATAATATTTAATAGAATTTATATGTGGTTATTCCAAATAAAATTATAAGTCATTTGATACCAAACATGGCCTAGTTTGGTCATGTAAAAACTAGTATCTTGTGGATTTTACATTTATCTTACTAAACAATTTAGAATGATGGATGACAGTTGACTATGACCTTTTTGATACAATATTAATTTAACTTGATCTGCTAGTAACAAGAACCTTTTTAATATAACACAAAACTCTTAACTATACTCCTTATCTTAATAATTATAATTTCCTACATTTAACTGGTTACACACTGCTAAACAATTGTCTGTGTGTTATTTTCTAAATTACTAGTATCAAATTCTGTTTGATTGAACATAACTTCTTAATACTAAATAACACCCCACTTTTTAACTATAGTCTGTGTGATTATTATTACGCCACCTTTAATATGTTTGTTCTCACTTTTGTCACTATAGGGTTTTGTGCCCTTTTGTCAACTTATTTTACTAAAAGAAAGATTTCTATTGGCCTATTTAGTTCTATAGGTAATACACATTTTATGTTATGAAGTGGCTGTACTCTTTATTATTTTGGTTATTGTTTCTTTACTTGATGCTCGTTTACAGCTTTACTTTTTTACTGATGTAATGTCTGGTTATTATTGGTTAGTCACAGTCATGTCAATGTTTGGTGTTGTTGAGTTAATTTTGTCCATTCATTGTCTTTAATTTTTGGGGTTTTCGGTTTATTAGCTGGTGATCATAATGCTTGGTTCTATTCCTGAAGGAGTTTTCACAGTTTATTATTTATAATTAGTCATACTGTTTTCTGTTTCATTACAATATATACACATACATACATACATATTGTAACAGTACATATCATCACAATACCACAAACAGCAACAAGTAATATTCTTAATCAATCAAATGCAACCAGAACAACAAAAATTTATACTTTGAAGGAGGAAGTAGACCAAATTATGAACTAACTGAGAAAAGGAAAGAAATCAGGCTTAATAAATATACTCGAGTATGGAAGAAAGGAAGACAAATGACAACAGACAAGACCAACATTGACCCAATAGATCAAACGGTGAGAAGAAGACTGAAAACATCCATAAAATGAAATTAATGAAATGATAGTAATGGAATAAGTTTTAAAAAGGGAAGAATTGAATTAACTCAACCAAGAGGATAAATAAATAATAAAAAGAAGATACCAAATGAATAGAATAGTAGGTAGTGATCCTGATTGAGGAAAGTAGTTAATAAAAAACAGTATACAACCCCTATTCAATGACTTAAACATTACCATTAAACGAAAATTAATTTAAATAAAAGATATATAACAAAAAGTAGGAGAGTGAAGTAATGAACAGATGATTGTAAATAGTAGACTAGTGTGTAATATAAAAACAAAAGATTATATGGTATGTACAACTAAAATCAAGGTATGTTACCCACTGACAAAGAAAACCCAAATGAATAATTGATAAATGTATTTAAATTATAAGAATGAATGAACCAAGACATTCAGAATAAATGATATTAGTCATGAATAATCTACAATGTATAAAATAAATAATGAAATGCAACATGTAACCTGATGGGGATCAGGAAGTATCAACAATGGAAACATAATCTAGCCCATAAGGAATTTACACTAATAAGTAATAAAATAAAGAGCAAAAATCATGTAAAGATAATGTAGGTAATACTCATGTGAACCTAAAATAACTAAAGACAATTCTGAGGCAGAAGTTACATCAACTAGATATCACAATTAATGAAAATAATTTGAAACAAAATCAATAATATGACAAATTGTAAACTACCCATAGTGTATTAACAAATCTACACTTGTTGGTTAATAACAACAAATGTACAAAATGTAACTATCTATAAATAGTCTTCAAATGTTCAGTATATAAAGGACTAACTATTGGTGAAGCAACCAAATAATATTTGTACTAATTAACCAAATATTAATAAAATATTAAATGAACATGACCAATGGCAGTCAAAATGCAAGTTCAGTAATCATAATTACAAGCTATGTAGAAAGTCCAACAAGGAAAATGTATTGTAAAACTTATCAGTAAATGAGGTGTTCAATTTAGAATAAGGTAATAACATACAAAACCATGTATTACTTAGTATTATTAGTATTAAGAGTAATAACCATGATGTCTAACTGTACACCCAAATTTATGTGACTTTCATGATAAAATGTAAGAAAAAAGGCCTCTCTTGGATGAAATTAACTTCACCAGAAGTTGAACCATGTAATTCACCATAAGTATAAGACAATAAAAAGTAGTGAGAATAAATAATTGTATTACAACAAGTAAAACTAACTGATAGGATAGTATCATAGGACTACAGGAGCCATGTACATAATTCATGTAATTGAGGCAAGAAAGTATGTAAAAGTAAAACCACCTGTTATAATACTTACCAATAGACGATAACAATAATTATGGACAAATTATTAACTGAATAAAAATATATTTATGTAGAGACAAGAATAAATAAAAAGATCAGACCTGTGTAACAAGTCATAGGTGTATTAATATGAAAATACATTAGAAGTGGCATCAATAAATCCAAACGAAGTTAACCAAAAGTTGCTACGATCGTTTAAGTTTAAATGTGACTAGATACACACTAATAAAAGGCAACATTTAATTCAAAATAGGTAAATGCAATGCATGATGCCTAAAGCCTAGTGAAACTTAGGCCTAAAATCAGTGTTTTATTCTCAAATCAGTAACTATTTAGTGACTAAACTACAGAAAGAGACTGTATATTAGTGCAACGATGTATTAAGAGTTACAAAAGGTTAATTAAAATGTTCTAAATTAGATTTAACAAAGAAACATTGTAGTAGAGACATGTGCTAAAAATGATTTTTGTTAATCAGAAACAGAAGTATGGTATGTGGGGTAGCGAATTAATCAGCGAGACATTTGACAAATGATTATAAAGCTGGATTAAAAATCCCAGATGTTATAAGGAATTTATATCTGTTTTAAAATATTTCATAAATTTTGGAAAACAAGGTGAGCGTCACTTTTTGAATCTCAAACCCAAAAAGGCACGCTTAGAGCAAAATAATTAATGTCGTAGATGGGGGAATGTGTTCAAACAATGTAATATCACCAAATTTTAGCCAATCAGATCAATTGAAATCGAGACGCAGACCGCGGGTGCCGCCGGTAACGGAGAAGAAGACTACATATTTGACACAGTTTATCTAGAGTACTCGACGAGAGAAGTGTACCTCTCCGCGCCAAAAAGTCCGCCATTTTGATACCCATAATTCTGTGCGACGACATCTGTTTCTGTATCGGTAACCTAGTCAACAAAGTGAAGTGCATTTAAATAATAGTGAGTAATGGTAATTATTAGCAATGAATGCTAATAAAACACCAAAAGTGTAGTGAATTAAAATACCATGCAAGTTAAAAGGGAAGTATAGTGCAATTAATAAAAATAATCGATACTCGAGAAAGAGATTTCGTAACTTATAGGTTAAGACCAGTGAACATTATCAGCCAAGTGCAAACATTTTAATAATGATACACTAACAAACGAAACATTATTAAGTACCAACATGCAAATTGGGAATAATTGTTTTATTATTATTATTAATGAAACTGTTTAATGTTTCGAGTTAAAAGATAACCTACAATGGTGTCAGCCCTGTATAAACAAACTTTAGTGTAATAATTTAAGAGTTACCATACTTTTATTTACTGATCAGCATCCTTTTTCAATAAGTAACGAACAATTACCAACATGTTTAATTACCATGTTTTAGTGAAAGATATATAGAGGACGAGTAATGCAAGGGACCATATAAAAAAACGTCTTTCAGGTTCATAGTGTTCACAGTTCATAAGAATTCTATACTACTCTGGCTTAAATCTCATGACACAAGGTGTTCTAGCCACGGCCAGCCAGTAGCTAGTAGTTATTGGAGTTGAGACTGAGTTGTTCAGCTGAATTGAATTGCGCAATTTTGAATTCGATACGTATTCGATTGATTCAATTCGTCAAAGGATTTACTCTAATTAAGCATTGGATACATTATTATACCAATGAGATTAATTGTTTAGTTTTGTTAAAACTTAATAAAGAATTTTTACGTAATACGGAACGTTCTACAAGTATCTCGGCTATCCCAGCAGGGCCCAGCTGTAATATGTGTGTGTGTGTGCGCACTCGCTCGCGCGTACATATAGCTGCTACTTTGAGGTGAAAGACAATTATGTGACACTTATCACGCGTCAATAATCGAGGCTGTTCCAGACCTCACTGTGTTCAATGCCAGACACGACACTGTTTCTAGTGGATTCGAGAGCGCTCGTAAAAGGCAATTGTTTTAACACGTCATCCAAAAGTGACATCTTAATCTGACATCTCAACAGGGTAAAAATATAAGCATCCAACCACGGTCACTTCAGTTGACGTCGACGATTACTCAGTGCGTTTAAGTGGCGATTTATTCAAGTGAGATTGAAGTATTGTGGCGAAGTGTTATTGTCTTGGTACGGGACACTATTAGTTGACATTATTATTGATTGTGGTCAAATTTTGCTCGGATTATTGATTATAAACTGAATTTGTAATTAATTAAAACTGGTGATTAGTAACTTGATTGGTGTCTGTAATTTTGTTTTGCACTACACCATACGACGATCAGTGAGGCCGTCGTAACTGTATACTGGTGCACTAGTATGACAGCGCGTAAATGTTTTCCTACGTTAATAAATTATATTAGTAAGTGAGTGACATCGGCTTCTTTTTGAATCGCTCACTGCGTCTACTGTCGTTAGTAGCCGTTAAAATTGAGTTGAGCAATTTTGAATTTGATAGGTATTCGATTGATTCAATTCGCCAAACAGATATATTTTAACTAAGCACTGGATACGTTATTACACCGATGAGATTAATTGTTTAGTTTGTTAAAGCTTAACTAAGTATACTGGTGTATATTAGTATTACAGCGCGTAAATGTTTTCTTACGTTAATAATTTATATTAGTAAGTGAGTGACATCGGCTTCTTTCTGAATCGCTCACTGCGTCTACTGTCGTTAGTAGCCCTCCCTGGTCTTTATGTTTCGTAAAGTACTTGATACTACGAAATTGATAATACTTGATGGTCTTAGTATTTATATATTCTTTCCAATTGTAGACTATTTTTTGCTTTGTAAAGACTGTACCAAAAACACCCAAGTTGCATAAACAGCCGAAACTGAGGGAAAACGCCGTCAAAACGGACCACCCGTGCAGGGTAACGCAAGAAATTACAGGCTGTCAGGATAACGACGCACACATTGAAACTGCACTCTAGGCCGGTTAAACCATTAATTATTACCATCTCGTACGAATTCCTTAGTTCGTGGCATGTTTTGTGTGCTTTTAACGTGTTTCCGTTACGGCGTTAAGACGGGCGTTGTGAAAACAGTCTGACAAGCCACAGCCAAATTGATTACATAATTTCACGTACACGCACGGTGTTCCCACTTACCTGTCGTACGCTGCACTCCCGAATCAACAGTTTAATTCATGTTATTAGGAAACATGTACACGTGATACGTCATTTAAAGGTTCTCCAGCTTTGCAAATAAAATGTTACTTTTCTGCTGAGTAAATGTCAGTAAATTTTGGTAGAACTTCGACAAAGCGGTTAGCAGAAAGGAGAATTTTAATAATGGAATGAAGGTTTCATAGTAGGCTCTTTTTAAGCGAGAATAAAATAGTACGCATTCTTAAAATAATTTTCTCGTCATTACTGTATTCAACTTCGTCTTAGATAATTGTGTTCGATCCAATTTCAAGCAGACCAAAGTGTTCACTTCTTCCTAGGGTTGCCGAACCTTATTATGTGTGCGTACATAATAATTTAGGGATTAATCTTCAAACATTCTCAAAAATATGTTTCTGCTACTTTCTTCTATATGCCTCCAGTTCCTCTACTTTCTTCGTTTAATTTTCTGCGACTCCTGTTTTCGGTTTTCCTTTTTGCCCCTTTTCCCATCTCACAATCTGAATACACCAAACGGCCTTAGCATTTTCATTCCCGCTGGCTCAATGTTTCTTTTCAGGCTTGTTGTCGATATCCACCTCTCCGATTCACATAGAAAATTCAGAACAGTTATTGTGTTATAAACTTTAGCATTGTTTCTGTTCTAGACTTATTAAGAAGGGTACTTATACCGTAGCTATCAGATGTTGAAACCGCTGTAATTTTTTCATGCTTCATGTAATCAATAATCTAATTAACTGAAAGTTTGTTTGTCTTGCAGCAGAGATCAGCCAGAGAGATCTCTGTAGGCTAAGGTACCAGGGTGCGATGGCTTAATCTGAAATGACATTTATTTATTTATTCATTTAACCAGAAATCCGGCAACATATTTTGAGGATGGTTAATTTTCATCTACTAGTCGATGATTAATTTTCAGTACTGTATAAAATGGTATTGAAAAACAGTTACGTTCAGTCAAAAACAAATGTGCATTGCATCTGTGGTTCCAAAAGTCATTTTAAACTACTTTGCTCCCTGAGCTGCAGAACTAGCTCATTATTTCCAACAAAGTACATTTATTATTAGATACGTTTTGGCATTCAATAATTTTCTCAATTCTAGCAAAAATGACAAACATCCTGATTCACTACTATTTATTTAGTAATATAACATTGTGAGCACACAATAATACAATAAACACTAAACATTTAAAACATTCGGATTTGGGTTTGAAGCCTGACACCCTGCTGGATTTTCACAATTTCTTTCTAATTTTTAATCTCCTTGAGCCCTGATATTCCACAATTTTGAAATTTTCAAACTTATTGCTACATTCAGATGATAGTTAAAATTTCTTTTCAATTTATTGCTTTACATGGATTTTTTGCAATTTTATAAAAATGTTAATCAAATTTTAGATCCTGATAGCCTACACATTAATTTAAATTCTTTTTAATATGAACACTATATTGTACTGATTAAAATTCCCTTCAATTTGATACGCCGTATGGGATTTTACGATTTTTTTCATAATTTTGACCCCTTCATATTTGGTCTACCACTCTCGTATTTTTGAGGGCATCAATCTCAAAATCAATGGAGTTCCGTAAAATATAAATATGGATAGGCATGCTACGTTTTACGAAAATCGGTTGATGTGTTCAAAAGTTATCGTGAGACATACACCAATAGACAGACAGAGAAATGCCAGACGGTGGAAGGAAAATTAATTGAGAACTTGGGTCGCTCTTTAAAAAACGCATATTTTGTGTATGATAATGTTACAGACTGTAATTATTTAACGTATGTCATCCTCATTATTAACACTGTTTTGCTTACAGATGAGTGAACGCCTTTCCAGTTATTCTCAGCTATTCTGGGCCACACCACACCAAGTACTTACCCGAAAAGTCCTTCACCATTTTCGGAAGGACCGTCTCGTGGTCTCTTTATATTTCTAGCCTTCCAGTCTAATTACTCTTCACGACCATCTGCTAATTCTCTCCCCCCTAATTTTGTCTTCTATACCTCCATTTAATTTTCGTAATTCTGTAAATGTAGGACGTGTTTATGACCCGGTTAAGGAAGATGGAGAATGGAGAGTAAGAAACAACCCAGAGGAAGATTACCTATTGAAGCGTAAAGACATCGGAAGGGTTAATAAAGGCTTAACGCATACAGTGGCTAGATCGCCTAGAACGGATGTATGATCAGCGTATGCCAAAGAAAATCCTGTGGGCACAGGTGTATAAAAGCAGAAAGGGGAGTCGACCTAACATAAGATGGTTGGATGATGTGCTGGAAGATCTCAGAAGAATGGATTTGAGGAGTTACGCTAAGTTAACAACGGATAAGGGACGCTGGAGTAGATTGGTGTTGGAAGCCAAGGCTCACGTTGAGCTGTAGTGCTGAAGAAGAAGAAGAAGAAGAAGAAGAAGAAGAAGAAGAAGAAGAAGAAGAAGAAGAAGAAGAAGAAGAAGAAGAAGAAGAAGAAGAAGAACAACAACAACAACAACAAGATTCTGTAAATAATAAATAATCTATTGGAACGTACTGGAATGAACTGGAGTTCACTTGCTTATTCATCTATTTCTCCCTGAACTGCCTAATTTCCAATCTCTTAAAGTGATCTTTTGTATACGCAGTTGGCACGTTGTTTTATCGTTCTTATGTAAATTTCTTTCACACGTAAGGCACATTTTTTTTTAAACCGATAACAGATTTCATTCACTCCTTTTGTAATCAATTGAACCTAATGGGTTACATATACTGAAAAAAAGATTTTGCAATATTATAATTATATTCTATATATCTTTTCTTGAGCATATTCACATAAAAGTTTCATACTGTAGTGTCATATATAAAGTTCGTGTAAAAATTATTACTAGACATGTTTATTTTTCTGTATCTAATTTCATCACCACTCCAAGGACTAGGCTTTAGACCTGTTCCGGAACCCATCTCCTCCTCAGTCTACCGACATCTCTCTTTCCAGTAGGGTGATAACCCTAGGCAACCACAGGTAGATGAATATCAGGCATGCGGTTCAAGTGTTCACACCATCTCCTTCTGTGGTCTTCAATCTTCTGGTACAATGTTTAAATCGCGTATAATATCCTCGTCCCTTCTCCGATCCAAGAGAGAACAACCTTGCTCCCTCTTAGAAATTTAATCTTGGGTGCCTGAATCTTCTGCACGTCTCTTTTACCAAGAGTCCATGTCTCACTAGCATACAGGAATGTGGGGACAGCTACAGTTTTATAAAGTTTCATTCGGGTATCATTCCGTGTTTTATTTTTCAGGTACCTGTGAATCTTTCCACAGATGAGTGTATATTTTGTTAGCTTACTATCCCAATAAATATCAGTTCCATATGAGATATTACAACTCAGATAATTAAAATGACTGACCTGTATCTAAAATATGCACAATAAATAGCTGCAAAAATTTAGACGTACTTCATAGTTGTCGGACATGTGTACCGGTCTATTAGGTCGTGGTATATTATTAACATTTCTGGAAACCAAGACGTTTCAGCCACGACGGTCATCTTCAATATGGCGGCAACAATGTACTATATAGCTCGCTAAAGAATAAATTGATACTTTATAGGGCTGTAGCACAAGCCTGCCAGCCTTTCCTAAACAGTCATCTGCGCCGACCCAATGCACGAATACTCCCAATTTCAAGTATAGTTAAGTTATCTAGGGAGAAGAGAGGGGAGACTTCGCTATACCGTTCACTGTCTCACTTCCATATTATTTCCCTCTCTATCACACACGTGCTTCGTTGTTCTCGCCAGTCTTGTTGCAGACGATGTTCACGCTATGAAACACTGCACAAAACTGTTCTGCGCATGTCCGAAGTGAATGAAAATTTTGTTAGCCTCGCAACGAGGTGTTTGTCTACTGCGCATCGAGACCCTAGTGTTCAATTTACATCGTCCTGCCACTACCTTGTTTCCGCTTCACTGAATGTGACCGAAATGCGTTCCAAGAAATGTTAATATTATATCTTGGCCTAATAGACCGGTACACATGTCCGACAACTATGGCGTGCCACAATCCGGTTGTTAGAGTTTGCGTTCAGTTATTTAGATATACTTCTCTGTTAGCTGAAAAGATTCTGTTCTCTACATTAACATGGAGTTATAAACGGTTTCCGGGTCCCCTTTAAACACTAATTCCCTTTTTAATAGCATTGTCTGTGTTTTCACTGTCACTTTGATCTCCCCGTTTCAGTGTCCGATTCTATCTTGTTTGTTTTCCAGCTCCACTATGGCATGAATAGATCGTCACATTACAAGTTCATATTTAACTATATCGAAATACACGTTACCTTGTGTTGAAGAAAAACGTAAGTATAAAAAAGACAAGTTCTCATTTACATGAAGATTTTCTAAAAATGTAAGTTGAAACTACTCTTAAACGAAGCCTTATTTAGTAGAGCCAGGATGACGTAAATTGAACACTAGGGTCTCGATACGCAGTAGACAAGCACCTCGTTGCAAGGCTAACAAAATTTTCATTCACTTCGCACATGCGCAAAACAGTTTTGTGCAGTGTTTCATAGTGTGAACATCGGCTGCAACAAGATTGGCGAGAACAACGGAAGCATGTGTGTGATAGAGAGGGAAATAATATGGAAGTGAGACAGTGAACGTTAAAGCGTTGTCTCCCCTCTCTTCTCTCTAGATAACTTACCTATGCTTGAAAGTGGGGGTAATTCATCCATTGGGTCGGCGCAGAAGACTGTTCAGGAAAGGCTGGTGGGTCTATACATAAGACATGGTGATAAAGACGAAAAGAAATTTTTAGAACTACCTGTAAATTTAGTTCTTGTTGTGGTTACATTGTAGTTTCGTAAACAAGTTTAAACTAGACTGTGTACACGGACAGGGAGTTTTGATTACGAAACACTTATAAACTTGCAATAATTACAATAACAGCAACGATATGCTTTACTAAAACACACACACACACACACACAAATCCAATAACAGCAACAGTCAAGTACTTTCTAAGACGCTATAAACACGCTTTCTCTGAGCGTGATATTCAACACGCTCTTTGCACTTGTGCAAACACTAGAGTTCCCAGCTGTTTTTGTAATACTAGTTTGTAGACGTTTTAGTATAAGACATACGTACAACAGTAATGCGGTATGTAAACGCATACTTGACATTCTAAACTGAATAAACCTATATAAAAACCTTACATGTGACTTATACAATAAAACATTTCACAATAATCTTCAATTGAAATTAAGGTGCCTAACGGGAACAAGAAGGGTAAACATTTTCTTTTTGAATTTTGTATCTTTTACTGAATTTTGTTTTACGTTATGTCCTCTTTAAAATTATGTTGTTATTGTCTTAATACAAAGTGTGCAAGGCATTAAAACAAATAAAATAATGAAGCCATGCCAGAGGGCTTTGCATAGGCTTGCCTGGAAATACTTCATAATATAATATATTATAAAATATACGTAAAAGTCTAACTAATGACATTTTATTTGTGTATTCTGGCAACAGTAAACAAACACATCACCGTGAACATAGTTTGCTAGTAGAAATTATGACAGCTATAACGAAAATATCACAAGTCTAGCGAACCCAGAGCTTCTTAAAAAATGCCTTCATACACATAACCCTAATGAAAGTTTCAACAGTGTTGTGTTGTTAAAACCATCTAAACTTGTATTTGGTAGACTCCACACACAGAAACTAGGTACGTATGATACTGTTCCAAACATTAATGATTGCTTTAGTAGTAAGCTAGCCATTTATAAAAAATTAGGTTTGAAACTTTGCAAGAAATCAGTGGATACTCTTCAGGATTTCAACATCGTGCGATTAAAAACAGCACAAAAAGCTGCAGAAAGCGTGACAAAAGGTAAGCTAAAAGAAGCAAGAAAAGGTTTTTGAGGACCAGGGTCTATAGTCTGATGACCCAGACTATGGAGCAGTGCTGTTTTAAAGATAAACCTCTATGTAAAAAGTGACTCAAACTTTAAAGCTCATTTGAGAATATCCTCCCATTGCTTTTCTTGCCTTTTTGTCTAGTGTCTATGAGGTGTCATTGGATTTTCCAGGCCTGAATCCACACTGTTTTTACTTCCATGTTCCTTAAAGAAATGGAAGTATGGTGATGGCAAAAAAAATCGTGTTCGAGATTATTGCAGATTCTGATTGTACTACACTCAAAACATGAAAAACAGTCGTTTTTCGAAAAGTGTCTGTGTGTCTGTCTGTCTGTGTGTGTGTGTCTGTCTGTCTGTCTGTGTGTGTCTGCAGATTTTTTTCTATGGCAAACGATAACAGCCGCAAATTCAAACAGAATCAAATAATTTTTTGCATACAGCCCTAATTCGAAGAGTACTCGCGACCTATTGTTTTTGGTGAAGATCGGATGAGGGAGAGGGGTGGTTTACCTGCAACGGTTTTTTTTTATCAAGGGTAATTTTGTTTGTTTGGCAAACGATAACAGCCGCAAATTCAAACAGAATCAAATAATATTTCGCATACAGCCCTGAATTGTAGAGCTCTCAAGATCTGTTGATTTTGGTAAAGATCGGTTAAGGGAAAGGGGTAGTTTACCGGCAACGTTTTATGTTTTAACAAGGGTATTTTATATGGCAAACGATAACAGCCGCAAATTCAAACATAACCAAATAATGTTTTGCATGCTACCCTAAATTGTAGAGTTCTCAAGACCTTTTGGTTTTGGTGAAGATCGGTTAAGGGAAAGGGATAGTTTACCTTCAACGTTTTATGTTTTAAAAGGGTATTTTCTATGGCAAACGATAAGTGCCGCAAATTCAAACAGAATCAAATAAGTTTTTGCATACAGCCCTGATTTCTAGAGTACTAAAGACCTGTTGTTTTGGTGAAGATCGTTTAAGGGAAAGGGGTAGTCTACCTGCAACGGTTTTTTATCAAGGGTAATTTTTACTTCCATATTCCTTAAGGAATGGAAGTATGGTGATGGCAAAAAAAATCGTGTTCGAGATTATTGCAGATTCTGATTCTACTACACTCAAAACATGAAAAAAAGTCGTTTTCCGAAAAGTGTCTGTGTGTCTGTCTGTCTGTCTGTCTGTGTGTCTATCTGTAGATTTTTTTTCTATGGCAAACGATAACTGCCGCAAATTCAAACAGAATCAAATAATTTTTTGCATACAGCCCTGATTTGTAGAGTACTCACGACCTATTGTTTTTGGTGAAGATCGGTTGAGGGAAAGGGGTAGTTTACCTGCAACGGTTTTTTTTATCAAGGGAAATTTTTTTTTTGACAAACGATAACAGCCGCAAATTCAAACAGAATCAAATAATGTTTCGCATACAGCCCTGAATTGTAGAGTTCTCAAGACCCTATTGTTTTTGGTGAAGATCGGTTAAGGGAAAGGGGTAGTTTACCTGTAACGTTTTATGTTTTAACAAGGGTATTTCCTATGGCAAACGATAACAGCCGCAAATTCAAACAGAATCAAAAGATTATTTGCATACAGCCCTAAATTGTAGAGTTCTCAAGACCTATTGTTTTTGGTGAAGATCGGTTAAGGGAAAGGGGTAGTTTACCTACAACGTTTTTTTAACAAGGGTTTTTTCTATGGCAAACGATAACAGCCGCAAATTCAAACAGAATCAAATAATTTTCTGCATACAGCCCTGATTTGTAGAGTACTCAAGACCTATTGTTTTTGGTGAAGATCAGTTGAGGGGAAGGGGTAGTTTACCTGCAACGTTTTTTGTCAAGCGTATTTTCTATGGCAAACGATAACAGCCGCAAATTCAAACAGAATCAAATAATTTTTTGCATACGTCAGTGAATTCTAGAGGACTCAAGGCCTTTAGATTTTGGTGAAGATCGGTTAAGGGGAAGGGGTAGTTTACCTGCAACCTTTTACGTTTTAACAAGAGTAAAGTACTTGAAAAATTATTTAAACTTTTTGAAACAATGGTAATTGTTGAAAATAAAATAATTTTGTTGCCAGGTAACAAAAATAAAGTCATTTTGATTATAAAATATAAATATTTACAACAAGAAAAGAATTTTCAGTTTTCAAAATTTAAATATATTTTTATAAAATAATGGGTTCTTCATTGAGGTGGGGACCATGTCACTCACTCCATCTCAAGCCTCTCCCATTTTGCAGAAAAAGAGGACCCTGTCAAGGCTGATACTTTGACGACAGTGACAGGGCTTTCCACCAAATTCAGCAGAGTGACAGGTAGGCCCAACTCTGATTGGCTCCTCAGATTTCCCCAGCGTTAGTAGGTTCTATGAAAATATTTTATTTCAAAAATGATTTTAAATATAAATCTTAGATATGTTTTATAAATTTCATGTTTTATGTTTTAACATGGGTAATTTTTTATATGACGAACCATAACTGCCGTAAATTCAAACAGAATCAAATAATTTTTTACATATGTGCCTGAGCTATAGAGAACTCAATGTCTGTTGATTTTGGTGAAGATCGGTTACGGGGAAAGGGCAGTTTACCTGAAACATTTTTTGTTGTAACATGAGTAAAGTACTTAATTTTGATAAAGTATCCTGATAAGATCTTAATAATCCACTGTAGAAACGTAGATGAAATATCTATAAATGAAGAGGCTAGTTGAACGGGCTGGGGGTAATTTTCTATAAATCAAAATTATAGTTGAAGGGAGAGGGGATAATTTTTTTTTATATGTGTACTACGTTATTGGCAACAAACAAGTATTTTTTTGTTAAAATTCCTTCCCTGGCTGTTTGGCTGAAAATGATTTTAAATATAAATCTTAGAATATGGAAGTCATGTATGGTTCTCCATACCGATATTTTCTATGGTAAACGATAACAGCCGCAAATTCAAACAGAATCAAATGATGTTTTGCATACAGCCCTGTATTGTAGAGTGCTCAATACCTATTGGTGTTGATGAAGATCGGTTTAGGGAAAGGAGTAGTTTACCTGCAACGTTTTGTGTTTTAAAAGGGTATTTTCTATGGCAAACGATAAGAGCCGCAAATTCAAACAGAATCAAATACGTTTTTGCATACAGCCCTGGTTTGTTGAGTACTAAAGACGTATTGTTTTTGGTGAAGATCGGTTAAGGGAAAGGGGTAGTTTACCTGACACGTTTTTTGTTTTATCAAGGGTATTTTATATGGCAAATGATAACAGCCGCAAATTCAAACAGAATCATATAATATTTTGCATACAGCCCTGAAATGTAGAGTTCTCAAGACCTGTTGGTCTTGGTGAAGATCGGTTAAGGGAATAGGGTTGTTTACCAGCAACACTTTATGTTTTATCAAGGGTTTTTTTATATGACGAACGATAACTGCCGTACATTAAAACAGAATCAACTACTCTTGTGCATACCTTTTTGAACTATACAGAACTCAAGGTCTGTTGATTTTGTTGAAGATCGGTTAAGGGAAAGGGGTAGTTTACCTGTAACGTTTTATGTTTTAACAAGGGTAATTTTTTATATGACGAACGATAACTGCCGTAAATTCAAACAGAATCAAATATTTTTTTGCATGCTTCCCTGAATTGTAGAGGACGGAAGACCTATTGCTTTTGGTGAAGATCGGTTAAGGGAAAGGGGTAGTGTACCAGACACGTTTTTTGTTTTATCAAGGGTATTTTATATGGCAAATGATAACTGCCGTAAATTCAAAGAGAATCAACTAATGTTTTGCATACAGCCCTGAATTGTAGAGTTCTCAAGACCTATTGTTTTTGGTGAATATCGGTTAATGGAATAGGGTAGTTTACCAGCAACGTTTTATGTTTTATCAAGGGTGTTTTCTATGGCAAACGATAACAGCTGCAAATTCAAACAGAATCAAATAATTGTTTGCATACAGGCCTGAATTGTAGAGTACCTAAGATCTGTCGTTTTTGGTGAAGTTCGGTTAAGGGAAAGGGGTAGTTTACCTGCAACGGTTTTTTATCAAGGGTAATTTTTTTCTATAGTAAACGATAACAGCCGCAAATTCAAACAGAATCAAATTATGTTTTGCATACAACCCTGTATTGTAGAGTTCTCAATACGTATTGGTGTTGGTGAAGATCGGTTAAGGGAAAGGGGTAGTTTACCAGCAACATTTTATGTTTTAACAAGGGTAATTTTTTATATGACGAACGATAACTGCCGTAAATTCAAACAGAATCAACTAGGTTTTTGCATACCTTTTTGAACTAAAGAGAACTCAAGGTCTCTTGATTTTGTTGAAGATCGGTTAAGGGAAAGGGGTAGTTTACCTGCAACATTTTATGTTGTAACAAGAGAAATGTTTCCATGACGAACGATAACTGCCGCACATTCAAACAGAATCAAATATTTTTTTGCATGCTTCCCTGAATTTTAGAGGACGGAAGGTCTGTTGATTTTGGAGAAGGTCGGTCAAGACAAAGGGGTAGTTTACCTGAAACATTTTATGATTTAACAAGAGTAAAGTACTTAATTTTTATAAATAATGTATCCTGATAAGAAGCTCATAGTAATCCACTGTAGAAACATAGATCAAATATCTATAAATGAAGAAGTTAAGTGAACGGGGTGGGGGTAATTTTCTATTATTAAAAATTATAGTTGTAGGTGGAGGGGAGAATTTTTTATATGTGTACTACGTTATCGGCAACAAAGAAGTAGTTTTTTGTTAAAATTGCTTCCCGGGCTCTTTAGCCGTAGTCCAATGTTTTCTGCAAAACCAGACTTTTCGGCAGTGCAATCGACTGCCATCATCGGTGAAAATCGAGTGCGAAAACGTGAGGTGGTGGTGGTATACGTTAGTGAGCACAGTACTGTGGTTAATACTGAAGCAATAAGTAGAAAGACGTAGTTTCTATGGTAATATTTCATTTCGAATATGATTTTAAATATAAATCTTAGAACATGGAAGTCATGTATGGTTCTCCATACCGATATTTTGGGCTTCATATTCATATTCTAGTGTCTGTTACTTTAAACTTTTCAAAGTTTCCTTTATAGCTCATTTTGTATATTGTTGAAATGTTCGATATTATACTATCAATGAATAATATTGGTACTTTTTGTTATCTTTTGTCTATGTACGTATTGCATCATTTTTATTATTCGATTACTACAATTGTTAATTACGTCTCGGCGTAATATAGGCCTACTTTCCTCAGGTTTCTCCGGATCAACATAATCCGGAGACACTTCTGATCAACTTTTGACACTTTTTCTTGGGCTCTGTGTCTTTCCAATCGTATTGTAAAAACAACCGTACTGTTCGATTTTTGTTTCTGGGAGGAGGTTACGTAAACTTTAATGTCATTCATTTTACATTGTCTGATCAAGCGAAGCGACTTCTCACTTTCAAATTGCCCGTTTGGCGTTTATTTGTCTATGTCTATCTGTTTGGCGTATGTCTCACGATAACTTTTGAACACATCAACTTATTTTCGTAAAACTTCGCACGTACGTCCATTCTTTTATCCTACAGAACCTTATTCTTTTGAGATTTATTCCCCAAAAATAGGGGCGGGAGGCAAAGATTTAAAATTGCGAAAAGATTGCTAAATCCCATGTGGAGTATTAAATTAAAGCGAATTTTAACCACAGTCTGAATATGATGTTCATTTTTGAAAGTTTCAAAATGTGGGAAAGTTAATTTGTGGGGAATCAAATTAACAAGAATTTTAAATAAAATATAATTGTAGTGTTAAGTTTTGAACATTTGATAATTTTTGGATGCCAGACAGAAAAAAAGAGAACATTTCTAAAAATTGTGAAAAACCAGTATGGGTTACTAAAAGGAATTGTAACCCAAATGCGAATATTTTAATTTTGGTTCGTTTATTGTTTGATCGCGTACTCTGCTGTTGTTATATTGTTATTATTTTATTAAAGAAATGTTAGAGGAATCGGGATTCTTGTAACTGAAGAATGACTATCAAAATTGATGTAATAAAAAATGTACTTCGTTGAAAATAGCGAGCGAGTTCTGCAGCTCAGTGAGCTCACTAGTATTAATAGAGTAGCCTTTTACGTTTCGCATTCTATAAACCGTTGTTCGTTCCCTTTTATCTAATGTAGAGCTAAATTTCGTACATACAACATAATTCCATTAAAACATAATCTTCCTTAACTAAAATCACAATTCGACAGTAACAATGTTTTATAGAAGAAAGCTCATTTAACCAAGAATATTCTCTACTTGATATCCTTATTTATCTCCTTCCCTCCTTTATATACATGTATTTGTAATTATTTACCAGTCTTAATCTTTCAGAATTAAATCCATCTAATTCAATGCATTCCGCAAATTAGTTTTATTTTTACCACTGAAGACAATATTATCCGCAAATTCTGACAGCCTGTAGTGTCTCTCTGTAACTTTCTCCAGTTACAAACTGTTTGCCCTACTGTCTCTTTTTAATATGTCTAATAAAGATGACATAGAGTTCAAATTTCTTTAATTCCAGCTTTATTGGTGTATTTATATTGTTATTCTCATGTACAGGTCAAGGTCCATTGTTGGAGCAGCAGCTGGATGTGTTCCAGGGTCCTAGTATCCGATGACTACCAGTATTCTCTGTATACCTGACTACCCATGTCCATGTTAGGGATGGTTCCCCCATATTATTATTTTTGGAGGGATGGTGGCTTTATTGTTATTTCTGAACCGCGTAGCGATTTGCAGTGGCTTTTTTATTGACGGGCTTGGAAGAAATATGGTTGGTTAAACTTCGCTAGGGCGGCGTGGATACTATACTGATGTAACGTGGGTGATCTTTGTAAAGACTAAAATATTGTTTTGCGCCTCATTACTAGTTTAATTTTAAATATTGCCGGTACAATAACTTAAATTGTATAACTTTGTACATGATAGATTAATTCAGAATCGTATTTTTCTTATAGGCTACTGCTTTACTGCATTAAGCGAAATGTAACACTCAATTAGAACAAAACAGAAAAGCTCAAAATGTTTAAAGTATACAAAAAGTTACTATAATTTGGGCGTGGAATAGAATTTTATACAACGTCAAGTCATGGAATAGTCAGTGAAAATTTAAGAATAATTTATATTTTTAGTAGTTATTCACAATATCTATGCAAGTCTATTTTTAGCTCTAAAAATAGACTAAAAACCCTCGTCGACTTGACAATTGCCGGTTTCGAAAACTCTGCGAAGGTCGCAGCAAACTCTGTCTAAACTCTAACAGCACATATCGGTGCCAGTCAGTATACGAGACAATCTGCTGTCAGTCACAATTCTGATCACATATTCGGAAATATTGTATAGGCCTACATAATTTTAGGATATGAATAGAAACACTGAGCATCTGTTAAAGTCTCGTAACAATTATTCATCTAAAGGGACGATATCTAAGAAGCTTAAAGACACATATGGTCCAGATTCATTTTTGAGCACCATAGAAAGTGAGTTTGGTACTTTTGCTAAAGTATTTTGATAATAACAAATACCAACTTTTTATGCGTCCAGCTAGTCCTTATTTGAGGCAATTTAGTAGTGAATATGTTACAGTACTACCATATCGCAGGGTGTAAGACATATGGTCGGGCTGCCACCTTCAGGCTTAACATCCAGCCCGAATTTCTGTCTGGGTGTTCTCCCATACTGGCTGTCTTACCAGACTAAAGAGACCAGTCTTCCCTGTTGAGATATCCATAAGGATATATCCATAAGTCAAGGGGACGGAGAGGTGTGGGACGCCCGAGGAAGCGCTGGAGTAACCAGCTCTAATCTTTGCCTATTTGAGACCGGAACGAACAATCCTTGGTTTAATCCTTGAAGATGATGACGATGATGAAGAAATAGTATCCGCTGTAGCTGATTCGGAATACTCGGAAAGCTGTTTTCCACCATAACTCGGTTTGCTGTTATCAAAGTTGAACAAACAAGATGCTATTTTATTCTCAGTAAAATGCTAAATATTTTACTCAATAAACCAATACCACCATCGTAATTATTCAAGTATTGTCCTATATACAGCTCGACTTTTACAGTTTCACATCGTTCAGATTTACCTTAAGCGACTACACCCTATTCGCTTTCTGAGAATATCGGAGACCATTGTCCTGTAACGTAAGACACAATCCCTTAGAGAGCTTTCTAATTGATTATTTCCTCTGTTGTTGAGTACTATTACAAGTAATAAGGAAAACCGTATGTTATTTCAACAACAAAAATAACTGATTTATAGAAAATTCAATCCGTACTTCGTTCTCAGTATTATTTTCTAACTTGGCGTTTTGATCACAGAGGACAACACTGTTTATGCGTTTAACATACGTTTCATTTCCGGGCAAGCAACGTTTGCACAGAAAATTTGACCATCTTTAAAGATAGAGGAAACGTCCTCCAGTCTCTAGCACCGTTTGCGCAGAGCATGTTGCATCATGTGTAAAACACGGGGGTTACTACTATGTTGACAATAAAAAAAAAATCTACATTAATATTTTTTAAAGCCTTTACGCTGTAGAGGAATACTGTGAAAACCTTCTTAAATTATTACTGTTATGAAGGTTTCGATAATCGATTCTTGTAAAATTCATGTTTTAATTAAAACATCTTATGGGGAAAATTTTATTATTCCAGAAATGTAATTAATTTTTTATGTTCAGATGGACTTCAGATCTGAATTTTTCCTACATAAAGACATTCAATTTTTTATTATTTCCCTAGTAATAGGGAATCCTATCCCAGTACCGTCGTAATAGTTATATAAACTATTCAGGATACTTATTAAAATGTGGAGCAAGCGAATTGTATAGCATAGTGTTACAAAAAAATTTGTACAATCAATTGTAATTATAAGGCGCCTTACAGTATATTACCACCCGTAAGTTTGGAACTGAAATTCGAAAATAATGAATTAATCTTTTCAGTTGTAATCAAACCTGTTATATTTGTACCATGTCGTTTTTTAATAATTTTTTGTTAAATATAATTATTTCACTAACGACTCCGAACACAGTGTTTTTTATGGGTAAAAACGTAAAGTTTTACCTTATAACCTGATTATAAAGTTTTACCTTATGTTCAGTTTATAAGGTAAAACTTTACGTTTTTACCCATAACAAATTTACAGGCATTGCACAAATGCAATGCACAGAGAAGGGCATTGAAAATGGTTCAATAAATCTAAAAAATATATATATATATATATATATTTATGTTCATTCACCAATCAATGAATTCATTCTTCATTTACCAATGCACAGATTATAAGTTAAATGTAGTCGCATTCATAAGCGAAGTTTTGTATGTGTACTACGTTACTGACAACAAAGAAGTAGTTTCTATGGAAACTCACTGGTTCCCATTTTTAATCGCGCACCAGCGATCGGCCGCAAATGTGCGACACGTCCTTATAAACATTTTCAATGTTAAAACTTTGTGTTCCGAGTCGTTAGTGAAATAATTATATTTAGTTAAGTAACTGACACGTCATGAACAACGAAATCCAAGAATTGTTTGTTATTTCAGTTAAACAGAATAGACTTTCGGAGAATAACATTTTAAGATATGTCGCCTTCTGTGCCTTCGATGCCCGGGCAAGACGGACACTTTAGGGTCCTCTGCACAAATGACGTTCTACCTTGAGCGAACGATGCGAGCCGTCATTTTCTGAACACCAAATGTTCCTCCAGTCTATGATTAGATATTCTGTTGTTCATCTGAGACCACTAAACCTTTTAAAGAAACAAGACGACAGTAATGTTTTTAACAAATCTTTTGACTTGACCTTTTACAACAAAACAAGACGGGAAAAGAATTGGCAATATTTTTGGTGTCAAATTAATTAAATTAGACGTGTGACACCTCAGAAAAACCATGGTGTTCCTTATAATAAGTTTACGGGTAAGATTTGAAATAAACAAAAAAAAACTTTAGTATCAGTAAACAATGTAGATGAACAACGCAATGACCAAAAAAATTAGAAAAAGTCCAAAAAGAGCTCCTTTAAGATATGTTTTCCATCGGGCAGGAGGTGATTTAAGATATGAGACATTCGTTTATGGCAATTAAAGTATATATTTTAAAATGAGTATATTTTGTACTCACTTTGAACGGCAATCTCTGGTCTGTATCGTGACTCCTGTACCGCACTCTCTGGTACACTTGGACCATTCCGACCACTCCGTCCACGAACCCGCTTGCACTTTGGTTATCTGGTGTTGTCCCATATGGTGAACCTGAAACAAAACGTCAAACGTTATTGGCATTGTTATAATCCAATACGATTTATCATATTAATAATTATTGATTTCGTTCTGAACCAACCATATGCTAACCAGGGGGGCGGTCGCTCCAGCGGTGCAGCCGAACAGATGATAAAGGTAGATTCGATTCTGTTCAACAAAAGTTTCAATATAACAGTTTCAGTATAACAATATGACCGTAAAGAATATACTAGTCTTCAGTGGCGTAACAGCCGTGCCAGCAGGGCCTGCAATGCGGGGTGACCTGCGGACTAGGGTGGCCTGGACATACATTTTCCATATTTTTTTTAAGAATAGCTATAAACCACTGAACTTAAATAAATCCTTTCCCTGTGTGTATTTAACATCAAAGTCACATACATTTATTGTTTACTGTAATTTTACCAGTACTTAATTATGTACTTTTGAGAGTATACATTATTTGGTTAACTGCCCATAGAGTGGTGATTCCAGGTAAGAATGCACCGAGGCCACCGCCTGAGCCTGCATCGCATCGTTATTCGTTATGAGCTATGAAACGAAACTAACAAATTGCATCGGTTGTAAATTTTACTCTGACATTGGCAACTTCAAATTTAGCCTTTAGAGGCAAAAGAAAAACAAAAGAAAAAGAGAGGCTAGGCCAGTCCTATAGCGGAAACGTTTTGGCTATTGTTGATCTTCCGAGCAAACACGAACCTCTGTACGAAGATAATCAATGGTCCGAAGAACATGGCGAAGTCCCAAAATTCAGAATTAACTCACTCAGCTTTTATATAAAAAAGTTGAAAATAATATTTTGAAACAGATTGAATCTGCTCAGTTTTCTCTGTAATAATGGATATCACCATTAACATGGACATTAACATAAAAGGTCGATCGAGAAAAATAATTACATACGCCTCAATTTCTGTAGATGAAGCAGGAAGACCCACCAACACAAAAAAAACTAATGAAAGCTTTTTAGAATTTATAGAAGTAACCGATGAAACTGGTCAAGACTTAGAAGAGATTTTAAACAGTTTTGAGGAGAACGTATTCTGTTTACGTTATACAATTTCAGTAGCTGTCACAGCTATAAGGAGGGGTCAGTATTTAAGAGGGACCAACAGCATTAAGTGAGAGTAGTAGAGAGGCCCGCAGTGGATTCCTACGGGGGGAGGACAGAAGAAAGATTTACGCAACTGCTATTCTTACGTCGATGAGTTACGCAATTGACGTAGTGGCACTTTGACGTTGTACATGTACGTAATTTGTGCGCCGCAACGGGGAATTTTGGAGGTGTCGCGCGCCTTCATTCTCCCGATTATTCTGCATCATGTTGGAACCTTCTCGTGACGTATTGCGCCGCACCGCTGCTTCTCCCCGCTAGACACATTTCGCCGAATACATTTTGTGCATTGCGAATCAAAACGATAAGATGTGTTATTAATATTTCTGTTGTCAGTAGCGGATAGGATTGAGACGGTGACTTATTATATTTTATTGATTGTTAATTATTGCTGTGTGCGGACTTGTGTGATTGGTGCGTTTTATTATTTGTTGTGGTGTTGTGTGTTGAAAACTGAAAATTTGGAAAACTGTTCTATCCGAGTGTTTTTGTTTATTAAGACTGTTATTAAAAGTTGTGGGTAGCGTATGCTCAGGTGTTGAATTAGTTCTTATGCCACTGTTTCAAGACGACGATCCGTGTGCACGTCGAAACAATATTTCCCTACCCACACAAGTATAAACTAAACGTGAACCCTGCAAAACATGCATAATGACATCAACCACATACAGTACACAGAGTTCGTGCCGAAGACTTTGACTTGATTACTAAATAATCATAGATTTTACATACCATTCGGAACTAATAATAGTATATTAAAAATATTTGGGTCAACAGAAATATACTTTTGGAAAAGAAAACAGGCGTTATAAAATAACACGTAATGCCTGTAATTGTTTTTTATTTTGGACAAATGGGGAGGGGTTTTCATAAACGTTTCCTTGAACACACACACACCTAAACAACAACAAAATCTTAACTCCGTCCAAGTCTAACTAAGCTCGCCACTTGGTCTCACACGACCTCAATTACATCGTCAGCTACAAACAAGAAGTCACAAGGCGGACTGAAAGGCTGTTTATCTATTTATACATAGTGAGTCCTTGCATTACGTTACCCGATTAATGTCATCGTTACAGTATTAGGTCGTGCGAGGCCCAGAAAGTATCCAGCCATTTTCAATATTTCAATAATATGCCACGTGACCTTCACAGAACTGCTTAGCCAGTTGCATCGAACCTTGTCGCGCAAGCACGAAGAGTAATAATTCTGTCGGACCACTAATTCGGCAGTGTGACGTCATTAAGTTGTGTTTCATGTGACCGTCGCATTCACAACTACTGAGCGAGTAGGTCAATGATTGTGCATCACGTTTTGCTTTGAACTTGGACAATCGTTTATAGAAACCATTTTAATGATTAATAGGGAGTTCGGGAAGAATTCCGTGATAAATGATCAAATTAAAAGTTGCTATCGACAAGATGGCTGGGAATCACAATTTGAAGCAACATTAAGGCCATTTTGAGTGTACATTCGACCGTGAAGGTGTGACCCATCCATCATGAGTAGGCTAAACTTCTTCAGGCCAGACAATAACTAAGCAGTACAATACAGAAATTCTTCGCAGGCTGAAGAATACAGTCAAGAGAAAATTGAAGCAGCTGTGAGTTGATAAACTGACACCTTCGCCATGACAATCCACAATGCACTTGCATCTGGTACAGGATTCCTTGGCGACACATCAAACCATACAAGTCGCAAAGCCACCTTACAGTCCTGATTTCGTCATAAACAGCGATTTCTGGGTCTTTCTAATACTAAAATCGCTATTAAAAGGGAGAAGGTTTTAGACAGCCAACGAGATTCATGATACTGTTGATGGCAATTCCAAAAGGGGTATTTACATAATGTTCCGAGAAGCGGAAAAGACGCTGAGATAAGTGTGTGAAGTTCTAAATGAAATACTTCAAAGAGGGCCTAACGTCCTACTGTGCTACATAAACTATTTTTCTGAAAATATGGCTGGATATTTTCAGGACAGATTGTATGTGTGTGTGTCCCATCTGTTCCCGTTATTAAGTAATAATAGCTTTGCTGTAGTCAGACTTATAATTATTTCTACGTTGTTTGCTACCTTAAGGACGCAACGTACATTAAATATTTTACATAGACCAAATCGTGAATTTCATTAAAATTGTGTTTCAGAACCTAACCTCGACCCTTGCTGTTATCTTTTATGGGAAAATCGTCTGGCTTCAGTCGTTTCAGTTAAGGTTATGAGTTTTAAGGAAAATCGGAAAAAGGAACCAACCCCACAATTGAATGAGGACTCACAGTACGTTTCTACTCACGTATACAAATATAAAACCAAATCGAAACGCTGTCAGAATTATAAATGTTCCCAAAACTGGGGATCAGAAGAACACTTACAAATGTACATTCCTCACGGTAATAAATATTAGACTGTAATGAATACAATTACTTTAAAACTAGAGAAAGGAAGAAATGAGTTTTATAGTTTCTTAACGCTTACAACAAAATTATACAAGTAATATAAAAGTTGTTATACTAAGTAAATATTAGATAACTATCAGTAATATTTTAAGCCGATTATAACAATCATAAACTGATTGTTGCAAATGTTTATATATACTGTGTATGTATATATATATATTTGTTTTTTGCAACGTAACAAATAGAAGGCATAGTAAATTAGAACAAAATAATATTAGAGTCTTTTATCAGGAGTTAGGTATTTATTTAAAAACAAATTTAATATGGTCTGTGATTTGAACATAAATTATTTATTCTTAAATTTATATAGTGTCTGTAAAATGGTTTGAATGTTTCTATTTCTTATAGTCTATTTTACTTGTTCGACGAATTCCGTTGACGAACCGTTGAATTGCTCCACTGCTGCACTCGTCGCCACACTGCAATGATGACACGTAGAACTCTCGCGACTCACGCACGCACGCCGTTTGTCACCGATATAGCTTATCTCATTTATCTCAGGGTTCGGTAATGGGTTTAACTATTATTAATTCAATTTCGGTGTGTTTTACGTACACCTTTCTGTATCTTGACGTGTCCTCCCGTTCACCAAGATGTATTTCGGCAAATACACTGATTCCTATGGGGAAAATCTTGACTATCGCGAGATAGCACTATATAATTTATAAGTAAATTATTTTGATTTCTAATACCCAATCGATCTAGCAAACGGGCAACTCGTTGCTAAGACCATGTACGTAACCCTTATGAAGAACGTATACTGATACGGCAAACTCGCACAGAGACAACGTCTGTTAAGGCCGAGCTGTTAGGTAAAACTGAGCGAAACTTCTTCCGCAAAAGACAAAACTGAATGAAAATTGGAGCTTCTGATTGGTTAAAACCCATAGCACGTGATAGGTGGGTTAGATAGATAGACATATGTCCTGCTCAATTTTGCTGAAGACTGCAAAAGCATGTATAGATTTTATCTAAAAGTTTTATGACTTTCAGAAGATAAGGATTCTTTACAAAAGTGAATTCTGTTAAAAAATACATATTAAAATAATATGTTTTGAGTATTTGACATATGAAAAATGTAGCGCTAATTCAGAAGTATGAGCTGTCTAAGTTTCAATTCGATACGTTAATTTACTCAGGAGTTATTTATGTAAATACGAATAACATGCGCATACGCGCACTCGCGCACTAAATTCGCACTTGACATGACAGAAAATAAATTTATGGGCATTTTGACATACAACAGTTAGTTACCCTTTTCTTATTTCAAAACTTACAGCTATTTTACAAAATTTTAACAAAATCAATTTTCAACATGTCTATAACGTCATAA
Organism: Magicicada septendecula; assembly: GCA_034769895.1. Lineage (NCBI taxonomy): Eukaryota > Metazoa > Arthropoda > Insecta > Hemiptera > Cicadidae > Magicicada > Magicicada septendecula. Next base: position 1,254,010,802 of record CM068367.1, read on the forward strand.
ATTGTATAAACGCATGTAGTCATTGCTACAAAGACCCTTTTCTGCGATGTTCCATCGCAATATATAAGTACAAAAATTTAAAGCTTATGTTATTAATAGGCCTATATTAAATAAAAAAATAGTCAACGAGAAGTGACAGTATATTAATAGTGACATTAATATTAACAATAATTCCATACGTTTACAAAACAAAATTATAACGGAGAATGATAAGGCCTACAGTACGTCAATATATAACACGTGTGTGTGTGTGTGTGTGTGTGTGTGTGTGTGTGTGTGTGTGTGTGTGTGTGTGTGTGTGTGTGTGTGTGTGTGTGTGTGTGTGTGTGTGTGTGTGTGTGTGTGTGTTTAGCGCGTAAGAGGATAAAGTCCTTTAACAAGTGCTAAAGTAAGTGCTAAAAGTAACAAGTGCTAAAAGTCCTTTAAAGTAAGAGTTAAAGTGCTTTAACAAAGAACATGTTCATATGTCACGAATTACGTTATCATTATCCCACTTATACAACATTACAAGCTATGTAGTGCACCTTTGAAACTATGATCTCGTGTACGAGCGCGCCGGTGCGTGAGGACTGTTTGTAAACTGCCAAACAATGCTAATGTAAATACACCACGTACAATACGGACCAATCAATTTCGAGGCATAGCACCCGCATTCGGTGAAATTAATGCGTATAAGTGGGTTGGTATGTGCGCCAAGCCAACCGCGAATCTGGTTCTAGAATATAAGCTCTGCTTTTGTGTTGTGCGCGGATCGTATAGCAGATACCAGGTACAGCAGTCAGGTGTACTAACTGCGTGAGAGAAATGATAGGCAGACACAGTGGTAGAGAGGTGAAATACTTTGTACCACATAATGATAAAGATGAAATGAAAGTAATATTGAATCGCAATTTTCAAAAAGGTATTATTATATTTTGCCAAAATAATATACAGTATAATACATTAGATACATATTATTATGATATTTATAATATATAATATTGTTACGACGGTGTCCTTGATCGTCGTATGGTATAGTGGAAAACAAAATACAAGACACTAAGAAAGCACCAATCACCAGCTTTAATTATCCACCATTAACAATTTGTAATCAACAATATAGTCTCTTACAACAATCAAATAAAAATTGTCCACACGCAATAATAATGTCAACTAATAGAGTCTCGCACAATTATAAAACACATAACACTTCGCCACAATACTTCGAAACTCACTGGAATAAATCGCCACTAAAACTGAAACTAAGCGTCGCTGAATGCTTGTATTTATATCCCGCTGAAATTCCAGAATAATCCATACTACGCGTTAACGCTACTAGAAAACACTAGAGCGTAATTGGTTGACGCCTTGAACACAGTGTGCGCGGACCGGTGAAGTCTGGATTAGTTTCGGCTGCGGACGCGTGACAAGTGTCACGTAATTATCCTTCATTACAAAGTACTGTAGCAGCAATATGTACGCACACACACATTATAGCCGGGCTCCGCTGAAATAGCCGAGAAATACGTAGAATGTTGTGTAAAATGTCTTTGGAAAATGTGTAATATGTCTTTGGAATTATATTGTGACAATGTGACAAAATTTTGTAGTTTTTATTTTTTTTATTTCTATATGCTTATTTAAGTTAGATACACCAAATTGAGCTAAAACGGGTCATGTGAAAGCAATTGTTACAGTTATATAGTTAGTAATGAAAACTGTACTTTGCAAATGTCCATTACATGTCACCTTTATGCATAGTTTTTGTTGGCACCCATGTTGTAAGTAATCAGCTGTTTCCCTTCTTGTCTAACCAAATAGGCTATTGATGCATGTTATGTTGTGTTTCCTAAGTTGTCTCACTTTTTTATGATTTTCTTACTGCTTTTACAGTATCTTCTGATGAAGAAGTTGGTGAATATAGTTCGTTGAATAAAAAAAGGTAAAAATAATGTTGATTGTTATAATAGAAATGTAATGAAAAGAAGTAAAGTAAAAGGTGAACAACATATTAACTGGAGTGTTAAGTTTATGAATAAACGAAGTACAGGAACTGACTGTAAGTGTATTTTATGGGTTTTTGTGTTTGGTAGTAACGATGTGAAAACTAATAAAGATGAAATATTTCTTCACCACAAAGGAACAGAACGAAATTCTCCTAACGGAGTATACAGTCTTTTCTTAGATTATATAAATAGACATAAGACAAATGAAACTGAACATTTAACCACACTCTCATTAGACTACTGATATCATTAACTGACCAAGGTATCTTCAGAAGTGTCAGTCACTACTTTACAGAAAATTAACAAATATGTACTAGAGTGCTACAGTAAACCATGTTTATAATGAACTGTTTCAATGGCCAACGACGGCAGCAGAAAACAATGAATCAGAACTGAACAATAATGAATGAGTGTAAAATTAAAGAAAAAAACTAATGTACAAAATATTGCCATATTGTTGTAAATAATATACTATTCTTTCAAAAACATTATCAGTGGTTTTATTTTTTTACATACAACTGTATTTTTGAGAGTGCAAAACCTTACCAAAAACATGATATATGAAAGAGTTAAAATTTTTTAAGTATGATGCAACGTTTTCACTGTGTCTTTCCATGGGCGGATCCAGCAATTTTGGAAGGGGGGGCTGTATATTTTTATATGAAACAGCATGTGTGACCCTCCCCCTCCCCCACCGACATATACACACACAAAATGCAGTTTGTTATTATGCAAACTATATATTAATTTCATCTTTAATAACAATATAAAAACTGCCGCTAATAATAAATGAGATTTTTTTTATTATGTCTCAAGTAATAAATGTAATTTACTCTTATAACTAGAGTAACTAAATTTATGTAATAAATAAAGAGGATTTAATTTGCTACTGTGAAACAAACAAAAGGTTTCTTGCATTAACACTTTTTATTATGAAAAAAACAATTGCTAGTCACATAGTCCAAATGTAGTATTTCTGTTGATGAATATTTACAGGATTGCATACAAGTTGAAACTTAAACACTACGGTAACTTTTTTATTTGTATTTACATTTACAATAACCTAACTACTTATTTATAACATGGACTTGTATATTGAATTTTTTTACAAAACAAAATCAAGTTTTCTATTTTTCTTTTTTGCAAAATTGCCTACTATTTTTTCTGCACTAAGGCCATCTGTAAGTTCGCGATGAACGTTCATAAGAGCTAAGGACACAAGACGATCTTCCTTCATCGTTGTCCTTAGCCAGTCCTTCAATCTCCGAAGAGTTGGAAAAGACCTCTCGGCAGTAGCTGTGGTAACTGGAAGTGCTAAAAAAATTTGTAGTAGAGGTCTAATGCACATGAAGACTTCAGGGTCACAATAGTTGAGAGCATCTAAAGCATTTTCAGGGAATTTTTCTTTCAGTTTTTGTAGCTCGATCCATTTTGTGTCCCATAAAGCCAATTCGCTGTGAAGTGCTGTGAAGCTGTAACCAGCTGTACTGGTCAAGGCAAAACCAAATCTGGATGCAAGAAAGGAAGCTTTTTCTTTTATCGTGGTAGTAGTTTCTAATTTTACTGTAAAAGACGGTATGAGGACTAAAAGATCAAACAGCTCTGTAGTCTCAGCAGGAAATCTGTGAATAATGTCTTGAAGTATATTGTCAATGAGTGGGTTGTAAATGGACACCCTGTAATATTTCTCTACCTCATTTACTTCGTAGTTGCTTCTATTTTTTTGGCATTTCACAAGCCGGGGAAGAGTGATTTCAGTTCCAATGTCACTTGCTAGCCCTAGAGCCACCTCATACACATCATGGAAGTACTCTTCGCAATCTGACCTTCTCTTTTGCAGTGTGGTGCACACAGTGTCCACAGCATCTTTTGCTTCTTTCATATATAATTCTTTCTTTTGAGAAAGACGACTCAGAACCAAAGTCAAACCTAATATGTCAGCTAGAGATGAGACGGCAACTAGGAAAGAGCTATTGGATATATTATTAATAAGAGACAATGCTTTTGATGCAGCTTCAGTCTCCTTCCATAGACTAATATTATAAAGTGCCTCGCTTATTTTCGGTAGGGCAGAGCAGAAGAGATGTATACTGTCGTGTCGTTCCGCCCATCTGGTATTACATAGACCAATTAATTGACGCCCTATTTTTTGTTTTAAGATGGAATTTCGTTTTGAACTTGTAGTAAAAAATGAAATTACAGTTTTCATTGTGTCAATTGCATTTCGTACGTTCTGTACTTTGGAAGCCTTAGTAAGAGACAAATTTAAAGAATGGTTGTGGCAGGGACAATATGTTGCGTTAGCAGCTTCATTCTTGATTATACTTCCAGCCCCCTTTAACTCAGACACATTAGTGCTGCAACCATCAGTTGCGATCCCAACACAATTTCCTAGCTCCAACTGTTTTTTTTTTTTACTAAACTAAGAACTGTCTCTGCAATCACGCGTCCTGTAAGTGAAGGCTCTTTTAGAAACATTTCTTCATCTTCATTAGATACATCATCTCTGTAGGACTCATCATTTTCTACTATTTACTTCTGGCGGGGATCTATGAAGTCTAGAAAGTCTTCATAAATATATCCTTGATGGCAATATCTTACACAGAATATTAACTGGGATTCATGAGCTGCATCAGTGGTCTCGTCAAAAATCATGCAGAAATATTTAGCTTCATTGATCCTTTTGATGATGGTGTTTCGAATTTCCTCACCACAATATTGTATTAGGTCATTCTGTATTGTTTTGCTTGTGTACACTGCGTTTCTGCATGCTGTTTCCCGCAGATGCTTTTCCAAATTTTGATCACCTGTTTCAATACGGAAACGAACCAGTTCCCTAAAGTTTCCTTCATTAGATTTTGAAATTTGAAGGATAGTGCCATCATTCTTATGGCCTCTTAAAGGTATGTTTTGTTTACCGAGAAAGATGATACATTTAAAAAGTGATCCCAACATCTTTCTGTTTTCCTGAACATTTTTAAGATGACGCTTGTCTTGTTGATTTATCACGCTCAGGTCTGGATGTTCTGTTCTTATAAGAAATTCTTTCCCAGCTTCAACAGCCCTTTTATGGTATGAGTGATTATCATGTTGATTAAGATCACCATCCTTACCAAGTAGTTTTCTAAATGATATCACTGGCTTAATGACAAACGTTTTAAGCGGTACTCCTCCTTCGTTCAGCATAGGCAAGAAAACTGGACAATAACGACAGTAAAGACCTTTATGAGCGTTAGAATACACTAGCCAAGGAAATTTCTGGAACATTTCAACAGCTGGGTGCCGATGCCATTTTTCGCCACTTTGACTCTTTTCAATAGAAAAAGGAAAGTTATATCCCGCCGGTGGAGTCCAATGTCTCCTAAGAATCATCGTTTTGGTAAAATCGTCTAATTTATTTGCCCCATCAATATGTTCACCAATATCCCAAGTGATCCCATTATCATTTCCTTCATTTGTTAACTGAGGCAGAAGCAGAAGAAGTGGTGGAGTCGTCGATGTTGGAGTTCTCTTTACCTCACTGGTTTCATCATCGGTCGTTGTAGGATTCAGTTCAGAAACCAGTCCTCCCATTGAGCCTGAATCACAATGGCCAGAAATGTCTTTGCAAGTATATAACGCATCGCTGGCATCAGAAGAACCTGTAACTGGTGCAGATCTCTTGGAGAAAAAATTCTAGATTGTGGACTGCTTTCGTTTTAACGTTTTGTTTTCCTGTAAGAAAACACTTATATTACCATGATGAATTCATGGTGATGGCGAAAAAAATCGTATTTGAGATAAGGGCAGATTCTGGTTCTAGTACCCTCAAAACATGAAGAACATTTTTGTATTAATGTTATAAATTTATTCGACCGAAAACTTAAAAATTTCATTTAAATAATACAAATTGATGTTATTCTATGCTGTGTAACTCGGATATGTAAACAAAATAATTTTTCATTTTCAGAAATTCACAGATATCAAACGCTGGGCGGTATTTGCTTTCTTTCTTGATGTATACGTTATCGGCAACAAAGAAGTAGTTTCTATGGAAATACTTCATTTCAATTTATCAAACTTGTCAAAATTTTCAGTTTATATATAAGTGATTTTAAATATAAATCTTAGAACATGGAAAGTCATGTATGGTTCTCCATACCGATATTTTTATTTCCTAGAGAGCTCTTAAAATACACTTTTTATTTCTTCCAACTTCTATGTCCAAGAGTTGGTTAAAGGTATAAATTAAAATTAAATATGAATTCTAAATTATCTTACAGTCGCAACATTTATGTAATGAAAGTTTCAGGTTAACGAACTGACTAATTTAGTCGCTAATTGATAGCAGACAAAAATTATTTTAATCTGAAGTTTTTTGTGTTAATTCGTTGCTATGGGAAATAACTCGAAAAAATTTACATAGTGATGCGTATAAATACATCATCACATCTAGTCAACGATAGAGGTGTGTTAAAATCAACGATTTTCTATAACCTGAACTCATCATCGCGTCATTGAAACGAATAAAATTTTTATATTTTATTTCAATGAATGCCTTAAAGTAGGTATACATTCAATTTTATATAATTTATATAAAAACTTTATACAACTTTTTTACATGGGAACATTGAATAAAAACTGTTAGCATGGACATATTTTTTTATTTAAAATACAGTCATTTGAAAACTTGGGACACTTATGTATTTCATAAACAAGTTAATGAAATGAATTAAAATGGAATTAAGCGGTAACAAAAACTTTCAGAGCCGATGAACGCAAGCAACTACTGCAAAGTTACATCTAACCTCAAAATACGGTCGATGGCCGGTCCTTATTTTACCAACAGACAGATGAACTCAAATTTAAAACCATTTACTTACCATTATTTTGAATAGCTGCACTATTTGTCTATTTTTATATGAAGACATAAGTAAACTTGTATCAAATTCAAATGTGATGGTTGTCCGTTTCAACAGAGTAAGAAATACTTCTAAGCTGGTTTACGCTGAATTCGGTTACTCCCAAAACAGTGCCGAGCGACGTAAACAGCGACGTGGCGTAGCTATCAAAGCGCCTCCCGCGCAAGCGGTCTTAGGTCCAAATCACGATGCGTGAAACCAGGGTATGATTTCACACGGCGGCGCTACGCTCACATTCTATGACTGTTCGACAGTCAATATAATAATGATATACTTCAATTCAAGCATTTTAACCATAAATATAGGATAGTTCCACCATATTGTTTTCTTGGTGTATTGTGCTAGCATAAATTAAGAATATTGTGATAAATTTAGTTTACAGACTATAATACAATGTGACATTCATATTATAATTTTACACATTGGTAGACAAATTTAAAGGGGGGGCGGCAGCCCCCACCGCCCCCTCTAGATCCCCCAATGTGTCTTTCTGGTTTATATTGATGAAAGATACAACTTGGAGTAACGGGAAAAAGCTGTATTTTCTAAAATTGTACGGTTGCTATGTAACTTTTTGTGTCTCCAGAGAAACTTCATTTTTGTCACACATCCCCTTTTTCCGAATTGTGATTCTCGTCATTGACAGGGACTTGTTCATGACGTACAAAAATAAAATTACTTGTACCAGTAGTATTGGAATTCCCAGTGGAACATGACATTTATTCTTTTAAACATTAACAGGGAGTGATAGAATAGTTGTGCTTAAATTTAAATATGGTTAGTTAGATACAATTGATTTAAATGTTTTAAAACCAAATTTTCGTCAAGACCAAAGGTCTGTAGACGTCTTGTGGCAACTAATTCTGAATAAAGTAATATATTTTAGTCTTATCCCCCTAAGGGCAACTGCTCCAGTCCGTTACAGCGATATAATTTCATTATCGCTAAATTAGTTACATTACGGTGGTAGCGGTAAACGTTTATTACAAGGAAGAAGTACAATAGTGAGTGTTTCGTACAATGAATAGAGGAGAGCTCTGTGACATACATACCGCAGATAACAAAACATCTGCGTCCCATTCATAACTGGATAACAAAGTAGATGTGATACATACGACGTGCGCTAGATGGCAGCACTAACTGGGTCAATAACAGCACAGTGCGATCATACAGGTTGTCTCCTACTCACTATATAGGTTCCGGTTTTTTTTTTTCGAAGTATTTTCTCGCACATATATTAGGCTTACTAAAAATCTGAAAGTACACATTTCTCTTATGGATATTTCGACTATGCGATAGTAGGTAAACATTGATGGTTGTCGCTGTAGGTGGGCCATCCATTTCTGTCTATATTATTTTATTCTACTACAAAGATTAAAGATGTTTCAGTTCAACCCTGATGTCCACGCCCTTCTTGTGGTCGACAAGCCTATACCCAGCGACAGCTAGCAGATATCTCATTTCCGCGGACTGTTTGTTAAACTATAGTAGAGGAAAGCAGGCACGCCTACTGCCATCACTTTATAAAATTCAAGACGCGTATGTCTGCAAGTTTAATTAATTTTTTTGAGTGTTTATAATTGTGCAACACAGATATGCCTAATTTGACAGACGGATATTTTTTTTTCCAAGACGTAACTAACTTCCTGGATTTGTTGTCCATGACGTGTCCGTTGATTAACTAATTATAAATATAATAGTACTGACTCGGAACACTAATTTTTATTGGTAAAAATTTTACATTGTAGTCTGAACCAGTTTTCGCTTATTAGAAGCTTCGTCAGAGACTGCCACTAGGAGCGCTGTCCGTCTTGTTCTTGGTGACGGCGCTGTCGTTCGAAAGATCGATGTTGTGTGTGATATGTTCGAATGGTATTCGAATTCAAATCAACATACTATTCGAACATATCACACAGCACACACACACACAACATTGATCTTTCGAACGACGGCGCCGTCACCAAGAACAAGACGGACAACGTTCCTAGTGTCAGCCGTTGACCAAGTTTGTAATAAGCGAAAACTGGTTTAGGCTACAAGGTAAAAATTTTACATTTTTACCAATAAAAAATTATTGTTAAGAGTCAGTAGTATTATATTTATAACTACATAACTAACATCAAAACTTAACAGACACCTTAGATAATTAAAAAAATTACTTATTCAATTATTTATTAAAAATACTCAAAAATTAGTAATTTAAAAGGAAAGACGTGTAAAAACAGGAAGAAGGTTAGGTAACGACGGTAAGGTTAAACATTCTGATTTTTACTTGCTGTTACAACAAAAAGAAACAGGTAAAGAAAAAAATGTATTGAAAAAACAGCGAGTCATACTGTATTTAGTAATGCCAATTACGCGAATTTCGTGTCGTCGTTGAGAAATGAGTTATTTATTAAAAAAAACGATTTTTACAAAATAGCATGGCTGATGTTCGCCAAATGACCCCACTGAAGGTGGCCTCCGATGGTGAGGTCCCAACGTCTGGTACAAATACCATGAGGCCACGGCCTAACAGCCCGGCTAACACCCGTTTTAACATATATGAATAGAAACCAGTTTTGCTAATTTTTGAAAATCTGTTGTCCACATTATTTTACAATGTGAGATTACAAGAGGCGAATTTAAAGCAAGGAGCAGGTAATGACAGCGCACTGTTACCACAATATTAAATATAATTTTATGATTATTTTATAAGCATAATGGTATAAAGTTCTGACGGGGAATGAAGAACTTCAAGCAGGTACGTCTCACGGGGTGTCTCTCTGTCTCTCTGTCTCTGTCTCTGTCTCTGTCTCTGTCTCTCTCTGTCTCTGTCTCTCTGTCTCTGTCTCTCTGTCTCTGTCACTGTCTCTCTGTCTCTGTCTCTCTGTCTCTGCTTCTCTGTCTCTGTCTCTCAGTCTCTGTTTCTCTGTCTGTGTCACTGTCTCTCTGTCTCTGTCTCTCTGTCTCTGCCTCTCTGTCTCTGTTTCTCTGTCTTTGTCACTGTCTCTGCCTCTCTGTCACTCTCTCTCTGTCACTGTCACTGTCTCTGTCTCTGTCTCTCTGTCTCTGCATCTCTGTCTCTCTGTCTCTGCATCTCTGTCTCTCTGTCTCTGCCCCTCTGTCTCTGTCTCTCTGTCTTTGTCACTGTCTCTCTGTCTCTGTCTCTCTGTCTCTGCCTCTCTGTCTCTGTCTCTCTGTCTCTATCTCTCTGTCTCTGTCACTGTCTCTCTGTCTCTGTCACTGTCTCTGCCTCTCTGTCTCTGTCTCTCTGTCTCTGTCTCTGTCTCTGTCTCTGTCTCTGTCTCTGTCTCTGTCTCTGCCTCTGTCTCTGTCTCTCAGTCTCTGTCTCTGTGTCTCTGTCACTGTTTCTCTGTCCCTGTCTCTCTGTCTCTGCCTCTCTGTCTCTGTCTCTCAGTCTCTCTGTCACTCTGTCTCTGTCTCTCCCCCCTCCATGGTCACTTCAAGCGAAATTTTTTTTGTCGTCTTGTGACTGTAGAATGGTTTTGTGATTGTGAATACGACACAGAATTCATGCCACGTTATGTATGTTCATGGTTTGATTCTAAAATTAAGCCTACTTTAAATTGTAACTGCACCTACTACCACGTTAGTTTTTGTTTCATACATAACTTAAATGAGTAGTGTGTACTTGTGTACTTTAAATCGTAAGTGAATATTATTAAAAGAACAATGAACTGAAAAACACACATATGATTTTATACTTGTACGTTAATAAATGTATTGTGTTTACAATAACACACTGTGTTGTTACTGTAATCTTCACTCATTCCTGTTATATACTTTAGAGCAGTGGTTCCCAAACTTTTCAGTTCGCGGACCCCCCAAAAAATTAAAAATTTCACGGACCCCGTCTGAGTTATGAAATAAAACAAACAGTGAATATGACACAAACTATTATGTTTTAATTAAAATTTATTAAAATCATAATTCAATTAACTTGCAGATTTATAATATTAATGATATCACACATAGTTTAATGTTAACAATGAAGCTGCTTTTAACAATTAGCTCTGCAATATTAGGTTTAATGTCAGATAATTTCAATATTAAGTCACTCGACATCAAGTATATTTCTTAACTTTCCAACCAGCTTATCTCTATCTTTCCAGCCACACGTGTCGAAATCCAGCTACTTAGACGTAAAACCAGCTACACGGAAAAACGTTTTGCTTAGATACAGTGCTTATACATGAGACACAGTGCTTATACGTGGACTAAAAGAGCGCGATCAGTTCTGCGCTGATGCTGTGCTTTAGTCAGTTCGGCTGACAAACAGATCTGCTACACGACATGATGTAAAGACGTTATTAAAGCCATTAATTTGAACTTACTTTTATAGTTAAAATTAGTTTAAACCAAAAACAAATACTGGACTCTTCTATTAATTGTTTTAAGATTCTAAAATTTAGATTTTAGACTATAAAAAAATCGGAGAAAATTACGGTATATTCTATTTTTTTTAAAGTGTCCCCGGCGGACCCTACTTTGGGAACCACTGCTTTCGAGCACTAAGGAATGGTCCAACTTTTCGTACTCCCTCACCCAAATCGCTTGCTGGATCCGTTCCTGACTTCAAGTAACACAATTACGTAAATTACTATATAGGCTATAGGCAATTTAACGAGATTTTTCCTTACACACGAATTGGAATAATATTTACTAATGTAATAAAAACATAATGTAAAGAATAAAACGTATTATTTGTCTTTGTGCAGACGATTCCGATTTACGGTACAACACAGTGTTTGAGCTGAGCGTATAACGTTTATAACGCAAACGAGGAAACTCAACAACGTAGTACATTGTACATACATTAGTTCGTATTAGTCCTATTTTCCTCATTGTGATTTACACAGTAACACCGCATCGTGTTTAAACAAATTCACCTTAAAACATGAAGTACCACAAAAAACGTGAACAACGTTTCCCTCAACTGCAGAATTCACTCACTGTTTTGAACGAAGTATATTTTTTATTGTACTTATATATTTTTATAAGAGATAATTTTTCAATAACTATGAAAATCTCGATTACCCTACTATTTTTTGTTTAGTAAACTAACAACTGTAGAGTAATCATACAATATTCACAAAAAATTACAAAAATCGGATTTGTGTTAAAATTTCCTTTAGTTCTCACCCGGCTGGATTTTTACAATTGTTTTAATTTGTTTTTAATTTGAAAATTTGGAGTATCCAAACTTGTACAACAGAGTGTTGTGTTTGTATCACTCTCTCGCCCGTAAACAAACGACAGTGGTTGCATCCCTAAAGGTCGAAGGATTTCTCTACTTCTAGGAAGAACGCGGTCGTCTGTTTCCCCTGGCAGCCAGCCTCGGTAATGCACTCCACGAGTCTCATCAGCTGATGAGTCGAGAAGTGCACCTCACGAAAGCCGAACTGTTCGGGGATCAGCACGTCCAGTCTTTCTAGATGGTCGCGGATCCTACGCTGGATCAGTCGCTCGAAAACCTTAGACGTCGCGGACAAGAGGCTGATAGGCGCTGATAGAATTTTAAACATCTTTATTTTTATAAAGGGTTCAGGCCACTGTAGCACTACCACTGGTGGCAGATGCCACACGCGCCCGGGCCAGTAGGGGATTCTTCGACGATTGGATCCCTAATCTTCATACTTGGTCTACAAGAGTTTAGAGGACACTTACCTACGGGTCGTGTGCTGTTCCTTCCCCGTTCCCTATTCAAATATGCGATGCTTGGTTGTTCCATATACCCAAAGAATGACTGTACATACTGTCGGATACTTTTAAAATTATCTGACCTTTTTATTTTTGAATCGGTAATTCTAGTTAACAAATTATAAAAATGTACATTTATCTATAATAATTTGTTATCTATACTCAAGTAAACTTTGACTAGTATGCCCCTGAACTACAGAGCTAGCTGACTACTTTGAACTAAGTACATTTATTACTGAATAAATTTGATATTAGATAACTTTTCATTAAAAGAAAAATTACGAAAATCTCTATTATCGTAGTCTTTTTGTTTAGTGAAGTAACAATTTTAAAGCAGTCGTACAACAAACGCTCAAAATTTCAAACCATCGAATTTGTGTTAAAATTCCCAATAGCCTGACACAGAGTTGGGTTTTTACATTTTTTCAAAATTTTGGCCGAATTTTTTGGCCCTGGCATAAATAATTTTTAAATCTCCAAAAACCATAAAGTGTACTCAGATTTCTGTTAAAATTCTCATGAATTTGATATCCCACGGGAATCTACAATTATATTAAACTTTTGCCCCACTGTTTGAGTCCTGCCGTTTCAAAATGTTTAAATTATCAAAATATTAACACTACAGTCAGATTTTAGTTAAAATTCCTTTTAATTTGATTGTACACAAATTTTTCGATTTTATCACAATTTTCCCCCACCTTATGATCCTCGCGTCCTGAAATTTTGAAATTTTCAAAAATAAACACTAAATTCGTATTTTGGTTAAAATTTTCTTTAATCTGATACACCATATGGACTTTTACGTTTTTTTTTCAAAATGTTGATTCTCCTGGTATTTTTGCTTCTCGTCCCACTATTTCGGGAGATGAGGGATTAACCTCCAAAAACAATAGAATTTTGTAGGGTAAAAGTGTGTAACAACATTTTACGAAAATCGGTGGCTGCGTTCAAAAGTTATCGTGAAACACACCCCAAATAGACGGACAAACAAAAGCCAAACGGTCGAGTTAAAACTAAGATTCGCTTCGCTCGTTCTATAAATCATAATGAAGGAGTGTACACGTGAATGTGTGCTGTTTCCACATAATTTATGATAAGTTGTACAAATATTAACATAAGATATTATGTAATATAGTTTTACTGGAAGCTATCTGGTAAAAAGCGACAAGAAATACAAGACGTTATCGCGCACATTTAGAATTAATAAGGGCTTGGCTATTAGTGGCTCGTGGAGTCAACTCAGTGGGTGAAAACGATAATTTCAAGATCACCGTAAACTCCTCCATCCAATATAGTCCAGGCAAGTCCAAATGGATATAAAACTTAGTTATATTTTTAGACTCACTAAGATTACCGTTAATAATATTGTAGATAATAAAATATCAATCGTAGATATTATAATACCGGTATGACTAAAACGCAAATGCTGCGAAGCCATTGCGCTATTAAAATACCAAAAGGCACTTTAACACGTACGTACTTAAATATCGTAATATCTATAGAAAATTACAAAAAAATTACATGATACAGTATATCAAGATAACTTTATGATGAAAGGATAAATTTTCCTCTGACTTTAAAATAAAATTTTCTTTTGTCACGGGAATATTTGAATGTCACGAGTTAATTTGATTGGTTGCAACGCGAACGTCTGATACGCGGTCGATCCCCCGCCTCCTTGGTGCACCCGACTACCCAGAACGCATACAACACGCTACGTAATCTCATTTTTGCCGCTGCTGTCTCCGTTTTTCGATTCGTCGCGATCCAATTTGATTCGTCGTATTGGCGAGGAGAAGAAAAAGAAGTAAAATGACGAGCAGAGACGCTGCTAATCAGCCGACGCTTCCCGAGTGCACATTTCCTCTCACACAGTTACTTCACTTCCGTGTAACTGACGTTGCCGATGTGCTGCTGTAATAAGCAGGGCTGTCGTTCAGACAGACATATTATGCTGAACTTTTATAAAAACTGTATCACCTCGTTCAAATGCTCGAGACTAAGATATAGCAACTACTAGGATTCGGTCAACTTTGCTCTTTTCTAATTTGACAGTTTCAATGTACAGCGTATTGTTAAAATTATCCACAGCCGGGCTGTTAGACCGTGGTCGACAGTGGTTGATAACAAACGTTTCGACACCACCATCGGAAGCCATCTTCAGTGGCGAGATACTTTGGCAGATATTCGCCAGTTCATCCCAGCACTGAGAGATAGACTATGGGGTATGAGGTAGTCCTGCCTCAGTACTGGGATGAACTGGCAAATGTCTGCCAAACTATCGCGACACTGGAGATGGGCCCCGATAGTGGGGCCGAAACGTTTTTCATTAAAATGTGTCAACCACGGCCTATGGATAACTTTAACAATGTTGACCCCGGGCGTGAAAGCTTGAGATCTAGTGAACATCATTTTACTGTAATGAGTTGATAATACCAGTGCATATTATACCACATTTTATACCACCTAAGTAGATTAAATAGATTAAAAAGAAAAAGAAGACTGCCTAAGTAAGCTATTAAGCATGCTAGAAAGTCAGTGTGGCCAGTCCTAATCTTCAGCCTCCTGTTATTGCCTCAGGTTTTTATCCCACGTAATCCTTAGGCCTACCTTAATCATTCTACATTAATTCTATGCTTCGTTATATTGTATTTCAGTCTTTTTACTATCCTTCCTATTTTTATTCGTTAGATTGTGTTTCAGTCTTTTTACTCTCCTTCCTATTTTTACACTATTTTCTTGTCTAAATTTCATTGATGTGCCAGCGTCTCTTTTCTTCTCTTCAGTTTTGTACGTGGAGCAGTTAAAAAGTTAGTTAAGTTAGTTACACTAGCAAACAAAATTTACAAAAATTATTTTATTGATTTGAAAATTGAAGATCCTATGTTTATTAGTACAAAATTGAAGATCTACTTGTCTACAAAATCGCCAAATTTTTTGAAGCGCTTGTTTTAACGAGACAGGAGAATTCGATGCTACTGCTGAAAAATCCCGTCCGACATTCGATAACCATTCCCGCGCTGCGTTTTGGACTTCTTCATCAGTGTAACATCGCCTCTTCGCAACAGCCTCTTTCGTACGACTAAACTCGCGGAAATCACAAGGTGCAAGGTCGGAACTACAAGGACAGTGTTCCCACTCTTTCCTGTCAAAATTTTCAAGCAGTTCCTATGAGGTGCGTGATCTTCTGTCAATAAACGAGGCACCTACAGAGTGCATGGTGTGAACACTTGAACCGCATCCCTGATATCCGTCTATCTGTGGCTGCCTTAGATTATCACCCTACTGGGAAGAGACATGTCGGTAGACCGAGGAGGAGATGGGTTCCGGAACAGGTCTAGGGCCTAATTCTTGGAGTGGTGGTGATGATGATCATGAGTATGGCCTACAGAGACGCTCAGAGATGATATGGTGCACATTTCCATACGAAATATCCAGGTAAGCTGTAATGTAGTCCACTGTGATTCGACTGTTTGCAAGTAACAATTAGCGAACGAGTTTAACGTTTTCGAAGAGTATGACCTTCCCTTCCGGTAATCATCGTCACTATCCGTTCGGCGATTTTCGAACAACTCGCACAATTTTGTGATGGCCTGGTGTGAAAATGATACGATGTGTAAAAAGAATTTTGGTAGGGTTACAATTAGTTGCCCACAGTCTCTGCGAGAATTTCTAATTTGGACGCTACTTGCAAATAATATGCATGTTTCGCGTCTAACATCCGATTAACCCTTCGTACCAAGTGGGAACCGTTATTATGTGCAACCATAGTTGACAGAAACAGAGGTGCACCAGTGTTACCAACAACATTAATCAAAATAACTTTTTAGAAAAAAAAATGGACGTAAAATATTTTGGCTGTCGCTCGTATATTTCTCACACACCAAGTCTACAGTAATCCGTTTCATATACTCCGTCGTTTCCGTCTCTGCTTCTCAATCACTGTATGTGTGTCTCAGTCTAAATCTTGTGTACCTTGAGATATACGTTACAGCGTAGTCGCTCCTCTAAAAGATTTTGTTTGTCCTCTATCGTAAATTTTGTTTTTGGCCAATCTTTCATTTCTGTCTTTGTTTAATCCATTCAATTATCAACAACTTTATGATATCACCAGATTTTAAATGCGTTCAATCTTTAAAATTGATAGGCAAAACATTGTTCTCGCCTGGAAGGAACCATTTTTTAGCCAACAGCATTCTCTTTCCCCCAATGGAAAACGAAATATACAAGCACCAACAGCATTCTCTTTCCCCCAATGGAAAACGAAATATACAAGCAGTAAAGCGAGTAGGTCTTCTTTCTCAAATGTATTCTCTTTTATCATGACAATCATTACGATGATAAACAAACTTTTATACATACTTTGTATATGCTATTCATATGTACTCACTTTTGTTTTACACGAACAGGACAGCCGTGGACCACGCGAATATCATTTCCTTTTCTTCTCCTGCCAGGAGGCCCTCATTCGCACACTATGCGCTGCCTTCCTTTCCACTGTCCACCCCTTTCTTGTCTTCTTTTCTTCGCAGAGAACTCAAGAGAACCTCATATTTCTTCACATTATTTTTGTTTTTATAAATTATATAAATAGTAATACTTTATATATTTTTTGATACAAGAAAACATTTTTTATTGTTTTTTATTTACATCTTTTATAAACTGCTGTTTCAGCAGTCTTATAATTTACTGACATCATCAGACTTTGTATATATACTATCCTCCTATCATACACTATAGAATACTGAACTATAATATACTACATTATACTAATAGCTGTACTTCTCTTTATTAATTTATTTTTACATTTGTACTGCTTCAGCTATATTCCTTTCTTACTCTTACGCCCAGCCTATTCAATCCATTAACCAACTCCTCATCTTTTGAGTTGATGGAACAACATTATCTACAAAAGATACTTTTCTCCTTGAGTTCTCACCTTGTCTATAACCTTCCTGTTGCCTCTTCATAATGCCTTCAACACAGATGCATTTTAAACAGTATCTCCATCATATCGTGTCCTTAACTTTTTCCCATTGTCAGTTATTCTTATCTTCTTCTAATTCGGCTTATTCAGGCGATCTCATGGTTTGAATAAACGCATCACCCGGATGCAAGCACGTTGGAATGGTAACTAGATTATCAGAATAAAATAGAGAAGCAAAACAGCCAAAAGTGACTAACACAAATGCAACACTTGGTAACGTAAATAGAATTTATTAGCAAACCGCGAGCGGCTTTGTGTTGCGGTCAGTCGGGTTTAGCTCTGATTAAACTTTACAACAACAGTTTGCCAAACAAGATTTGGAAGCCGCTACTGAGAGGCGCTTTTGTGTGTATGGGAGGGGTAATGAGTGAGAGGGAGAGAGACAAAGTTGGCCGCCTTCCCGTGCATGCATGTGCAATGCCTTTTTACTTGGCTAAATTACACGGTTCCAGTAACTTGCTCTAGTAACTAAAATAGAAAAATAAAGTACTGAAAGCTAGTAGTTTTCTGGATAGTAGTCTTTACACAGCGGTTTAGTTGGATTCAGTGCTGCGTAACTAAGAGTTTTAAAAATGAATCTAGAACAAATTGTAACTAAAAAAAAGCTAAAAAGGACGTGAAACTACTATCCTAGGAACTGATAGAAATCTTACTGGAGCTCTAAAAACGATTGTGTACAAGAAAGTGGCTGGCACGCAGAAATTCTTTGTGAATGTTTCCATTTTTTTTTATCACCCTATGTATCAATGAATGGATGACGTGAAACCACTTCACTTCGGTGTGTACACAAAATCTTTACACGTACCTAAACATTTGGATTTTTTAAATTTTTATGTTTTCTTGTACATACGTCGATCTTGGATTTTTTATTTTACTTTTTACATCTGTTGACTGGAAATCATTGACTCATTGCTTCTACAATTTTATCTATGGCTGCTTCACGGGCTTACTTGTTTTTATACATCGTAAGGGACACGTTTTAAGGACACTCTGTTGTCTGTTATATTCCACTAACTTAATGGTGGTATCTTCATTCCACTCGGTATCCATTCCACTTTTAAAAATATATCAGTTTAAATTGCAAATAAATTAAAAATTCATACACACACTTCTGACGCAAACTGCGTACGTACGGTACAAACACTAAACTAACTTACTAAAAAATCGGTTTACACCCGTTATCGGTCAGTCCAGTACAAGTACTAATGCTGGTATCTCGATTTGGGGGGGGGGGGTATCCATTAAAACTCAGTAAATAGGATCGCTGTCTATTCACTCGACTGAAATCTTCATTGTCCGATTGATTAAGATTTAGTACTAAAAGGTGTGTCTACATGCAGCAAATGCTAAATTTCAGTGATAAATTTTAGTTACTGGAGCAAGTTACTGGAACCGTGTAAACTAGGCTAGCGTAAATGCTTACACAAACAAAAAATTAGTTGTGCTTTCAGCAGAACTCCAATTAATTTTTTTTTAATTTATTGTAACTATACATAACAAATTAATTTGATTCTTTGGTATGAATTTCTTCATCCACGACGGATAGCGAAACATAGTTGCTAAGAGTTTACAACGTTTTTGATATAAAAAAGAGGTTTTACTGTCTCTAGTGACAAAACTGTCTTATCGCCACAAACAATATCGTCGACGTGTCATTAACAACTGTTCTACGGAGTGTGAAGCTTTGCCTATTACTATGGATTTGTTTTTTTTTTTTAATAATTAACGTTATTCAAAACTTTCTTAAAATTCTCAAAACAGTAATCGAGTGAAACAAGAAACTACAATAACGGGATAACATAAGCGTTATTGTCTGTTAGTTGAATGAATAAAACCTTCCAAAATTATAAATATTGTAACGCAAGGTTTTGATGTAGATAAACGTTTTAGAGATGTGTGTGCGTGGGAATTGTAGGTCCCCTGTCTGTCTGGATTGTTATTATAGTATATATTTAATTTCACATGCGTCTGTACCAAGAGAGAGAGAGAGAGAGAGAGAGAGAGAGAGAGAGACGGGGAATGTGAGAAAGTGAGACGGAGCGAAGCACAGGCCCGGATTCTGAGAAAAACTAGTCCGCATTGTTTGTTCTACGAACACAGTCTTATGCGGTGAAGATTTTAGGAAATTAAAGTAAGACACATTACATTAAAATGACTTGCTTCTCTAAACGATTGAATGTCTACAGGAGCACGTGTTTTTCAAGCAGATTGACGATATGCTCTTTCCGCGCCTGAACAGATATCCGAACACGTGTCTACGTAACCACATATTTAAATAGCCAGTTTCACACACACACACACACACACACACACACACACACACACACACACACACACACACACACACACACACACACACACACACACACACACACACACACACACACACACACACACACACACACACACACACACACACACACACAGGCGCGCACGCGCACAAATATTTAGCTAGTCAATAAGGAAATAAATCACACACACCTGCTGATTTAAATAATATTAAATAAATTAAACGTATAAATAACTGGAAAGATTAATATTTCCGAAAAATCACACACTTTTAAATGTAACAATAAAGATTTATTAATAATAATCGAACAAGTACAAAGTATTCAAAAATGTAATCATTACGGGAAAAAAAATTGTAACCAAATATTCAGCAATTAACAAAACGTTTAATATTAAAAAATTTAAAATAATTATGAAATTAAACCAATTTAACATGACAAATCTAGTTTTAAAAATGGCTAAAATGAATTTCATTTTTACTCATCATCACGTTTGTAAAAGCTGCCAATTCCTTGCTAGTACCGCAGGACTCTCTATTTCTCGCGAGACTTTGTCTCTTCGCAATCTATGAAACCCATCCCATTCGCACGTTTTCCCAATTTTTAGTATTAAAAACAACTTTTTCTTTTGATTCCTAAACATGTTTGTTAAAAACAGTTGCAGCCTTCAAATTAATTTCTTTTTTTTTTAGGGCGCCGGTTTTACATGTTATTAACATTGTGATAATTTCTGTGACGATTAAATGAGTTATATATTATTCCGACAAATCGTATTAAATAATTACGTAATAATTATTATGTGATTTCCTAAAATTCTTGGAAAGTAAGAATTATATTTTTCCGTAATTAACAAGTTTATGCAAACATTTCGGTGAATATGCATGGAATAGCTTTTTCTACATATTAACTATATTAATATTAGATTTATACTTGTGATTAATGCCAATGTTAACTCGATGAAAATGCCACTTATTCTATTTCTGACTGCATAATTGGACCATACGTTTCCATTTCAATTTACTCTCACATGGTCGCACCTCATTGGTGCCACGATAGAAAACACATAATCAATAACTGTTTAATTAATTCACTGGAAGTCAAAGAATTCCTTTGAATAATATATTCGCCGTGCTGGAGTCAACAGAGCGTATTGTAGTAGTAGCGCAGCTGTGTGGGTCGTGCGAGCGGCGATAAATCAATGCATTGCATGTGTCAACCAGAGAAATAATAATAAATGAACAAACCGTCCCAGCCTCGCAGTTTTCGGTTTGGTTTGCTGAACCGATGTCGTCCGATTTCTGGCAGACAGAGATTATAAATTATTCACCTACGTACTGCACACGCTTGGTCGGTTACCTGTTGGTGATTCGCGTCGCCATGAGTAGAAATATATTTCTGTTAAAACACACTCACAGTATAGCCTCTGTTAATATTTATAGTAAACGGATAATCTAACTATCGGTTGTATAAACTGAGTGATTCCCAAGTTGCGGACCGCGGCCAGTGGCCTGCGACATCTTTTCATGCGTCCCGCGACCTTATATTGAAAACCCAATTTAATCAGCATCGCCTTCGACAAGCATTAAGCCAAAAATGGCTTGTTCCGGTTCCAAGTAAATAGACTGGAAGCTGGTCACCCCATTGCTTCTCCGGACGTCCCCCACCTCTCCGTCCTTTCGGCTTATAATTCATTAGTTGTTTGGGGATGCGGCAGTCATCCATTCGGTTAAGAAGTTCCAACCATTTTATCCGACACTGGTCAATCCTATCGAGTATAGGCCTACTCATAATATGTCAGGGGTCAAAAATTTATTAAAAAAAGTATAACATGCCCTCGTGGAGTGTCAAATTAAACATAATTTTAACCACAATCTGGATATAGTGTTCGGTTTTGGAAATTCAAAATTTTGGGAACCAGTGTCTAAAAAGTGTACTCTATTTTTAATCCAATTGAGATATCAAATTAAGGATAATTTACGCCACAGTGTAAATATAATATTTAGGTTTGAACATTTTAGGACACGAAAAAAATGATTTTGAAAAAATGTAAGACTTAATTACGAAAATCAGGATAAAACAAATTATGTTATCCCAAATCCGAATGCAGTGTTTGCTTTGCAAATTTTTATCTTTAGGGGCACCATGAGCTGAAAATGGTAGCCAAAATTTTGCAAAAATTATAAAAGTCTGAGCGAGTTCTACACGCTAGGGGGCTTACTGGTACACTTGGTGCCAGAGGGTGAAGTCTTGAAGTAAAATCTAAGGGATAAAAGACAGACAGATAGACAGACAAAGAGACAGCCAGACAGACAGAGACAGGCAGCTGGCCGATAGACAGATTGAGAGACTATGCATGCAGCACTGGAAGATTATCGGAAAGATACCGCTAACTAGGTATTCTTGCTACATAAAGATTGGTCTATTCGTATTAAAGCTGTAAACGTTAAGTCTAGATCCGAATACCCAATAGATTAGTCATATGATACTCGTGTAGTTTGGCACACTAATTTTACGGCGCGCAACACACACACACACACACACACACACACACACACACACAATACAGGCTGGAGAGTAACGTCAACTAATAAACATAATCAACGGAGGGAAGTTGATATATGGGGTCCGGAGTTTTTCAGTATCGCCTGCGGCGGGGAACGTCACAGAGATTACCAGGCCAAATTGTACACCGTCCAATCACCGGATTATAACACTCCGTCAGATACTTAGCTGCTTCTAGCTTACGTTATAATGCTCGGGATTTACTGACTGGCACAGATTCAATGTAAACAAACAGAAAGAATATACTTTTCACTCGCGACGACGTAAGAATAAAAGGCGAAAAAAACCTAATTACATTAGACATCTAATCTTACAAATATTTGATTAGATAGATGATGTAAGTTTCTGTAAATAAAATATACGTTTGCATTTTTGAATGAGCGAAGCGAGTTCTCAGTTTTAACTGGACCGTTTGGCATATATCTCTCTATCTATCTATATACCTGTTTGTTTGGGGTATGTCACACAAGGTAGAGAAAGATTACAACCCTAGATGCAAAAGGAAAGTTGGTAGGCCTAAGAAAAGGTGGACTGTGGAATAGGAACAGCCTACTGAAGCATAAACCGTTAAGAAGATGATGATCCACTTGTTTGGTATTTTTACCGCTTTTATATTACAGCTCTACAACGATTACTCCATTAAACAAAACACAGTAGGATAACCGGGATTTTCGTAATTTTTCTGATGATTGAAAAATTATCTTACGCGTATATAAAAAATGTATCCAGTAGTAAATGTAATTCGATCAAAATAGTGAGCGAGTTCTGTAGGTCAGGGAGCATACTAGTTAAAGTTTACTGAGTAGACATATAAAATTATGATAGACAGATGTATATTTTTATAACTTGTTAACTGAAAATGGCCGATTCCAAAATAAAGGAGTCGTATAATTTTAAAAGTATTTGACACTAGCGGTTCTAGTTGTACCGAACAGCCAAACATCGTATAGTTGATAGGAAACTTGGATAGTAGAGCTCACGACGGTTCGGTAATGGGCGATCTCAAAACTCATAATGTAGACAAAGGCTAAAGATCCGACTGATAATTTTAGAGCGCGTTCGTTTGTTTACGGGTAAGAGAGTGTTACAAAGTCCGTTGAAAACTTTGGAATACTCTTGTTGTCCACTATATTTTGGATAGATCGGTTTGAATATGAGTTATATCAAAATTTAGTAGCTTTCTTTGCTCATCAGTAGTATTATTGTAACGTTTTCGACTGTTCTCAGTCAAAGGCTCGTAATGTTTTCCACAACCAGGTTTGTTTCCTTTGGGGTACTCGCAGAGCGTGAACGGCTGGACCAATATTGATGAACGGGGTATCGTACGATTCATTTTTGTCCCCGCAGTGTCACTGGCTAGTATTATACACAATTTTATTTAGTCAAATTTTAAGCCGACTATCGTGTCGTAGGCCGATCGAAGGATCGTGTTTGTGCCGGCCGAAGGACTAGGGGTGCCACCGTGTAACGATGGTCTGGCTAGCTACTCAGCCAGCAAATTTGTATAATCTCCAAGGACAAGGGTAATGTTTTCCGTCTGGGGACTTTTGTTCCAACATCTGTGTATTCGGAACCACTTAATAAATTAACAAACATCCAAATTTTACAAATTGGACTGCTTTTATAAATTAAAAGAAGACACAAAATGGCGAACGCAGGACGCTTTTTAGTATAAGTTATGTCATTTTACAAGTTGTGTATTTTATAGGTTTTCTTATACGGCGTCTAACCAAAAATGTTTAATTTTTGGTCCGCTGCTTTTAATTTGATCAACTTCGTTTACCCTTGATCAATCTTTAAATAAAATGTAATCATATGGCATTTATTTTATCTAAATCGGTTCAGCAGTTCTGGTTCTCAAAGAACATAGTCGCACTGAATTGTTTAATGAAAATATTTTTAAACCCCACACTTTAACGCCACGCGGGGTGTAACATAGTACAACGTCAGGGGTGGGGCAACTTGTGGCACGAACACAAAATTGTGGTTCAAGACGAATCCAAGTTTGTCCAGAAAACACTATTCCGATCCGCTAAGATCTTGTTGACAACGAGATACAGAAAATGTTATAGAATTATATAATTGAGCGTGCTGATGGCAACATTGTAAATCCGATGATTGAAGTCAAGAAAAAATTCCGTATATGTTTGTACATGAGAAATCTGAAAAGCGACATCCACAAAAATGTTGATTGTGCGACTACTGTTGAACGTTTATTTGCGAGGTGTCGCGGTGTGAAATGTACGCCACGTCTCGATTTACCTAGTAGTTTACACAAGTAAAGAAGGACGTACACAGCCTTCATTTAGCCTATAATAACAAAGCTTATCAGCTAAGACTCGTTCCATTTGGTTTAATTAAGAGTCTTACAGCAATTGTTAGAAGTTTAGAATTATCATTAGGAACAGAAGTTGATGAGTTTTTTAGTGTATTGTTTAATAATATATTATCACAATAGCCAACAAGGAGGCCTACGTGGGGGGGGGGTTTATTTAATTCACAGACGAACACTTACTGAACTGAATGAAGACTGTAATATATTACTATATTTAACGTAATGTAATTTAGCTATCGTTGTTTTCGATTAACACGTTTTTTCGTATAGGAATATACGAGGTTTTATCTACAGACGGTTTTTTTTTCTTTAACAATTACGACTTATTAGTAGAACTACCCATCAACTAAACATGCTTAGAACACAATAGGGCCCAATATTTCTTCTTACTTTCAAAAATTTTCAATCTTGAAAAATCGATCAAATTTGAACATGCGGACCTCATCACGCAACACTTTGCTAGATAACAAAATTCGATATAAAAGTCATATATTCATGTACGTTTTTATTACAATAGTTAGGTATTATCCCAAAGACTAAGACAAAGTTTACCCAAGGGGAGAAAAGGTAGCTTAATAAAAATAAAAACAGCTTTCCTTTTCTCTTAATAGAAGCACAATGTCGCAAATAACAGCACTCGAGGCAATCGCTGGTTAAAACTTTGTAGTGATCGAATAAGGTGTAAAACATTAGTGGAAAACGTCAGTTACCGACTCCTCACGAAAAACCCCTTATTATAAAACACAAAAGTCATGTTCTACAACAATGTTTAATGTATTTTTCCATTTCTCTCCAACACGTTTTCTATAATTGTTGCAAATTTTACAATTTTTGGAAAACAGATGGACTATGGCAAAAGAGATGTGCTACGAAAAAAGAGATGGACTATTACACAAGGGACTCCTGCGTCTGATCCCCTGATTAAGAAACGAGAAACAAATAACCTGGTAGAAAGGTGGGAATGGAAACAGTGATATAGGCCTACAGATGACTAGAGACCGGTATGTGTGGCAACGTTAGCAGACCGGAGAATATCCACATAGTGTGTTGACAGGAAGGTAAAAGAGGCCGACGGCCTCAAAGGAGACCGGAGAGACAATGTGGCTGGTTTTGTGGTAGCTGGAAGCAATAGAGAGCGGACACACCGAGATGAATGGAAAGCTTTGTTAAACATACAGCAACGTCTGTAAAAATCTAAGAAGAAGGTCAGATTCTTCACTTTCAGTCTTCTAACATGTGCCCGATAAGTTCGGTCACCGTACTAGGTCCTCATGTTTTATTTCTGTACAACGTAGTTTGAAAATTTTTATGCAAAAGGTAATTTACGTAAGCCTAGACCGCGCACGCATAGTACAGAAACCATAAATTACTAAAAGAACACATAGAAGCTTCTAGTATATATTGCACCATAAATATCCTTGGCTAGTCTATTTTAACAAAGTTACCTACAAAGCTACTAAGTTCTATGAATTGTTTATACAAACGATTACAGTGGGTACTATCTGAGTGTCATCGCAGCGCGGTGATACATCACGAAATAGTTAATTTAATTAATTTTGTATGTTTTATTATTTGTAGTATAGTGCGTAACTGTATTTGGAGAACTGTATAACTAGAAGCTTTGTTGTAAGACGAGTGTGATTGTGCTACAATTGTTCATAAAAATTGTTATTATTGATTTCTCTGGTATCTAGTAATTATTTTACTACTCTATGATCACGATCTTTGCAATCCTTGTAACAGTACTTTACATCTCCAACTATTATCTAGATTTCAAAATAAATTAATAAAATTATTTATTTTAGTAAAAATCGACGTTTCGATAATATTTATTGTTGTCATCAGGATCTGATATGTGAACGCACACTAGAGAAAAATTAAATACAAGGTCAATTAATTGAGAGAGTGTGTGTGTGTGTGTGTGTGTGTGTGTGAGGGAGGGAGGTAGTTGAGACTCTTTTACATCAGCAAAGTAATTAATTACATTCCTTACACATTGTTTTACTTAAATACACAGACATAATTATATTATAAAAAATAATCAATACAATATTACAATTTAAAATACTAATAATATAATAATCTCTTAAATATATTTAGAAATAATTATATAAGTAGTATTCATCGAATATATATTGGAATTGGTACAGATAGCAATACATGTCTACACATAGCATAGTATAGTAAACAACGTTTTAGCTGAAATTAGATTGCAAGGATGTTCAAATATGTATACTATTAAATGTAAAGCAATATGTAAGGAATGTAATAATTATTTTCCTGTTGTAAAACAAAGTGTTTAAACCCCGTTACACACACACACACACACACACACACACTCAATTAATTGATTTAGTTGTGTTTGATTTTTCTGTATTCTCCGTACACAGATCATCATGATGACAATACATATTGTCGAAATGTCGACACAAATAATGTAAATTTGTGTTACATTTATTGGCCGATCCTCGCTAAGCACTCCATCGTTAAAATTTACTGATGGACGATCACTACTAAATTAAGGATATATTATTTATTATAATAGACTTATTCTTGTACCACTAAAATAGCGTAGCAGTGGCATGGTGGGCTGCCAACTTCAGCCGTACGCATACATGGAAATCAGAGCGGCCAGCACTACTCTCCAGCCGCAAATAACCATTTACCACATGTCTTATTCTAATAATTCTTTTCTAGATCGATTTTAGACCTGCCAAGCAAAATCAGCTTTGTTTACCTAGTGCTGTATAAGATAGAATCAAGTTTAATAGCATATAGTCATATCCGCTAAACAACTTAAAAGTATTCAGTTTAAGTATACTCAACAACTCCAATTTAAAGTTTTTAACGGGTTTTCAGTTTCCAATATTTTAAGTCTCTACTAAATACGTAAATAGTAATTTTTTGTTCTGGCCACGTGTAAATGTGATTTTCGATAATTTTACAGTTAAGTAGATTTATAAAGTTTATGTTTTCCTGAGACCCTGTACTGAGATTTAACGAGTGTGTTTTAATTATAATTTATGCATCATTTTGAAGTTTTTTGAAGTAAGCTGCTTTTAAATAAATGTGTTAACTCTGCAAGTACGCCTTCTTGAGAATTTAATGTTCATCTGCTGTGTGCGTATTCATCACCAAGATATTATATTTTCTTCGTTTAAACTTTTAAGTAGTTACAACAAATTTTCCACCCTGTTCCATTGTTTTGTTTACAGCTTTAATTAATTTCCAGCTTTTATACCAGGATCTCGCAGTCGTTATGAGTGAAAAATTATTCAGAAACGCAAACCCTATAGTTATATGGCATTCTTTTTCGCGACTTAAAACACGACATATTGTTTTTTTTATCTTCTCTATTATTAAGCTTGCATATTTAGTAATTAAGTATTTAGTAATTGTAACACATTAGAGAATATCACCTGTTCTTGCAATCTGATCCTTGAATTTGGTAGGCAGTCGTATTCTGAATTTGTCATGTTGTTCTATTTATCGCCCTCCATTTTGAAATCCATTTCTGCACCCAATTGACCAAATATTTCTTTCTTTTTATTCCCTTAGTATTTTTAGCTTCATCTTATTGCTTTGATACGACACACTCCTATTGCTTGCCTAATAAAATGTTCCAACCTTCAATGTTTCCTACTGCAGAAGCTTTCCACAATCATTTCTAGACATCCTCCGAACGCTTGCTCTCAATATAGACCACCATTCTGTGAAATCACCTGGTTCCTCTTCATCACGCGCTCCAAGAACGTACATCGTCCCCACTCCCAGTTTAATACAAAAAAGCTTGTGTAGGAACGGGAACAGTAGCACATGCATAGCTACAGTCCCCGTAAGATCCGCTAATGGGGAGGCGCCAATATACAGTGGGCTTAATCCTAGAGATCACAGAGATCACAAGAAGGTGTGATCAAAACCAGCCCTCTCCCCAATAGTCGTAACAGGTATCACCAGTAGTGTTGGTGGTTGTGGCAACATCATTAATTTGTCATCGCCAACCTCATCAAAATCCTACATATCAAATAGCAAAACAATGAAGTTATTCTCTTTGCTGTAATTACTGACTTAGACAAGGGCGGAGATTCTTACCAAATTCATGCCATATGCTTTTGGTCTTCATAGAATTTGAGCGATAATTTGACAGTTTCGACAGCAAAAAATTCGACGGCTTGGGAAGGAGGAGACTCTTACGGTGATGGCCTTTTATATTTCAGATTAATTAAGAAAGCTAATGATAATATATAACAAATGTTCTTAGCTATAATGCTTTGGTTCTCAGCTGTTGTTTTCAGTTTGGTTGGATTACAAAATGAAGACACGTGATCTTAGAGGCAACACATTTCCTGGTTACCGACGACATTTTTTTAGTAAAGTAAATCAAGTTAAAGTAGTGCTGGAAATTTCAAATACTTGAAGCGATGTCTTTATAAAAGAAAATTTGAATAATAAGAATCACAATTTTTCAAGAATATGGGACTATACATTCCTTTGGTAGATATCTTTCTTCTTCTTCTTCTTCTTCTTCTTCTTCTTCTTCTTCTTCTTCTTCTTCTTCTTCTTCTTCTTCTTCTTCTTCTTCTTCTTCTTCTTCTTCTTCTTCTATAAGGAACTAAGCGAATCACCTGTTCCGGTCCCAAAGCAACATATCCACTTCACCAACACTTCCTAAGTCTTCCTATGTTCGGTGTCAAACAGGCGTGTATTGCCAAACTTCCCTAGGCAATCTGCCATCTGGCGTACATTCAGATGGGCAATCCACCTCTCTTTGTTGTATACAATACGATCTTGGATATAAAAATATTCAAATGTTTACGAATGTCTTCACTGTTGAGTCTATCTCTTCGTATGCAGCCTTAACAGATCACTAGAATGTCATCTCTGATGCCTGTATCTTACTCAGTTGTTTTTTCGCCAGAACCCAAGTTTCAGAACCATACAATAGCAATGGCACAACCGTTACCGTTACTATAAAATTTCGAGTCTCTTTCATTGTTTTCCTCGATGACACTCGACGAAATGTACTACATATTGGCTGAAACTTAGTCAGATTGTAATCAACATCGTAATCCACATCACAAGTCGCAGCCAAGATTACGGAGATGTGACACCAGCTCTATATCCTTGTTATCCAATACAGTTTTAGTTTGCAAGGGGTATTTGCTCATAAATTCCATAGTTTTTGCCTTCTGCACAGAAATGTTTATGTTGTAATTTAAACAGATTTCCTTAACTGAACCATCGATGTCTGGAGCTCGCATTGGTTGTTTTCGATGATTACTTGATCATTCCCAAACAGCATTGTATTCATCTGTTCCATTATGTTTTTTTATTCCCGGATCCAGTCGTAATTTTTACTCTCTAACATGTCATCAATACATATATTAAACAGTGTTGGATTCATACTACAGCCTTGGCGTACTCCCTGATTAATGCAAATCTCTTCTGTAAAATCCTCTCCTGTATACAGTGGTATCCTTATACAGTTGTATAAGCTCTTTATATCGTCTACAAGATGTTTAGGATAACTCCTCCTACACACAGTACCCCACAGAATGGACCTGTTTACGCTATGAAATGCTTTCTCGTAGTCAATGAAGACAAGGCGTGTCTCCAAAATAAATTCTCTTCTTTTCTCATTGGTAGATACTAAAAAATAATATTATCATCAGTAACGTATTACAGAGCAAAATTATCAATCGAAATATCAAAATCACGACTGGTATCCAAAGTGAAAAAAACT
Organism: Magicicada septendecula; assembly: GCA_034769895.1. Taxonomy (NCBI): domain Eukaryota; kingdom Metazoa; phylum Arthropoda; class Insecta; order Hemiptera; family Cicadidae; genus Magicicada; species Magicicada septendecula. Next base: position 1,254,041,306 of record CM068367.1, read on the forward strand.
ATAGCCCTACAGATCTCTAATCCTACTATTACTACTGTGACGATTTAAAAATTATTTAAATAGCACAAATTAAATTTTTTGTTCCTATAACAAGTGAGAGAATTATCCACCCCTTATCTGTACCTAGATTCCTGTATCAGCGTGCAAATTGTCCAGTACGAACACGCAAAGTACAATGTTATTAAGCGAAAAATAATAATTCTTTTAATTAAATAAAAGACGTTTTAATAATAAAGGAAATATCTAACTCATAACAAAAGGTAGCATAATTTATTACTAGTTAATTAATGAACAATTAATAATACTAAAGGAACGAACTACTTTTCTCAGCGCGTAAACCGCGCCAGCTTACAGACTCCCTGCCGCTAAACAACCCCCAGTCGCCGGAGAAACTTCTACATGTAAGCAGGTCGAAAATGTGTTGTAAAGTTACACTTAGGTGTATACCGCTAAATAACGATACAACCACACGTTAGTTGTTATAATTGACTATATCCAATGTAGCATTGGGTAAAACTCAAAAAACTAGTAATGTAGTGCGTGGAACAAATATTGGTAATATATAAAAAAAACTTAGCCGACACATCTCTTTACAAACAGTAAGTGGTAAGATATGTTCCTTACCATATTAAAGTAAACATCAGTGCTGCTAAAATAAGAACAATTAAAATGTAAAATGTGAACAACCAACTCCAGAAGAAGAAAGTTACAACAACAACCGTATGAACTTCAAGTAGCAGAATCCAATCGTCATAACCTAGACTAAAATTCGGAAACAATCAACTAAATGGAGGGTCCAGAGGAACAACGAACTACACCCAAGAAGACTACTGAAGAAGACCATCACTAACACCCACAGCAAACTCACGTTCTATTCAGGTGTTATTAAATCATAACATTTGTGCATAACTTGTTTCTTTAAAAAACCGAAACAAAAAGAACAGTAAAGTTTCTTGTAAAGCCTTTTAGATAACTTAAAGATAAGCATATAAATGTTTGTAATTTCTGTAATGATATAGTAATAACCTGATGATGTTTAAAGGTAAAGTAATTCTGAAAATTACACCGCACTATTCTTCAAATAGTTTGGATGATGTTGTGATATATTAGAATATTGCAAAGTTAAGACCCGGATCCGTGGTAATTAAAATAATACACAGCTGAATGATTTTGAGATAAAAAAGAGTAAAAGTAAAAAAAAATTTAAAAAATATTTAATGCAGAATTTATAAGAATTTTTCTTTTAAAAGTAACGTAAAGTAAGTAAAAAAATTAAAGGATGACCATTAAAGCTATTACTTTTATACTTAGTTAAAATACAAGAATAAAGAGATGTTTTCGCTAATACCCAGAGAGTGAATAAATAATATTAGTATTAGGATATTGCCGTAATAAACAAGTCCTTGCTGGTAAAAATATTCCATTTTAAACCTGTCGGGATTTACAGGCTATTTCATGTTAAATACGTGTCGAGAAATGTACGCTCTCCCCCTTGTACACAAGTAAGTTGTTTGTATGGGATTCCCTCGCGGACATAACAGACAGTCCAGAACAGGAAATAATCGTGTTCCAAATTGTCCGAATCACCCTCCTTTGTTAAACCACCCCTACGTAAACAATAAGACTCCCCAAACAGCTGATCCATTGTGCTATTATAAAAGCAATGAACTCTTCGTGTGTGAAATTTCTCTCCACTATAAAATAATATTATTTTGTCTTGACTGATATTTGCTAGGAGTACAGAAAATTGAATTGATCTGAGATAATTTTAATTTGATTAATTAGTATAAGATTCTATGTGTAGTAATAGATATATCTGTGTGTGTTTAAATGAATTCATATTTTATAAGTGTTTAAAATAGATGACATAAGATTTGTCGTACGTAATACTAAGTTAAAAGTCATTATTACCACTACAATGGCTCAATTTAACCCCGACTTGTTGTTGAAGGACGAATTAAGCTATGAAGCCTTGTTACGCGGTCTCCCATACGCAAACGTAACGGTCGCGGAACTGCGCAAAACATTACGTGAAAATAGACCAGACAAACCCTCACTGTTAAATCGTTTAAGTGTATTAGACTTCGAAAGTGAAAAGGAAACATGCTATCACAAATATACGGAACTTACCTCCATCGCGCAAACCCTGCGACATGAAAAATCCCCCGCAATAATTTTACGAACCACTCAAAGAATCGAACATCTGACCCGCGGCATCACCAATTTGTTGAATTGGCCCGGTGATAAAGTTACTCCACCGGACGCGCAAAAATTCGCGGAAGAAGCATTACAACAATTACCCGAGATAACGCGCGAATTACGTCGAAGGTCCGAATCGTTTAGATTAGAAGAGATCGAAGAAGCAATGACGAAACTAAATATTTCCCCTACCCTATCTCCTACTCAAGAACAGCAAACCGGTGCTGTAAAATTTCAGGAATATAATATAGATCCCGTTAAGGAACGGTTAAACGATAGACAAGTAAATATCCAACCCGTAAACGTCACGTTACTTCCAAATGAACTAGAGAATATGACTAGTACCTACGATTTACCTCCTCACTTACCGACGAATCAATCTGCGGAAAAACCTAGAATGACGACTCAATTAAATCTAACTACCGAGCTTTATGGAAAAATAACTCACCAAGTAGAACGTATTTTATCTGAGATACCAACCACTGATGGGCTGAATATTACAAAACTCCTAGATTTTATCAAGCACCTTTTACAAATAAAGGATCTGGGACAATTAAGAGATGACCAAATTTTACAAGTAATTCTACCTAAATGTAGATCTCCTTTAAAAGATCGTGTGTTAGAATCTCTAAGGTATAATCACCCTGTAAAAGAGTTTCATACCACTGTGACGATTTAAATTGTAACAGTAATTGTAAAAAGAAAGAATTTTAAATAGTAAGTTTGCGAGCGATTAAGCAATTTTAAATCTCACTATAATACTTAAAACCCCTGTATGTACTCAGTATGAGAATAAGAAGTAATGAAGAAGTCCAAAGAAAAATTTATAAAAAGGCAAATTGTAAATAGTTATTATTGTCATATTTAACCCTTTGCTTGTTATCAGGCGGTGACCTGTTAATTCCGGACTCGACATGTCTTCCGAGTCGTCTGTAATTTAGGATAAGATAAAAATCATAATGTTAATAATTAAAAAATCTGAAGACACAGATAGACGTTAAAATAACTCACTAAAATTGTATATGTTTATTAAGGCATTGTTTTTGTAATTAAAAGTGTTAACTTAAATAAAGGTAGGGACTATATTCTCGCGGAGTAGTTACCCCTCTCTTTTGTTAAGAACCAGTCGAAGCGGGCAGAAAATCTCTCTCGCTATGTTGACCTCACAGAGTGCAGACGTACGAGCGAAAGCTCTGATAAAATGTTGTTAGTTTGTTTGTTTAATTTAAATGTAGTTTAGTAACTACCACTGCTAAAAGCGTGTGACATGTACCATTAACTATAAATATGTGGTAACAAGAAGAAATAATATGTAACAACAAAAAGTAATAGTGTCAAGCAAGATGACGACTCTCTTCAAGAAGTAACTCAAATTTCAACATCATTCCTGAAGATGTGATCTGCAGGAACTGCTTAAAGACACGTATACCCGGCAGGAGATGCTGTTTAGGACATCCGAGAATCTACATATACTTACACCTAAGAAGCTTCAATCTCCTCTGTGAACTTTCGACACATTATTGACGAAGACCCGACTCAGATGTTGACGGCGCGTACGAGGATTCCCAAGACGGACACCCCAGGACGAGGTTTCTACATTCCATTCTAAAGGTGACTCGATAGCCTGTCTATCGAGAGTTAATAATATTTGTTATACTACACACTTCCAAAAGAGACTTTTCAAAGACAGTAAATTTAACGTAAAGATTAAAAAAAATGTAAATCTAAGAGTTTACTGTAAAAACTCAAACATCATACGTTGTAACGCTTTATATATTGATGTATCTTATTATTATTCCAAGTAATAGTACCATTCTTCAAATGGTTAAAGAAGTCTTGCAAGCTAAGATAATGAATTGAATATAAATAAAAGTCTTTACTATCAAATACAGAAAGTTAACCCGGATCCGAGGTATAGCAAAATAGAGTCAATTTGATCCCAAAGTTTTATAAAAGAATTTAAATACTTTAAGTTTAATTAGTGATGTCATGGGATCTGTCAGTAACAGTTGTTAAATAAAGAGAAGTCGTCTTGTTACACACAGAAAATGAGTGCGTAAATCAGTACAATACCTTCCCTTGTTTCCTTACACAGTTAGTAAGTAATTTGTTCAGTTAATTTGATTTGAATATAGTTCGTTACAACGTAGGCAGCCCATGTAATTGGCAGAGGTCAGTTAAGATGGGTTCCCTGGATTTGTAACGCGGCGATACGTTACAAAATTGCGCCACTCTGCTAATTTTTATAAAAGGTATTGTGTTGTTGTTATCTTGTAAGAGTAATTGTGCACAGAGTGACCCAAACAAAATTGTGCCACTCTGTAGCTTTCTTAATTTGTTAGTAAATTAAATAACTCACTGAATGTTATTGATCTATGCACTCAGAGAATGTAAGCAATGTAAATTTAATTTTCAAAACATATCTCATATCTTACGTATCTCAAAATACGTAAATGATAGTCAGTAGAAGTTGAAATCTCATTGTATGAAGATATATGCATGTACCTACTTGCATACTTGACTTGTAATGTTTGGTCAACTTAGCAATCTGTAACAGGTTGGTTTTATGACAATCCATGACCTGTTGTTTCTTGAATACACCTGCATAGTATATGTTAGACATACACTAACATGTGTCTGTAGTAACAAAACTTTGTTAATAATAATAATGCTCCTTCGTAAAGTAGACCCAGTTAATTACGTGAAAAGAAGTTCGTAATTTGAACTTGTGAACAAAATAACTAATTAATTTAATTGGGGAAAGTATATGAATGTATAGAGTCAAAGTGTTATAAAGCGTAATAATAGTCCGTATTGTTGAATAAGATTCACCCTATGCGTGCCAGCTAGCCCCTCTCCGCTAGTTCGGACCTGTTCAGGAGTAATCGGTGGCATTGTGTAGATAACAATACGTAAGAGTAAAACCCCCCATTCACACTGTCACACTCAGCCTACCTTTGTTAACTAAATAAAGAGGGTGAACTACATTCCAGAAAACAGCTGACCGGCTATTTAACCTTGAAAAATATGTGTGTGGAATTTCTGCCTCTCCCTTAGAAGAGAAATTGTTCTTTTCTAATTTGTGCAAATTATTTACTTAAGAATTTATCTTATATATGTGTAATATATGTGTAGTGTTGTAGGATTAATTTTAAGTACGTTTGAATGTGTTAGAACTAAAAAAAAAAATGGCCCAATTCAACCCGGATTTGTTATTAAAAGACGAGCTGTCTTACGAAGCTCTTTTGCGTGGACTACCCCATGCGAATGTAACAGTCGCGGAATTACGTAGGTCGATCCGCGAATGTGGATTTGATACACCCGTGCAATTAAATTACCTAAGCGAACTCGATTATGAAAGCGAGAAAGAAATTTGTAATGCCAAGTATAGTGAGCTTACCCTATTATCTCAAACCCTCCAAGACGAGAAATCTCCGGCAATAATTTTGCGGACTACCCAGAGAATAGAGCATTTAACCAGGCGAATGAAAAATTTGTTGATCTGGCCTAATCTCACGGAAATACCTGTTGACGTACAAAACCTAGCTGACGAAGCTCTACGCCGCTTACCTTCAGTTATTAATGACTTAAGACGGAAATCCGACTCATTCAGGATGGACGAAATAAAGAGGTCCTTAATGAAATTACACATCTCCCCAGTACAACCTCCCAATACTGAATTACCTCCGCCTAACACTAATCGGAACTCACCCACCGTATCGCAAGTGCAAGCGAACCAAGAGCGAAATGCTGATAAAGATTTAAATGTCCCTCCTCCCGAGGATTTTCAGTTTCGTCCCGGAAATCATGAAGTGATTACCTCCAATGAATCAAATCGTTCTCATAAAGGAATGACAACTATGAACTATAACGCGGACCTATACCGTAAAATGACTCATCCTGTGGAGAAAATCTTAACAGAAATCCCTTACACAGATGGATTAAATGTCTCCAAACTGCTAACTTTCATTAGTTATCTCCTGCAGATAAAAGATCTACAGCAGCTGAATGACTGGCAAATTTTGCAAGTTCTGTTACCAAAATGTAAACCCCCGTTGAAGAATCGTGTCCTAGAAGCCCTAACCTCTACATTTCCAGTAGATGAGCTACATAGCTCTATAATAAAATACTTCATTCCCACCGGCATTTATGAGGAAATAAAAAGAAAGACAGTACTCCGAGTACAAGGAAATCAGGAGAGATTAGCTCATTACATCTCCGACATCAGGGAGTCATCTCGACTACTACGTGTAGACTGGAACGAGACACAACTGGTCGACACCATTTTAATAGGAGTGTCACCTGAAGAAAGATCTCGTCTATCGTTGATAAATAGACCCAATACAATTGCTGATCTAGAACAGTGCAGTATCCATTCTTCAAATGTATGGTACTCCGATCAAAATAGACTAGCAATGAAAACCGCTGGAACTAATAGAAATGAATGGCGAGCACTAGTACCTGATGTAACAACCTCTCTTGAAAGGCAAGCTTTTAGTAAACCTCACCATGTGCGCAAATCTGGTAAGTTAAGTATAACTCCATATAAAGCGGAAGCAAAGTACCCACCTCGCAATAAACCCACCTGTTATAAATGCGGCAAATATGGGCACATAAGAAAAGACTGCAAGAGTAAGCCATTGGAACGGAATCACCACACTTCAAAAAACATGTAAGGCAGGGAGACCCGAAATCCTGTGTCTTCCGCAGCTACTTGAAATCTGGTGAACGCAAAGAAACTAATAATAATAATAATAAAATATTTTATAACCAACGTGGAAGGAAAAGAAGCTCGAAAGAAATCGATCCCTATGTGAGAGAATTTCGTGAAAAATGTAACGCGATTAATAAATGTAACTGGACTAAAAATCTATTACCATTAATACGAGTTGACTTAGGCGTTACATCCACCATCGCCTTAATTGATTCGGGATCTAGTAGAACTTTAATCAGCCAAGAATTAGCGGACATATTAGCGAAACACCATTTAGTAAAACGGAATCAACCGGTGAATATAAAGTGTGCTACCGCTGATAAACGTAATATAAACATAAACCTGAGCATTACCGTTAAGGTTAAAATCAAGAACCTAAGCTGGATGTTTACAATGTTAGTATGTAAGGAATTAGGACCTGATTTAATATTAGGTGCAGACTTTATTAGTAAGACAGGAATGATTCTTGACATCTTTGAGCAAAAATATTATTTCCGATTTGACCGTACACGGAAATATAGATTTAATAGTAATAAAGAAAAATATTGTTCATCTAATGCACATGTTATACACCAAGACTCAGATTTGTCTCATCTAGAAAGAAGAGATAGAGTGAGAATACTGAAATTAATAAAAGAATTTTCCTCGGTTCTTACACCTAAGCTAGGACTCACTAACCTAATAGAGTATAAAATTAATCTGAGCGATCAGAAAGTAATACGCCTACCTCCGTACAAGTTGTCGCCTCCCAAGATGGAAGTGATGCAAAACCATATCAACAAGTTGTTGGAGCAAGGAGTCATAGAACCCTCTACGTCCCCATATTCTTCTCCCTCCTTTTTAGTACCAAAAGGACAAGATAAACACAGACTAGTTGTGGACTATAGGCAATTAAACAAAAGAATAGAATTTGAATCAATCCCTCTCCCAGACATCCATAGTGCCTTTCATTATTTCACTAAAGCTATGGTCTTTACGGTGATGGATCTGAATCAAGCTTTTCACCAAATACCCCTTGCTGAAAAATCAAAACGTCTAACCGCATTTGCTGTTCCTTTTAACTTGTACCAATTTACTAGAGTACCCTTTGGAATATCTCAAGGAAGTTCCGTATGTAGTAGACTATTAGAAAGGATATTTCACGATATAATTTAAATATGTGTATCACTATTTGGACGACATCGTTATATATAGCGAATCTATGGAACAACATCTTAAACATCTACGCGAAGTGTTATCTCGGTTACTAAGAGCAGGATTGACTGTTAACCCAAAGAAGGTAAGTTTTGCCGTCCCTCAGTTTTCTTTCTTAGGACACATCGTGAAAGCGAATGGAAAGGTAAGCATTGACCCCGAACGAACCCGCGCTATTAAAAAATTTTCACCCCCACGAGATGCAAAAGGTATAGCCCGATTTTTGGGAATGGTAAATTATTTCCACAAATATATTCCCCATCTTGCCGAAATAGCAGCACCCCTAAACTCCTTACGAAAGAAGGGAACGAAGTTCGAATGGAGCTCACTACATCAAAACGCGTTTGAGCAACTTAAAGAAAGTATTATATCTCCCCCAGTTTTGCAACTAGCGGATTTCACGAAACCTTTCGTAGTGCAAACCGACAGTTCCAGTGTAGCGTTAGGTGTAGTGATATATCAAGAGATAGATAACTGTAGACTACCTATTAGTTATGCATCACGAACACTGAGTGATCAGGAAAGAAAGTATTCCGCATACGAATTGGAATGTTTAGCAATTGTGTTTGCATTCGAGAAGTTTAAACCCTTCCTAGAACATAAAGAATTCCTTTTGGAAACCGACAATCAGGCGTTATCTTGGTTATTGAATCACCCTAAACAGTTAGGACGAATTGGAAGGTGGATATTGAAGTTAAACTGCTACAAATTCAGAGTGCAGCATATAAAAGGTACTCAAAACGTAGTCGCTGATACCCTGTCCCGTATGTTCCAGTCGCCCACTAAAACTCCCGAAAACAAAGAGAATCCGGAAATAGCACATGCTAACGCCGTAATTACTGAATTCCCCCTTGCCTTTACAAACATTGCCCTGTATCAACAACAAGACCCCTCACTGAAGCCTATTATAGAACAACTTACGCAAAGTATTAAATCCGAGAAGTACGTATTGAGTAGAAATGTACTATGTCACAAGATAAGAAGCGGAAAGGAATTAAGAATAATAGCCCCGGATGTAATTAAGCCCATGCTGATGGAATACTTCCATTCATCTACCATAGGAGCCCATATGGGAATCAATAAGACAATACATCGTGTTCGAAAGGAATATCATTGGAACAATGTGAACAGCGAAATAGCCAACTTCGTAAAGAAATGTACATTATGTGCCCTCAGTAAACCGGCCCGAAATAATCAAGTGAGCCAAATGATTTCAGAAATCCCTAAGACCCCTTTTTCTAAACTTTATCTAGACTTCTCAGGTCCATATCCACGATCCAAATCAGGCAATACAATGTTACTCATCTGTGTAGATTCGTTCACTAAATTTGTTTGGATGTATCCCATGCGACGAGCATTAGCGTCGACGACTGTAAAAATATTACAGGAAAGACTATTTAAAGACTACGGTACTCCAGTACGTATAGTATCTGATAACGGTCCACAGTTTAAAGCGAAAGAATTTAGGAATATGTGTTTCAAGTTAGGGATAGACCATATAACCACTACAGAGTATCGACCGCAAGGCAATATTGCTGAAAGGTATCTACGAAACCTCAAATCTGCGCTAATCGCCTATCATGCGAACGATCACACGTCGTGGGACCAAAACCTATCCTGGATTCAAAATGCTTTTAATTCAGCTTATCACGAAGGTCACAAGTCGACCCCGTTTGAGTTACTGTACAAATACCGACCAAACCACCCTTTGTCCACAAGATGGAATATACACGATCTGCTGCCTCCGCAAATAACGGATAAGCAGATAAAGCGAATATGGAATAAAGCCCGCTCTAATTTAAGAGCAAACTTAGAGAAATCCAGAAAATACCACGAGAAAGGTAATCATAACAATTCGATTAGGTACCAAGTAGGTGACTTAGTAATGTATAAAACTCACCCCACTAGTAGTGCGATTGATAAGACCACCTCTAAACTATCATTCCGATGGTGTGGCCCTTACCAAATCCAGAAGTACCTAACTCCAGTTACAGTAGCCCTGTGCGAACCTGCGACTCGAAAATATGTGCGGAGAACGCATATGTCACAGCTAAAATTGTATAAAAAAAAGAGACGGAATAGTATAACCCAAAATAGAAAAGGGAATACTAGGTAGTGAAGTAAATTATACTTCTGAAACCGTGGAAAATGTTAAACGTAGAGTTTGGAAATGAGACCTGATCAACCTGAGTTCCCGTTCTGCGAAGCATACATTAATGAATACTCATTAACTAGATGAGAACTAATACTCATTAACTAGATGAGTTATCTAGTAATCAATGGAATCAAGATAGAATTCTAAATAGCAAAAAAATTTAGAAAATTACTCTAGAGAGAGAGAGTAAGACAACCAGAAAGAAAAAAACCGGTAGTAGATTTAAGTGATAGAGATAAGAAAGAGTTTTGTGTTTTATTTTGTAAATATTAAGTGTGAATAGTAAAAAAAAAGGAGTAGTTAATAAGAATATATAAAAGTAGATTGTGTTGTGGAGAGGAAGCAAGTAGATCTAACGCTAACCAATAACTATGTGAAAGAAATTACACACACTGACACCATCCATACTCCAAGCCCCCAGTTATAAAAAAAAAAAAACCGTAACGTGCAAATTAAGCGGTGGAGTATGTGATGATTTAAATTGTAACAGTAATTGTAAAAAGAAAGAATTTTAAATAGTAAGTTTGCGAGTGATTAAGCAATTTTAAATCTCACTATAATACTTAAAACCCCTGTATATACTCAGTATGAGAATAAGAAGTAATTAAGAAGTCCAAAGAAAAATTAATAAAAAGGCAAATTGTAAATAGTTATTATTGTCATATTTAACCCTTTGCTTGTTATCAGGCGGTGACCTGTTAATTCCGGACTCGACATGTCTTCCGAGTCGTCTGTAATTTAGGATTAGATAAAAATCATAATGTTAATAATTAAAAAATCTGAAGACACAGATAGACGTTAAAATAACTCACTAAAATTGTATATGTTTATTAAGGCATTGTTTTTGTAATTAAAAGTGTTAACTTAAATAAAGGTAGGGACTATATTCTCGCGGAGCAGTTACCCCTCTCTTTTGTTAAGAACCAGTCGAAGCGGGCAGAAAATCTCTCTCGCTATGTTGACCTCACAGAGTGCAGACGTACGAGCGAAAGCTCTGATAAAATGTTGTTAGTTTGTTTGTTTAATTTAAATGTAGTTTAGTAACTACCACTGCTAAAAGCGTGTGACATGTACCATTAACTATAAATATGTGGTAACAAGAAGAAATAATATGTAACAACAAAAAGTAATAGTGTCAAGCAAGATGACGACTCTCTTCAAGAAGTAACTCAAATTTCAACATCATTCCTGAAGATGTGATCTGCAGGAACTGCTTAAAGGCACGTATACCCGGCAGGAGATGCTGTTCAGGACATCCGAGAATCTACATATACTTACACCTAAGAAGCTTCAATCTCCTCTGTGAACTTTCGACACATTATTGACGAAGACCCGACTCAGATGTTGACGGCGCGTACGAGGATTCCCAAGACGGACACCCCAGGACGAGGTTTCTACATTCCATTCTAAAGGTGACTCGATAGCCTGTCTATCGAGAGTTAATAATATTTGTTATACTACACACTTCCAAAAGAGACTTTTCAAAGACAATAAATTTAACGTAAAGATTAAAAAAAATGTAAATCTAAGAGTTTACTGTAAAAACTCAAACATCATACGTTGTAACGCTTTATATATTGATGTATCTTATTATTATTCCAAGTAATAGTACCATTCTTCAAATGGTTAAAGAAGTCTTGCAAGCTAAGGTAATGAATTGAATATAAATAAAAGTCTTTACTATCAAATACAGAAAGTTAACCCGGATCCGAGGTATAGCAAAATAGAGTCAATTTGATCCCAAAGTTTTATAAAAGAATTTAAATACTTTAAGTTTAATTAGTGATTTCATGGGATCTGTCAGTAACAGTTGTTAAATAAAGAGAAGTCGTCTTGTTACACACAGAAAATGAGTGCGTAAATCAGTACAATACCTTCCCTTGTTTCCTTACACAGTTAGTAAGTAATTTGTTCAGTTAATTTGATTTGAATATAGTTCGTTACAACGTAGGCAGCCCATGTAATTGGCAGAGGTCAGTTAAGATGGGTTCCCTGGATTTGTAACGCGGCGATACGTTACACCACCCTGATACTTCATTCCCACCGGTATCTACGAAGAATTGAAGCGGAACCTAGTACTTCGTGTACAAGGAGCATACGAGAGATTAGCTCATTATATATCTGAAATAAGGGAATCGGCCTTATTGCTACAAGTTAAATGGAGTGAACAACAGCTAGTAGACACTATCTTAGTAGGACTATCTCCCGAGGAGCGATCTCGCCTAGCACTCATGAAGAGACCAACCACTTTCACAGAACTAGAACTTTGTTGTATACATTCGTCCAACGTCTGGTATTCTGACCAAAACAGACGCGTTTCTATGTCCCAGACTCAACGCAGAGATTCATTCCTACCTCTACCCATTGGGACTGATACTCGAACCTACCGCGATAAGCGATTCGTAAGAACATCTAAAACCCAAAGCTACCCCAATACTTCAAACTCTCTACAAAAACCCCGACAGCATGCGAGCGATGTCAATGAGGAAAGAAGATGTTATAACTGTGGAAAGTCTGGTCACATTAGCAAGAATTGTAAACAAAAGCGGTACCAACAGAAAACCGACCAGTCAAAAAACATGTGAAGCGGGAAGAACAAAAATCCTACGTCTTCCGCAGCATCAGAAGGAAAGGTATAAACACTAATAATTCTAAAGTAAAAGTAAATAGAAACAAACGTATAGACCCTTACTTAACAAGATTTATTGAAAAGTGCAACTCTATTGGTACATGCAAAACAAGTATATGCCAATTACCTTACATACAGATAGACCTTGGAGCAACGAATATCCTTGGTTTAATCGATTCAGGATCTACACGTAGTATAATCAGTTAACAGCTAGCCAGCGTATTAGCTAATCATAATCTTATTAAGCGTAGCCAAAACGTGAACGTAAAGTGTGCCACCGCAAATAAGCAAAACCTAAATATATCGCGCAGTATTACGGTGAAATTAAAAATAAAGAATTTTACTTGGTATATTCCCCTACTCGTAGCTGAAATGTTAGGACAAAACTTAATACTAGGCGCTGACTTTATAAGTAAAACTGGCTTAATCCTTGACATATACGGAAAACAATATTTCTTCAGATTTGATCGTACTCGAAAATATCAGTTCGACTCCGAGCTAAGTAACAACGCGAATTGTGAAACATCAACTATTCAGTTAGAGCACCATGAATCTAGTTTGAGTCTTTTAAAAGGAAATGAGCGACAAAGAATTCAAAAGTTAATAAGGGAATTTTCTACTGTACTCACACCCAAGTTAGGATTAACCCACTTAATCGAATACAAAATAAATCTAAGTGACAACAAGGTAATACGTCTTCACCCATACAAATTATCACCGCCCAAGATGGAAATAATGAGAAACCAAATCAACAAACTCCTAGAGCAACACGTCATAGAACCGTCAACTTCTCCATACTCATCACCTGCATTCCTAGTACCAAAAGGAACTGACAAACATAGACTAGTCGTGGATTATAGACAGCTGAATAAGAATATAGAATTTGAATCGATTCCCCTGCCCGACATTCACAGCGCGTTCCACTATTTTACCAAAGCGAAAATCTTCACCATAATGGATCTCAACCAGGCATTCCACCAAATCCCACTAGCTGAGGAATCAAAACATCTAACTGCGTTTGCTGTCCCATTTAATCTATATCAATTTACTAGAGTACCATTAGGTATATCACAAGGAAGTTCAGTATGTAGCAGACTGTTAGAAAAAAAATTTCATGACGTTAAATTTAAATTCGTATATCACTATCTTGACGACATAGTAGTATATAGTGAATCGATGGATCAACATATTGATCACTTGCGTGAAGTATTATCGAGGTTAAAGAAAGCTGGACTGACGGTAAACCCTAGTAAAGTTAATTTCGCAGTAAAACAATTCTCTTTCTTAGGTCATATAGTATCGGCCGAAGGTAAGGTTAGCATCGATCCCGAACGTACGCGCGCAATCCGAGAATTTTTACCACCTAGAGACACCAAAGGTATAGCTCGATTTTTAGGTATGATCAATTACTTTCACAAGTACATACCCCACCTAGCGGATATAGCAGCCCCATTAAATGCATTAAGGAAGAAAGGAGCGAAATTCGAGTGGACTACTCGACATCAAGCCTCTTTTGAAACACTCAAAGAAAGCATAATATCCCCACCGGTATTGCAGTTAGCAGATTTCAGTAAACCATTTGTCGTACAGACCGACAGTTCGAGTGTAGCATTAGGAGCTGTAATATACCAAGAAATCAATAATACTAGACTCCCGATCAGCTATAAATCACGTACATTGACGGAGCAAGAAAGGAAGTTCTCAGCCTATGAACTTGAATGTTTAGCTGTAGTATTCGCCTTCGAAAAATTCAAACCATTTTTGGAACACAAGAAATTTCTACTAGAAACCGACAATCAAGTTTTGTCATGGTTATTGAACCATCCAAAACAGTTAGGCCGTATCGGAAGATGGGTGTTAAGATTAATTTGCTACAAGTTCAAAGTACAACATATTCGTGGTACTCAAAATGTAGTAGCCGATACACTATCCCGCATGTTCCAACTACCCAATACCAGACCTGGCGAAGACAATGTTGAAACCACTACTGTTAATACGCTAATTACTAACATCCCCCTTGCATTTAAGGATATAGCATATCACCAACAACAAGATCCGAAATTGTGTAAAATAATAGAACAAATAGATAAAGGAAATTATACTGACAACTATACCTTGAGTAAACGAGTACTTTGTTTTAAAAAGGCTAACGGAAAGTCACTGAGAATAATCGCCCCGGAAATAATTAAACCTATGCTAATGGAATACTACCACTCATCAACCATTGGAGCTCATATAGGAATTAGGAAAACTATACATCGTATTCGCAAGGAATATCATTGGGAAAAAATGAACAGTGAAATAACAAAGTTCGTGAAGCAATGCGAAATCTGTGCCCTGAGCAAGCCAGCACGAATCAGTCAAGTCGGAAAATTAATCTCAGAAATCCCCACAACACCCTTCTCAAAGATATACATAGACTATTCTGGACCTTATCCCCGTTCTAAGTCCGAAAATACTATGCTATTAATTTGCGTGGACTCCTTCACTAAATTCGTATGGATGTATCCTATGAGACGTGCCTTAGCATCTACGACAATAAAGATTCTACAAGAGAGACTATTTATTGATTATGGTACTCCCGTACACCTAGTATCTGACAATGGACCTCAATTTAAATCGAAAGAATTTAATGACATGTGCTTTAAATTAGGAATAAATCATATTACAGTGACAGAGTACCGACCGCAAGGAAACCTAGCAGAGAGATACTTGCGAAACCTAAAATCAGCCTTAATATCTTATCACGCTAATGATCAGACAGCGTGGGATCAAAATCTATCATGGATACAATTTGCCTTCAACTCAGCGTATCATGAAGGACATAAATCAACACCATTTGATTTACTGTACAAGTATAAACCGAACCACCCGTTAACCACAAAGTGGAAAATTCATGAGTTATTGCCCCACGAAATAAATGGGAATAACATAAGGAAAATATGGAACGAAGCTCGCGCAAATTTGAGAGCGAATTTACAAAAATCGCGGAAATATCATGAGCAGAATAATAGGAAAATAAAGTACAAAGTAGGCGATTTAGTGATGTATAAAACTCACCCTACGAGTAAAGCCGTTGATAGGACCACTTCCAAACTATCATACCGATGGTGTGGCCCCTACAAGATTCACAAGTTCATCACCCCCGTTACAGTAGCGCTGTATGAACCCAATACAGACAATTACGTTCGCAGAAGCCATGTGTCTCAAATAAAAAAATTGTTTTCGTGTAAAAATAAAGAAGCACGACTACGAGGAAGATAGTAAACCAAGAATACTACTTAAGCATTAAGAGTAAAATATGTTGTATATACTTATACAGGAATATAATAAGATTTTGCAACATCCTATATCGTAATTGAGTATAAACTCAAACACCTCGTACGAATACTAGCGAGGCCTGATCAACCTTAGCTAACGTCCTGCGAGAATGAAATAAAGAATGAGAAGTCTGCTGACGAACAACAAAACTCTAGCGCAGTAAACTAAAAGTAATTCGATTGTTATTACAATACGTTATTATTATTAGTAACCTACTCATGAGTATAACTCCGTAAAACGAGTGAAGAAATCAAGCAAAAAAAAAACCGGTAGTAGATGTAAGAATTAAATATAAGGTAGATTTATGTATTTGTGTATTTTATGTGTAGTAGATGTATTAGATTTTAAATATTTTGTATAAGATGTAAGATAATCGATTGATGGATAGAAATCACCTGAGGGAGAGAAATTTCAGCACGAAGTTCCGTGCCCAAATGTAATTGTACTTCTTAGGTTTTCATTTTATACCCCGTCGCCCCGTCCTCATCTTTAAGTGCAGGAGGATGTGACGATTTTAAAAATTATTTAAATAGCACAAATTAAATTTTTTGTTCTTATAACAAGTGAGAGTATTATCCACCCCTTATCTGTACCTAGATTCCTGTATCAACGTGCAAATTGTCCAGTACGAACACGCAAAGTACAATGTTATTAAGCGAAAAATAATAATTCTTTTAATTAAATAAAAGACGTATTAATAATAAAGCAAATATCTAACTCATAACAAAAGGTAGCATAATTTATTACTAGTTAATTAATGAACAATTAATAATACTAAAGAACGAACTACTTTTCTCAGCGCGTAAACCGCGCCAGCTTAAAGACTCCCTGCCGCTAAACAACCCCCAGTCGCCGGAGAAACTTCTACATGTAAGCAGGTCGAAAATGTGTTGTAAAGTTACACTTAGGTGTATACCGCTAAATAACGATACAACCAGACGTTAGTTGTTATAATTGACTTAATCCAATGTAGCATTGGGTAAAACTCAAAAAACTAGTAATGTAGTGCGTGGAGCAAATATTGGTAATATATCAAAAAAAAACTTAGCCGACACATCTCTTTACAAACAGTAAGTGGTAAGATATGTTCCTTACCATATTAAAGTAAACATCAGTGCTGCTAAAATAAGAACAATTAAAATGTAAAATGTGAACAACCAACTCCAGAAGAAGAAAGTTACAACAACAACCGTATGAACTTCAAGTAGCAGAATCCAATCGTCATGACCTAGACTACAATTCGGAAACAATCAACTAAACGGAGGGTCCAGAGGAACAACGAACTACACCCAAGAAGACTACCGAAGAAGACCATCACTAACACCCACAGCAAACTCACGTTCTATTCAGGTGATATTAAATCATAACAGTTGTGCATAACTTGTTTCTTAAAAAACCGAAACAAAAAGAACAGTAAAGTTTCTTGTAAAGCCTTTTAGATAACTTAAAGATTAGCATATAAATGTTTGTAATTTCTGTAATGATATAGTAATAACCTGATGATGTTTAAAGGTAAAGTAATTCTGAAAATTACACCGCACTATTCTTCAAATAGTTTGGATGATGTTGTGATATATTAGAATATTGCAAAGTTAAGACCCGGATCCGTGGTTATTGAAATAATACACAGCTGAATGATTTTGAGATAAAAAAGAGTAAAAGTAAAAAAAAATTTAAAGAATATTTAATGCAGAATTTATAAGAATTTTTCTTTTAAAAGTAACGTAAAGTAAGAAAAAAAAATTAAAGGATGACCATTAAAGCTATTACTTTTATACTTAGTTAAAATACAAGAATAAAGAGATGTTTTCGCTAATACCCAGAGAGTGAATAAATTTATGTAACCCTTGACTAATTCCTGATAGATACATTGTCATAATTTGTTGGTAAGTAAATTTTACTAACTACGGCAGCTAGTTTAATTAACAACGAACAATTGAACTGGTTCCCGATGTTATAATGTCTTTGCAGGAGGGACGTTATACTACATATACAGCGAACAACTTGAATTTCGTCAGTGTCAGAATTAAGCTGAGACATATCATGTCGTGAGCTGTTTTGTCAGACAGTATGACAAAAAGATATTAACAAAATTTTACTTTTTACTGTAGTACGTTAAGGTTTCAGTTCTACACAAACTAATTTCAACAGAAAATCGTTGTTTAAAACCAGTTTATGGTTGCCTGTCTGTTTTCCTAGATAATAATTTCAACAGATTAACAGATGTTTAGTGTTTCGTTAATATTACATTATCTTTTACTACAGTGCAGCAAGAACGTGCGCTGAATTGTTTTAAGCTAAATTAAATTTATTTTGTTTAATGTCTTTTCAACTGTTGTATATATCACGTTTACTGTTACCTTTATGGCAAGTAATACTAACAGCTGTGGTTGACTGAATTTACAAAGAGAAATTACAATAACTCTAGTACGTGCTCAGTACCGCGACTCGGCAGAATTATTAATGCGACTTTGAATTTTTTTCTTCTTTACTGCGATAAAAAAAATTTACTTTTCTGCACGACTGATAGACTGGAGCAAAGTCAAGTTGTGTGTGTGTGTGTGTGTGTGTGTGTGTGTGTGTGTGTGTGTGTGTGTGTGTGTGTGTGTGTGAGAGAGAGAGAGAGAGAGAGATTTTAAAATTACGTTTTTATCCGTCGCACTATAACACAAAAGTAATCAACAAGATTCCTATCCAAATGCAAATCTGTAATTTCATTGAGAATTATAAATAAAAGTTCTTTTATAACTCTTTAAAAAGGGCATAGCTAGCTATTATCTTAGATAAGGTAATTGTTTTTACATTTATGGAATTACATAGAAACTGTTTTATTTGTTAAAAGCTTATACTGTAGTTTTTAATGCAAGTAAACGACATAGATTTTATGTAGGCTATATATCAAATGTAAACTGTACTTATAACCTTTAATATTTTAAAACAGAAAGATATTAAAAGTCAACAATATTACGTTTAGCAAAGTTTTAGAGGTTAAAAATTTTGACTTAACAATAAAGTGAAAAACAATAATTATTGTCAGTACGTAATTTAAGTCACGTTTTAGTGGTGAGGAATGACAGATTTTTTAAAACTTATTTTCATCTCCTACAACTTTTCAACTCATAAGATTCTCTTTCGACATTTTTGCCGTCCAAGAACAGTTTGTGACGGCCATATTTGGAATCAGGCACTTATTAAATTAACAGAATTTAATATTTATAAAAAAATTAACTGTAACTGTAAAATATTATTTCTATTCTGAACGGAAATAACTTTATAAAATAATACCACCTATAAATCAGTAACCGACAATGGCTTGCTGTGATCTTTGTTTTCACAACAAACAAGATAAAATACAAAAAAAAAAAAGATTTATGACATAAAGACTAAACATTACAATAGAAACCGCTTATGGATAATTTACGTCCAGTCGTACATAATTGAGTCGTCATGGTTTCAATACCAACTATAGATGAATTCAAAACGAGAAAGTAATATAAAGCTGTTTGCACTGCAACGTACGGCGAATGTTTCAAAACAAGGCAACACGCCCGCGGTCTCGAGGAGTACCAATGAAACAACAACAAGAATTTACACTTGGAAACGTGTTCTGTTTCACCCTGTTTGCGTTGATGAATTTATAACGTGCCTTTTATTTCTTCTAAAACAATGACTGTCTTGGAGGACGTGATGAGAAGCGAATGTTCGATATTATGATACGTTGAAACTGAACTTGTATTCAGTCAAAAACGATACTGATATTTCTTCAAATAAATACTGAAACAAATAACGTACGTCGTACAGACTGTTGATACTTCACTGCTATGCGTATCACGTAGTTTTTCAAACAAAATTTGTAAATTATTTGTGCATTTTTTCCAAATGCATTTAACGAGCGGACGCCCAACTTGTAAATAAGAAAGTAAATAGTTTTAAGTAATGTGACGCGATGAATAAATATGCAGGAAACACAGGAATGTTAGCTGAAAATGACCGTCCCTAGTATGAAGCTGTAAACATGGCAAAAACACATGCTCCAGACCATGGCCGGCTCTAGTAGAAGGCCGGAATATTAAACGTGGCAACGTTGCGTCTGAGGCCTGTAAGCATAGTGTAATAAAATAGCGAAAGTAAACATGTTATATTTTGATTTAATTTCATAGCATTACTAAAATCCTGAGTAGGCCTGTTTATACCTAAATCTAAATTATAGGTCTGTGTGTACGTAGTACTATACGTTTAAGTTTAAGAAATTAGTGACTTAGTGTTCCGCCTAATGAATTAATTTTTTCGAATTATTAAATTCGAATCTTTCGAATGAGTTAATTAGTATATTTCTTAAATAAAATAATAGTATTTTACATAATAAGCTATTAATTTGCAAAAATGAAGAATTATAAAACTGCTGTTAACCGGCAATTAAAAATGACGCGATTTGATGATTTACATACATAAATTAAGAGATTGTCTAATGGGCCTCAAATATCAGCTGGTTTCAATGTTACCACGTTTAATATTTCGGCCTTCTACTAGAGCCGGCCATGTCCAGACGCGTGAATACTCCTCGTGTGGATTTTTACCATATGGTACTATTTTTCTTACGTAAACGGGCAATGGTGTTTTTCGTACTTACATGAAGTCGAACAATACACTGACCGGAACACCCGACTGGTTTATTTTTTTGACGTTCCTAATTAATTGCTCTAATTAATTGTTCCTAATTGCTCTGAGAAAAGGGAGAATACTATTTGTGATATGTTGGATGTTGGTGTGGTAGTACAAAAAGTTCCTCTTCAGGATTCTGTAGGACAGACTGGCTATTGGTGAAATGAAAACAAGAAATTAAAAACGAATTTAGTCCGCGATTTAACATTTGAAATATCAGCTCTAGTAGCAAATGATAATCGTACGTGTAGATAATGTTAACGGCATTACAGCTCTTTAATTAACTAAATTTTAACCAACTTTTATATTTGCATAAAGGTTAACAGAGGTTAAATAAAATTTTCAAATTAATCACTGGTTTACAAAAATTAACTTTTCTTCTTCCATAAGAACAAAAATAACTGTACCTTGAAATACCTTCCATGCTGAAGTCTAATATACTTTCCAATGTTTTCTATCAGGCAGGAGAGTTTTGTGATGCTCGTTTGAATTAAAAAAAAATAAATAAATAAATAAAATTAGTAGCTATGAAAATGGCAATTATACGCCTCATTCTGGCTTACATATAGAGTAGCGGATGATAAATCTGAGATATCTCTGTAGCTGGGCCAAGAATAGTCAACCAGCATGCTAGGGACTCCATTTGCCTCGCTACCTCTTTTATACTGTAGAAATCTGCTGACGGAAGCGCTCACCATGCTCATCGCTGACAGTCCCAAGATTTTCTATGAAGAAGACTAGGTGAGAGTCCAAGAAGTGGATTTTTAAACACACGTTTCATCCCCGTGGCTTTGTATGAATTCACAAGATCAGCCACTATTATCTCAATAGTTTTATGCTCTTTACGATCTCAAAGAAAATTGCAACAGATATTTGTGAATGATTTGCCAGGCTGCTTTTTTCAGTGGATTTAACAGTCCTTCAAATCTCCACAGAGATTCTAGTTGTATATTCATATTGGATTTTTTCTAACACTACTTTAGTATTTTCATATATCGCTTTCATATCATCGGCAAACGCTACAGGTAATGATGGAAATTTATGGCCATTATGTAGAAGCACAGAATTCTAACTAAATTTTGATGACTCCATAAACAATCGCCACTCATCTGGCCGTGTTGAAGCCCAAGAGTCTCCTCCATAACAGAACAAATATTTTTACAAAACACATTACACCTTTTCCTTCAGAGAAGTAGTCTTTTAAATCACTATCGCCGCTAAATAATTACATACACTTACATCTTCTGGAGTAAAGCTCGTCGAGGAACGCAGAAGACTCACAACCCATCCTTTATGTAGATATTACTTACAATAGTTTAAACGAATAAGCTGATAGTGCCAGTTAAATATGTACGGAATACTGATTGACTCTTATTTTACTAGCTTTTACCAGAAGTTCTTTTTTTGTTAATCAGTTTTGTGTCCGTTGGTAACCGTGATGATTGAAAGCCTACCAACTACTTGACTCCTATTCTTGTTAAATAAAGTTAATACCATTTCGTTTACAATAACAGCAATAGGGTTTCAAATTTTAACGTAGAAGTAAAGTTCAATCTTTTAGGCTATAACCTTTCTTCAGTACAAATTGAAACAGGCTATGAAGCGTACAATCTTATAAATAAAGAAAACAAACGTAAATAGTGGATCAGAAGAATTCCCAAAAAAAGAAAATCAACTCTGGTGTTGGAAAAACAGTAAATGTACGCAGTACTCTTCAAAAGGTTAAAGCTTGGGTCATCGAGTTGATTTTCCCGAATTGTTATACCAGCCAACAAAATACGTTATCAATGGACTGTTATCATTGTGCCGTTATACATTCCGGCCTTTATAACTTAGTTAAGGAGACCTGTTATTACGAATGTGATTGTATTAGGAAAGTGATAATACAATTTGTGACTATCTATTTCTCTGGCGTTGAATAATTTATTCTACTGCTGTAAGTTAACGATCTATGTAACCGTCGTAGCATATTCTTCCAAATCTTCCATATCATACGAACACATTCACACAGTCAGAGGAATCTGTATAATCTATGCTTAGAGGGTATTCCATTTGATGCGATAATAGGTTTAGATATTTTGGTAACATGATAGACAATGAAAGATGCATAAACACAACAATACATGACAAGATATATATAGGAATAGGGTGTACGATGCTATCAGTAACGTATTGAGCAGCGGACCCATTAATCACAACACAAAAATGAAAATATATGAACCACGCTATAGAGCAGTTTTGCTTATGGAGGTGAGACGCGAACATTAGCAAAAAGGGGATAACAAACACTGAGAAGGTTTGAAAGAAAGATTTTACTACGTATTTGTGGACCGGTTAAGGAAGGTGATGAGTGGAGAATAAGAAATAACCGGGAGATAGCTGAGCTATTAAAGCATGAAGACATCGTAAGATTCGTAAAACTAAACGAATACAATGGCTAAGTCACCTAAAACGGGTAAATGATCAGCGTATACCAAAGAAAATCCTGAGGGCACAGATGTATAAAAGCAGAAAGAGGGGTCGATCTAGGATAAGATGGTTGGAAGATCTCAGAAGAATGGATGTAAGGGGTTACACTGAGATGGCAACGGATAGGAGACGGAGAAGATTAGTGTTGAAGTCCAGGAGTCACGTTAGGCTGTAGTGCTGAAGAACAACAAGAAGATAACAATCCATGCAACTTTCGTAGAAAAATATTTACTTCATCTCCCAAAACACACGTACACATTCGCACTCTCACAAATCTACTAAATTCTATGAGGATTTGTACTTCTCACTGACTGCAATAACAAACCAGGGAAAAAGTTTGATAATATGCTGTTACGTGGATCAAAAATTAGATCGCACATATTTTGGTTAATGTGAAATCCGACATTTGCGTGTTCAACACGTACACACAGACTCTCTCGCTTCATATATTACACAAATCGAGGGTAGTGTTGGTAGATAACCCAGTACGCAGTGCTATTGATCATCGTCAGCTGCCCGCGGGCGACTCGGAACTGATAACAACCGGATTTGTGTTATAGACAGAATAAATGAGCCGGTGTTACATTTACACCTGTATGTAAACGAGAATAATAGCGAAAACAAAAGCAATGGTGTAAAACATTTGAATTGCAATGTGGGGTTTAGTTTCAGTCTATCAATGTTTCGTATATATAACCGAGAGTATATGTGGAGAATATGAGATATAAAAAGTGGAAAAAAGGAGTGTTATTTGAAATCAAAGAACGTGAGATAAACACAGGGATAGTAAAAAGAGACATCATTTTACCATGAACCTTAACAAAACTACACTAACACAAATAATGGAAGAAACGTGTGATGCCTACACTGTGGCAACCCTGTTCGGACGTTATTTTGGTGTATGGTGTTTTTACGCGGAACTGGGTGGCAAACCTGCTACACAGATCCTAGCCGCAAGTTTGAGCTATACCAGATCGCACTGCATATCGCAGCTAGCCATTCGATGTTATGAAACTGGACTTAGATCGTATGGATAATGCAACCGTACATCTCGTTTAGGTTAGTGCCTCCTGCAGTCCCCAACTTTCCCGAGAGATGCTTATTTCTTACACTTTGGAAGCAAACAAATTATATTTCTCTGAACCATGAATAATTTAGGTCAATAAATTTTTCAGGTGTAATAAAAAGTTCTAAGCACGTTTAGAACTATGTACAAAGCGTCAATGCAACAATAATCTATCTCGTTTGCTTCCGCGGCTAGTGTCCGTTCCTTGTTTGAACTATTCTTCCGGTAAGGTCTGTGTCAAACAAAGTTTCACCCATATTACAATATGTATTTTCAGGTCTATGTGACCAAACCTGACATGATCGTCACGTGGACTTGAAGATACTTATACGGGTGGAATATTGGTATGTAATATGGGTGTAATATGTAATAATATGTAAGAAGATGTAATATGGGTGAAACGTGTAACGAAACAAATGTTACAAAAGAATAGTAAATAATAGTGGAATCCGATCCAGAGAAGAAACAAGAAATAATAATTGAAAGCAAATTAAAGGAAAACTATTTGGTTTGACTTATATAATATTATCCAGAAACCCAGAAATAACCCAGTAGAATAGGGCAGTAAACAGAAAAAAGTGAAATAAATAAACCTAGTAGGCCTAATCAACTTACCCTGAATAATAACAACCAAACCCAATAAAGAGTACCTAATCATAAATTAAAATTGTATTAACAAAATTGTATCGACATATTTTAAGGATAGAAAAAGGGACACAAACCTTACAGTTATATGAGTGACAGAATATAAATAGTGACACAGACTACTGTTAGACAGTGTTAATTATTTTTGTATGAAAAGTGTTTTATTGTTATTATTAGACAGAATTTTAGTTTATCATACAGACAATAGTTTAGCAGTATAAATAAACTAAAACTGTCAAAAACAATTATTATTATTAAGAGTTTTGTTGTATGTTATAAGATTTTATGTCACCAGTTAATTTATGTAAATATATTTATCTCAGGTAGTCAAAGTAGAAATTACAATAAACCATAAAAATTGTTCCACCACATATCATAGAAATTCAAATTAATAAGGTTTTACAGTTATAAACTGAGGCATGTTTAGTATCAAATTGTTTATAATTATCTAATTAATAATTGTATAAACATTGCATATATAATTAGAGTATAATAATAAAATTATCTATTAAAGGTAATTTATAAAATATAATGTAGGTAATGGGTGTTGATCCTATAACATTTAAACTGTACATAAATGACCAATCAAAATTTAAGAAATTTGTATGAGTAGGTAACTAAAAGAAAGAAGAAATAACACTTAATTGTTAATTGTGATGGAAAGCAGTTGAATAGTGCGTGTCTAGAGGTAATTAAAAGTATACAAAAATAGATGACCCGTGTGTGAAAGAAGATCTGAAGGACCATCATCGAAGATAATAATCCTTCCACTACCATTTTCATGAACAAATAATACACACAATCAAGAAAAATATTCAGAAACGACCAGGAACCCTTCAGCAATATCGTCTAGATGTGTAAAGTATAATTTGACAATATTTTTTTTTTCAACAAGGAACAACCACTAGACAATATAACAATTTACACTAACACTAATCACTAGTCAACATTTTAAAGTGCAACCAAATTCAATATATAAGCTAACAGTGATTACAAGGAAACATTTATTGTACACATTGATAAACTACATTATTTTCTGAGACGGACAAATTGAATATCGTCAAAACTTGTATGTAACTTAATACATAATTTGTGTAAATTTTTAGATTATAAGTAATATATTGTTTGTAAAGGTACTCTCTATTATTAATCAACATGCAAAGGAACTTTTCGTAGCAGCCACAAGAATTCCCACGAAATATATTAAAATTATTTAATTATAAATCCTGAGATAAATATCGACCCTGTGACAACCTTATGTATCGAATGGAATTTTCCAATAATTGAATTTATGTTACACAGATTAAATCATTATGTTATTAAATCATATCCATGAGTTATTATTCCATTAAGATAGTATTATAAAT
The DNA here is from genome assembly GCA_034769895.1 of Magicicada septendecula. Lineage (NCBI taxonomy): Eukaryota > Metazoa > Arthropoda > Insecta > Hemiptera > Cicadidae > Magicicada > Magicicada septendecula. Next base: position 1,254,067,727 of record CM068367.1, read on the forward strand.
TGGCGCACCAACTAGTGAGGCTGAAATTAGGGAATATTAAGTGAAGAAATTGAATCAAGCAAATTAATTTCCTAATTTTTAGCTGGCGACTGCTATAAGTTCCAAGAAATTATAAAGATGCGTAAGAGGGCTACATCATTGAAACGGACGAAGGAGGCAGAGAAGGAAGTCAGGATGGAAGAGAAAGAAGTAACATCGGTGGAGGATGTAGAAACGGTAGTAAGAGAGGAAGCCAGAGGAGGCCTGGATTTACAACAACTATGGGAATTAATTAAAGAAGACTCTAAGAAGCAGAAGGAAGAATTCACTGAAAACTCAAGGAAACAAAATGAAATTTTGAGTCAAAACTTATTTAAACAAATGGAGGAAAAATTCGATAACATCAAGGAAGATAACAGACAAACGAAGGAAGATTTGAAGAAGCAGAAGGAAGAATTCACTGAAAACTCAAGGAAACAAAATGAAATTTTGAGTCAAAACTTATTAAAACAAATGGAGGAAAAATTCGATAACATCAAGGAAGATAACAGACAAACGAAGGAAGATTTGAAGAAGCAGAAGGAAGAATTCACTGAAAACTCAAGGAAACAAAATGAAATTTTGAGTCAAAACTTATTAAAACAAATGGAGGAAAAATTCGATAACATCAAGGAAGATCACAGACAAACAAATGAGAAAATTGATAGTATCAAGGAAGATCACAGACAAACAAATGAGAAAATGAGTGAAAACTTAATAAAACAGATGGAGGAGAGATTTGACCAAAACAGAGAAGACACTAACGAGAATTTAAAACGGATAAATGAGAAAATCGACAGTATTAAAGAAAGTACTAATGAAACTTTAAGACAAACTATAAGTGAAAATAATAACCAAATGAAGGAAGAGTTCAGACAAATCAATGAAGAGAATTTAAGAAGAATTAATGGTAGAATTGAACAAGTCAATGATACAATTAACCAGAAGATGGACAAAATCGATGAGGAAAGGCAGCAAGAAATAGCTGACACTAATGAGAGATTGAGAAAAGCTAACGAAACTATTACACAAAATGAAGCAGTGATAAATACTAGAATAGACCAGGTCCAAGAAAATAGTCGTATTCAAATAGAAGGAATACAAAAGGAACAAGAAAATTTAGTTAATTTACAGAAACAAACCGGAGAAAGGTGTGACAATATTAACACTACGATGAACAATTTAACTGGTCAAGTACGCCAAAATCAAGAAGAAATTGAGTTAATTAGAACCAGACCAAATAATATTACTCATGTTTCCACAAATGAACCCAAAGAAGGGATTAATTTCAAAAATTATCGTAGAAACCCCATGGAATTCCTGGCCAGAATTGAGGAACATTTTAATAAACATCGAATAACTATCTGGAGCTCGATTAGAGAGATGCTGGATGAGCATTTTAGGGAGATTACTGACAACTGGTGGACAGCAACCAGGAATGAGATAGTGGACTACGCCCAATTGAAAAAACTGTTTAAAGAAAAATACTGGTCCGAAGCTATACAAAATATTATAAGGGACAACATTTGTCAGGGAAGATATGATGGAAATAGAGGTACATCTCCAACTACTTACTTCTGGGGAAAGGTATGTTTGGCGAGACACCTAGAGCCAAGAATACCAGAAGAATCCCTAGTAACTAAAATGGCATACCATTACGACACAGGAATTGCCAGAGCACGCCTGGGAAGCCAGATTAAAACGGTCCACGCAATGGCTGACTTATTAGAAAATTATGAACACGAGGGTTACTACAAAAGAAGCAGACAACGAACTGATCAGTGCGGTTCAAAAAATAATAACCATGGTATGAATCATAATCAATATAATAACATGAATAACCGGAATAGTTATGTCAACGATCGTAAATACAACCAAAATTTTACCCCAAATAATAACCAACCAGCAAACTTCAATCGAAACCCAATTAACAATAATGATAACAACAGGCCCAATCAAAATTACCATCCGGGTAATAGAAATAATAATAATTATAATAACTACCGAACAAACCAAAATTATAATAATTTTAGGAGTAACTCAGGAGTTAATAACAATAATAATCAGGGTAATTATAATAATAATCGTTCGTACCGACCCCGAATAAATTACATCAGTGCCGAAGAAGGGGATTACTGGAGATACCATCAACCTCGGAGGAACAGTTTTAATAACAGTTATGATCAAAGAGGAAATCCCAGAGGGATGAGTCACCATTATAACCGAGTCAGAAGTAGAAGCCAGGAGGACTTCCGAGAATCAAGGGGAAGTGAACAATTAGACAACCGAGAGGTTGAACAACCAGGAACCAGCACACCAGTCCAGGCAAATCAACAGTCATGCCCGGAAAATAATCATGATAGCCTTAATTTAAACGGAGTGAGGCAGTAATAAACCCTCGCGACCCCTTACTGCTACTAACTACTGGGTACAATAACCACCAAATTCAAAAACATAGTAATAACAAATTACTACCAACTAATTATGAAACACTAATTATGGAAAATAAAAGAATTTTGAAGTATAACAACAACCAAAGTTTAAGGACGGACAGTCAAAATCTTACTATTATTTACAATTATTATTTGAAAAATCTTCGAGATGAACTGTTGGAGGAAACGGTGACAAGTAGAATCAACCAGCATAATGAAATTTTATACATAACCGCTCAAATTGAAGGAATTCCTACACGAATAATAATAGATACTGGTGCAAATGTATCACTTATTAACGACGCTGAACTGGAGAGAATACAGAAACAAAGTAAAAATATAATACCTACCTACCTGTCAATAATGTTATTTTAATAGGTGCCACTGGGCGTCAAAATAAAACAGTGAGAAAACAAGTGTCATTGGAAATAGAAAGCAAAGGTGTTACAATTAATATTATATGTTTGGTCGCAATCGGCCTACCATTCGAATTATTAATCGCATGCGATATGCTGAGGAAATACTCAGCCATTATTGATTTGAGCAAGGAGAAGGTGTCCTTGAACTCAGAAGGTGTTATGTGGACGGCAGAGTTAATAGGAAGCGATGGTGCCCCTCTGAACTGTACCCATCACCAAGTTAGGGAATTAAATTTTTTAAATAATGACACCCAATGCAGAAAAATAATCTATAATATGACAAATGAAGACCTGTGGAACAGTAAATTACAGGAGATAAGAGAGTTTAGACACCAAGGCACAAATAATTTGACAGCAAAACAAGTAGAAGATCTCATTATGATATATAAGAAGTATAAACATGTATTTTCAGAAAAATCAGGAAAAGTAAAAAACTATCAGTGTAGAATACAATTTAAAGAACCAGCAGAATTCCACAGAAAATCCTATCCTATACCATATTCATTGAAGGAGGCGGTTAGAGCTGAAATTAATAAAATGTTGTTAAATGATATAATTGAGCATAACGAATCACCATATACTAGCCCAATAGTAGCAATTCAGAAGATTATAATCAACAATCCATGAAAAAATATCATGAGGAAGAAAAGTTAAAATAACATAAGTAATTATGTCCTCACACCTAATGAAGTGTTCAGAAATAATTACTTCTGAAGGGAGGCAATTTGTAACGAAACAAATGTTACAAAAGAATAGTAAATAATAGTGGAATCCGATCCAGAGAAGAAACAAGAAATAATAATTGAAAGCAAATTAAAGGAAAACTATTTGGTTTGACTTATATAATATTATCCAGAAACCCAGAAATAACCCAGTAGAATAGGGCAGTAAACAGAAAAAAGTGAAATAAATAAACCTAGTAGGCCTAATCAACTTACCCTGAATAATAACAACCAAACCCAATAAAGAGTACCTAATCATAAATTAAAATTGTATTAACAAAATTGTATCGACATATTTTAAGGATAGAAAAAGGGACACAAACCTTACAGTTATATGAGTGACAGAATATAAATAGTGACACAGACTACTGTTAAACAGTGTTAATTATTTTTGTATGAAAAGTGTTTTATTGTTATTATTAGACAGAATTTTAGTTTATCATACAGACAATAGTTTAGCAGTATAAATAAACTAAAACTGTCAAAAACAATTATTATTATTAAGAGTTTTGTTGTATGTTATAAGATTTTATGTCACCAGTTAATTTATGTAAATATATTTATCTCAGGTAGTCAAAGTAGAAATTACAATAAACCATAAAAATTGTTCCACCACATATCATAGAAATTCAAATTAATGAGGTTTTACAGTTATAAACTGAGGCATGTTTAGTATCAAATTGTTTATAATTATCTAATTAATAATTGTATAAACATTGCATATATAATTAGAGTATAATAATAAAATTATCTATTAAAGGTAATTTATAAAATATAATGTAGGTAATGGGTGTTGATCCTATAACATTTAAACTGTACATAAATGACCAATCAAAATTTAAGAAATTTGTATGAGTAGGTAACTAAAAGAAAGAAGAAATAACACTTAATTGTTAATTGTGATGGAAAGCAGTTGAATAGTGCGTGTCTAGAGGTAATTAAAAGTATACAAAAATAGATGACCCGTGTGTGAAAGAAGATCTGAAGGACCATCATCGAAGATAATAATCCTTCCACTACCATTTTCATGAACAAATAATACACACAATCAAGAAAAATATTCAGAAACGACCAGGAACCCTTCAGCAATATCGTCTAGATGTGTAAAGTATAATTTGACAATATTTTTTTTTTCAACAAGGAACAACCACTAGACAATATAACAATTTACACTAACACTAATCACTAGTCAACATTTTAAAGTGCAACCAAATTCAATATATAAGCTAACAGTGATTACAAGGAAACATTTATTGTACACATTGATAAACTACATTATTTTCTGAGACGGACAAATTGAATATCGTCAAAACTTGTATGTAACTTAATATATAATTTGTGTAAATTTTTAGATTATAAGTAATATATATTTGTAAAGGTACTCTCTATTATTAATCAACATGCAAAGGAACTTTTCGTAGCAGCCACAAGAATTCCCACGAAATATATTAAAATTATTTAATTATAAATCCTGAGATAAATATCGACCCTGTGACAACCTTATGTATCGAATGGAATTTTCCAATAATTGAATTTATGTTACACAGATTAAATCATTATGTTATTAAATCATATCCATGAGTTATTATTCCATTAAGATAGTATTATAAACGTTATGTGAGAACACACATTCCACGCGGCCCTTAACGGAAAAACACGTCAAATAGAGAATAATCTACAATATGCAATGCAGTTATACTGATAGAGTGTATTAGTCTATTGTCACACCCAATTTACAGTCAACGTTTTAAAGTTTAAAACTAGTTACAAAAATTAATTTCCATTTAACCTATGGAGATTTTTTTCTGTGCTACAATCGTCACCAACACTTTTAATAAAGATAAAAGACATCAGTGACTTAATATGTTTTTAGTGCTACGAAAATGAATATTGTTACGACACTACAGAACAATCTACGTGTTTCTCGAACGATCCAGTGGAATCCGGCTGTAATGTTAGGTGCGTACGTGATTCTCGACATGCGTTGCGAGATTGTTCCGGACTCACCGGTCCGCGCCTACTGTGTGTAAGGCCGCAACGAATTATGTTATGGTGTTTTCTAGTACCATTCTTGATGCGCAGTTAGCGAATATTCTGGAACCTCAGCGGGGTATAAATACAAGTACTCAGAGACGTTCAGTTCAGTCTGAGTTGCGATTTACTGGAATGCGGTTCGTAGTATTATAGTTATATAGTTATTATCGGGCGATTACAAAGTGAGTTTGAGTTGCGAATTATTACAGTGCGGTTCGACGTATTGTGGCGGAGTTTTACGTAATTTATAATTGTGCGGTACGATTGTAATACAATTGTGTTTTATAACAGTTGACTTTTTTCCATGTGAACAATTTTTATTTGATGTGTTGTAAGAGAATGTCTTGTTAATTACAAACTGTTTAATTATGATAATTAAAGCTGGTGATTAGTGACTTAATTGGTGTCTTGTACTTTGTTTTCCACTGTACCATACGATGATCAGTAGACCGTCGTAACAGTATTAATAAGTAATCATGCTACTATTTGTTTACAAAATGTAATAAACTGAATTACATTTTTTCTTCTAAATTAAAGTAAATTAATGTTCAGTTTTAAACACAAAACAGATGTCCAGATGTAACTAGCTTTTGAACGATTTCAGTTATAGTCCGCTCCCCTACTCATCACCTTTCTCAATCTTGTATTTCCTGCAGCAAACAACGTTCTGCTTTAGGCCAGAAAATGTATGGCTACCATACGTACAAACTTCACTTAGCATTGAATCCGAAATTTCTCCCACTAGAGTATAGAATGTTAGCTTCTGATCAGCGTTCACTGTTTAGTTGGCAACTTAAGCACGCTGCATTGACCCCGCTTAACTACTCGGCCTGAAAACATCAACCGACCTAATGAACAACATAGAACTATTCACGACAGTTATTTGTTTTTATTAATGCTAATTCGTGTTTCAAAAATTATGTTAGAACTAACAAGTGGACAGACCTATAAAATATGCAAAAATATGATGTAATCTGCTTCTAAAGAAAACCGAGATTTGAATGTTTATTACAAGTTAATCCTTAAAAATCACACGATACCTTCTTTGCAAACATCAAACATGTTCCAATGGATGTAAAAATTTAAATGTCTCTGTTTTATTCGTCACGACTCATAAATCGTGATTGATAAGGTACAGTGGTATCTGTTTTCAGCGGTATCATCAGTTTCAGGTATTGGTAAATTTGTGGCGCTTGTCACTTGGTCGAGGATTGCACTGTGCCTCCTACAACTTTATGTTTTATATGACCTTCATTCTTCTAAGATTTGCTTTACAGTTAACTTTATTTATATATTAAAGCTTACTGTCTCAACAGTGTTTTAAGTAGGAGCTGCTCCTGTGGGATGGGGTAGGTGAGTCTAGCTTGAAGGCTGGAACGCTCCCCTATTTTCCTCAGGAGAAATGAGAAATTCAGGATTCATCACGTACAGTTTTATAAATTCTTTACGTGTCAGAGTTTTTGAGTATACCACCTTGAAGTATAAAGAGTTGAAAAATTGAGAAAATCGTTGATTTAAATACATTCCATTTTGATTAATTATTATTCGAATTAAAGGTAATAAATCTCATGCCATTAGATCTAAATTAATTCTAAATACATACATTCATTCTAATACATTAATTCTAAATTTTTATTCTTGATAAATGTTGAGAAAATGAGTCTTTCTGAAGACATTTTGAAAAATTCCTTTTCATTGCTTCTTTGCACTTTAAGCATATTGTCCCGAGAATGTTTTAAGCAATCTACAATTCGTGTTAAAGTATGTTATTTTTATGTAAAATCAAGTAATACAAATCTTCTCATTTTTTCCAATAATTAAAGTCAAGAATCGGCTATAAGACGATACCTACTTTACCTGTGCAAAGACGATGGTTCAAACCATAGAGATATTAGAGTAGAGAAGACATGACATAAACAACCCTGTAAGGGGAAATGCGACTCAGAAGAAAAGATAACGTTATACTAATAGACTCTGCCTTAGTTTTCTGGTGGGTGCGTAATTTTTTTGTTTAACGCTATAAATAAGTGCATTATTTACAAAATATTGAATAACTGTTACTATTAAGAAAACTTTTTTTATTAATTTAAAACTAAAAATTTTTGTAAATTTTATTTTTACAAATATTTACATACGCCTTTTTTAACACAAGCAACTGGCTTAAAAATGGGCCTTTGTTAAGAGATTATGGAATTTCACTGGAATTTTTAATAGCTCTGGAGGGGGGAGTTTAATCCCCCTGTTTCCCCCTGTAATTACGCCATTGTCTCATGTTCATTTCGCTGAATGATTAGCCCTACAAAGATGAACAATTCCTTTTAGTTACCTGGAAAAATAAAGGATATATCTAGACAAAAACCCGTTTCCGACATCAAATGTAATGTAACAACAGTTTGCTTAATTGGATATCCCATCAGTTATTACCTGGAATCACTCTTTCCTCTACTTTCAGAGCATATTGAGATTACTCTCAATACCCAATGTTTTTGTCACCAACCAACACCAGATTTTTTCTAGCCATTGATGAGTTCTGAACTAATAAGGTAGGCAAGGCCAGTTTTTATTCAAAAGCGTGCGCGCGCGCGCGCGTGTGTGGATGAGTGAGCATTTGTTGGGAAATCAAAACAATCCTGCAGCATCAGTTTGCAGATAAATGGAACAAAACACACAGCATCAATGGAACAAAAAAAAAAAAAACCGTATGAATTAGTTTGTTAATTTCACTGTCACACTGCGAGCTTTTCGTCAACATGCCTTTTGTAATTAAATTTATAGGAAATCGTTTGTGGTATTCTGTTTTATTTATATCCCGGTTTATTTGCCATCGACGTCCATAACTGTTTTATACGGTCTGAGTTTAAATTCTCTGGGAACGCACAGCGTGCCAAACAATATGTAATAGAGGATCGGCATAAATGGACTCTATAAATCAAAAGTACGTATACTCAGACCTAATCCACGCAGAAATTTACCTAATTATATACTGTAATCAAACCTGCATCGGAAAAGTTTAAATCGGTATCTGTTGCTTACTTATATATACACCTGCTAGACATATGGGGCAGTCCTGATAAATGCAGGCTTAATTTAGACGATAAACAGCAGTGAAGATGAAACACTGGTGTAGGGCGCACTGTCCTGTCACACCAACAAGTGGAAGGAGCCCTATTGTCTTGGGAGGGTGGTACAGACGTCATTCTGTTTAAATGCCGCCCTGATATCCCAGCAAAAACTGTATGAAACACTGTACAATTGTTTCATCAAAAAAAAAAAAAAAAAAAAAAAAAAAAAAAAAAAAAAAAAAAAAAAACTAGCTTTGTGCTGGTTAAAGGTAATTTATTCGTTATTTTATTTTTATTTTAATATGTATAGTATTCCGTTTAGACCAGCTAACCAAGTTTAGGCAACCTCTGTTTTTGGTCCCATACAAATCGAACTATCAACACTCCGCTGTATTAATTAATTATTTCGAATAACCTAATTTTAAAATAAAATAAAGCCCAACACAGCTTTGGACAATTAAACCGAGATTCAATTCAATTTTCAAACAAAATAAAACTTTCGCACGTCCAGAATGATATTTAATAAAAGAAATGAGTGATCATCCAGAGTTCGGGCTGTGTCTGCGTTTGTGGGTATATGTGTAGATAAGATAAACTAATTCATGCCGTTGATAATTCTACTTCGCTTGTATTAGAAGGTGCTTTCAGTACATAGATGGGTAAGTAAACATTCGGAGGCTGCTTCTATATATGTGATTTCCTAAGAAGATGAACGGAAAAACATTTTTGTATCAAAACGTTATATTCTTAATAATTTATATTTTATATGGATTTACGGTAGGCACAGAAATAATATACCAAACAATTACACGTATTAACTACAACATTAAAGTACGTTATGTAGACTATACTTTATGCTTCTGTTGTTACAATCAAACCAAATAATTTATCACGACAATAAGTGATGACAGAGGCAGGGATGTAGCTTGTCTTCCACTCTTTTCAATATATATATTGACGATGTTCTTAAAAAATGGCAATCAAAGGAATATCCTGGAGTCCAGCTAGACCGACATACTTACCTGACTACGTTACTATTTGCTGACGACAAAATAATAATACGAGAGAGTGAAGATAAATTACACCTGGCAGTGCACCGACTGAATCAAATATGTCCAGAATATAACCTTAAAATTTCCTTGCATAAGACGAAAGTTATGGCTTTCCAAGGCAAGTATCCCATTAGGTCGAAAATAATTGTCAACAATAAGCCAATCGAACTAGTATCAAATTTTACATGCTTGGGCTGCGACACAAGCTACAATTATGACAATGACATGGAAAATAAAATAAATAAATTCCAGGCAATATGTGGCACAATAAATAGAACATTAAATAACAAAAGACGAAAAGGCTCAAGGATAAAATTTTATAAAACGATGGCTGTACCTGTACTTATGTATGGGAATGAAAGGTGGATAAATACCAAAAAAGGATACAGCAAAATACAGGCAGCAGAAATGAGATTTTTGAGACGGGTCAAAGGCTGTACAAGAAGAGATTTAGTAAGGAATTAAGACGTGAGAAATGAACTAAATGTATATGCAATAAATGGAAAAATAACTGAATATAAAGACAGATGGAAACAGCATGTAAATAGAATGGGAAATGGGAGAATACACAAGAAAATACTTAACTACAACCCAAGAGGGAAAAGAGTTTAGGAAAACGATGGTCGTAAGTTTGTGAGGACGGAACAGGCAAATGCCTAATCCTTGTAGGGCAGAAGAAGAAGAAGATTAATTGATAACTCGTTGGGCACTTGGTGAAACATATTAATACAAAGGTTTTTAAAAATATATAAGCACTTGGTTTCACAGTTTTTATTTAATTCTGACAGCTGTTTCGACTTCTTAAGTCATTGTCAAAGAGATGAGTGAACACTAAACAGAGGATGTAAGGGTGGTGGACATCTGTTTAGGGCGTGTATCGGAACATGTGTGAGTGTGAATATGGAGAAGGGGCTTGCAGAGGCTAAGGAAAGTTCAAGAGTCTGTAAAAACTAAATATAATGTGAATGCAAAATATAAAATTAACTAAAGTTAGTAACAGCTTTTAATAAAGGAAATACACAGTTAACCACACACCTCACACATGTTCCGATACACGCCCTAAACAGATGTCCACTACCCTTACATCCAGTGTTTAGTGTTCACTCATCTCTTTGATAATGGCTTAAGAAGTCGAAACAGCTGTCAGAGTTAAATAAAAACTGTGAAACGTACCAAGTGTTTATATATTTTTAAAAACCTTTGCAAATAATTTATGCTGTCAAAGTACATCACTGGGTGATGGTAAAATAACAGTAAAAAATAAGTATATTTGTTTTGGTTGATAATTACATACGGGAAAATTTGGTTTAATTAAGTTAATGGTGTATGGTGTACACCCATTCGTAAAAAATTAAGGGAAATGTTTCTGCGGGCCCCTGTAGTCCGCAGGACCCTCTGCATTGCGGGCCCTCCAACCCGGCGATTACACCACTGTTTCTAAGCCAACAAAATAGCTAATAAATATACATATCTCATTGATATTTGAGAAATAACTAAAAAAATATAAATTTCTCAAACCTATTTGTATTATTATTAAAAAAATTACCCTATCTAATATAGCATGGAAAGAGAAATTTTTTTACCTTAAATCAATCTTGTAGTTGTTATTTTTTACACTCATAACAACAGGTGAAGAAATATAATACTTTCAAAAAAATGGACTGTGAGTGCAATAAATTTTTTCTGCTTACAGCGGAAATACAATCACTTCGTAAAACAATATCTGTTATAAATCAATAACTAAATGTACGAGTTATTCGCTCGTAGTTCGCTTTGTCTTTGCTTTCACAACCAACAAAACCAACTAAAATCAAGATTTATTACATTAAAACTAAGCATTACGATATAAAACCACTTATGAATAATTTACGTCCAGTCGTAATTGAGTTGTCGTGGTTTCAATACCAATTGCGGATGAAAAGTGAAACGCTAAAGTAATATAATTCTGTTTGCACTGCGAAAGGAATGGCGCCGCTTCAAAACAAGGCAACATACCCGCGGCCTCGGGGTGTACCACGGAGACAACAATAAGAATGTAAAACTTGAAAACGATTTCTGTTTCTTCCTTTTTGTGTTGATGAATTTATAACGTGCCTTTTATTCCTTCTAAAACAATGACTGTCTTTCAAAGTAGGACCTGACTCGAGGCGCAAATACATTATCGCGGTACGTTAAACAGAACTTGCTTTCAGACAAAAGCGCTGCTGGTATTTTCTGTGATGTGTATATACAAGTAACGTACGTCGTACAGGGTACACTACCATGCAAATCACGTCTTCTTCTTATTACGTACTTTTTCAAAATGTATAAACAATGTATGTAGTTTTATAATATATTTACCTAACAATGACACCACCAAGTAAAAAATGAATGCTTTTAAGAAAATGTATTACTTTGTAGAAGTGTGAATTATAAACACAGCTATTTACAGTGAAAACCGAACGTTCGAGACCCAATCAACAACTACTGTTCCAGCCTCAATTACTTGCTACACACTTCGTTAACCTTACTTAAATGAAGGTAGAGATGATACTGAAAAAGAAATACTTATTTTTTCTCTAACATTATTAACTATAGCATATTCTAATTGTCAATAATTACAATTTTTGATTTAATGATTCTAATGAATAAAAGATACTTTCCCAATAACTGTACGTACACAGAATCGACGTTTTGAGTAAGCAATAGTATCCATACACCGAAATGTAAAGAAGGAGGAGGAGGAGGGGGGAGGGGTGGATGGGGGAGGGGAAGGATGAGGGGTGGAGGGGGAGGAGGGGGAGGAGGAGGAGCGTACTAATTGTAAATGATTCTATTGTTGAATTTAACGCGAAAATGCGTATGATAATGTGTGACGTAAGGTATTTTTTAATTCGGTTTTTAATTTATGTTTCAAGAAAACAAAACTCGTGGTTGACAAATATAACATTTAATGATTAAACACAAAGTAACGGACTGAGTTCAGCCCGTGTAAAAAAAAAACGACTAAAAGCAATCTGAATTAATCGTTCTTGTCACATTCAAGCGTTTTCTTCTTCTTCATTTATAAACATGCTGAACCTAAACTTAAAAGTTTGTCCGTAATGGACGTATTTTGTTACTGTGAGATTATATTTACATTCACCTTTGTGTTGCGATTACAACAGTATATACGGACTGTATTGCATCCGTATACACGTACACATAAACATAAAAAAGGCGTTGTAAATGTAGTACGAGACCACAGAAAAGAGACTACAACAAACAGATTTCGGCAACCAAAAAGTACATGTGTAAAATCTTTAGTGTTCAAAGTGAAAAGAGAGTTCTGTCACAAAAAGGAAGACACGTATAGTAACGTGCACCCAAGTGCCACCCCGCGTTATTTCGAGTTAGTTCTTTTTCTGCGTAGTTTTTACAAAAAAGTGAGCATTATTCTAAAGCCGCCTTGATTTCATGTGTACTTTTTGTTTGCTTGTTAACCTAACAACGTCAGTGATTGTCATCACAGGCGCACATCAAAGTTATATTATTGCTAGAATATTTTTCGTAGAAAAAAAATGAAAATAGATAACTATTGCAATCGTCATCATGCAAAAGATATATATTTTTACGATGTATATTATCTACGTATAATTGATATTTACTACACATCGATGCCGACTATCAATAATCGAAATATCGAAAATTAGTGTAGGTACAGTTGTTCGGAAAGCACCGAATTAAGTTATGACACGTCGAATTATCAACTTTTCCTGTTAAGGCGGCTGTGGATGCAACTTTAACAAATAAACAGTTTGAGTTACGAATACGACTTTCTTCAAATCTCGTTTGTACGTAGTTACTAACGAACATAAGATCTCCTTTGATTTTGAACGCTATTGATTAACAAGAAAATTATTGCCATTTTTTTTTTAATTTACGTCCAAACTTCTAACAAACTGATATTCCCCCTAATTAATGGATCGTTAAGTGAAATTTGTCTTTTTGCAGTTAGAATTCTTTTGATTAAGTACCTCATTTAAAAAAGGTCATCAGAACGTGGGTAGGCCTACTTTGTTTTTAGCCTGATAAACACGGTTATCACAAGCATACTAGGGGAAGAGACCTACATCTTCAGAGTTTACACAAAACAACTTCCTGCAGAAGTTTCCGTTATAATCTTCTAAGTGTTGAAATTCTAATACATAGAACTTGGAGTTTGCCAGATGACCCAGTTGTGGTACCTAATTTAAATTTCCCTTTAATCCCGTTGTTTCTAGGCGTTATTTCAAAACAGCGAGATAGAAAGCCGTTGAAGAATTCCCAAATGCTTTAGAAAATTAATGAAGCTTCGCCGTCTCTTCAGTGTCTCTAATATGGTTTTCAAGTCGCCCGACCAACTATCTCGTGAGAAATGGTTCAGGGATCTCAGTCTAAATTATACCACCAGTAATAATTCCTTTTTTGACTGTATGGCATGTGTAGGATCCTCTAGAGCCGGTTTACATTTCAGTTGTTGCAGAAATTGAAAGCAAGTCTTGTAGAGTTGAGACCCATACCATAACCACAACACTCATACACAACAGCGTTTCCGATCCAGAAACCTCACACGTTAATTTCGCTTACACTAAGATTGGCCAAACGTTGCACAATCGATTGTTTCACCGGATAAATAAAATAGATATATACAGTGGATATAAGACGTTGGTTCGAGTTACAGGTGAGTTCCCAAAAGAGAACTAAGCGGGCTATTTAGATGGAAATTTTACAGCGTCTATACAACCACTAGAAAATATAGGCCTCAGGGCTGCGTAACATAAGCACTGAGGTTTACTGTTATTGCAGCAGTAATGTAAATCAACGCAGGAATTCTCGTCTTGGCCAAAACGTTAAAGCTCTTAAACGTTTGTGTGGTGTGTGTAAAATTTAAATCAAATAAACGTACAGTTAGGTCTTCTTTATCGCATTTGAGAACGAAATGATTTTTGCATTAAGAGGACTTATTTTGCGGCATGTTTGTTACCGGTACTTTTGAAGTGACGATTTTACGTCATTACGGGCTATTCCTTATTCCTCCCTCCTCACTCTCACTCTCCCTCGCTCTCTCTCTCTCTCTGTCCTTCCCTCTCCATCAACACACACACGCGCGCGCATATTTTCACAAAATAGATTACTTTTGAAATAGTATTACAGTAGACTTTTGTCTTACACACATTTCATAAAAAAGATCCTGCATTATACACGCATAAAACGTAATAACAAATAATAAAATTATAATTATGATTTTAAATTTACACTTTGATCTATGAATATATACGAATATATATATATATATATATACATGTACAAGTGTGTGTGTGTGTGTGTGTGGTCGACTATGGTCGATTGCTTTGTGATGACATTCTTTATGATTCACTAGAAGTTTCGGCCGCCCACGTAGGCCTTCTTCAGTAGACAAAAGTTGAAAAAATATTTCGACAAGGGATGGCCAACCGAACGTACCCCATACGTATTTTTTCAACTTTTTACTACTGAAGATGGCCTCCGGTGAATTATAAAAAGTGTCAGTACAGAGCAGTCGATTACAGACCAATAACCCGGAAAATAGACAATCTCTTTTAACAAAAACGAGACGTTATAGTATGAGTAGGCCTATGTGATTAAAACGGCTATAGGACGACAGTAAATTATGGGCCGTGGTTTGCCATTTGGCCTTTTAACGATGAGGTGCCGATTACTACTAAGTCGCCATCCGTAATTCTGTATTTTTCAGGCCTGTTCATTTAAAGAAAAGCTTGTGTAATCACGCCAGAGAAAGATACAATAGAGTGCCTGATACATCAGGGGCTGAGTGAGACGATTGGCAACTCTTACACTGCGATGATGGCTTTAATAGTATGAGTATAACCACGGCACAAAGGAAATTAATTTTGTAGTTTAGGATAGTCTGTAACTCGCCGTAAGAAAGAAGGTACGGAGAAAGTGAAATAGACTATAATTTTAATTCTAATAGACTAGCCGTGATTGTAATGTTGTATGCCAGGAGTCGTTGAATAAAGCATATGACCGTTTGAGCTTAGTTGTTGGATTGAGGCTCTTCAGACCTCACATTACGCGTCCATAGCGGAGAACGTTAACTAGTATACCACAGATGACCACGTTCCACATTGTTCTTCTTCTTCTTCACCTCAGAGTTTATGCTCACAGCCTGTTTCGTATTCAGTCCTGTCAACGTCTTCTAGGCCCACCTTCATCTCTTCTTCCTTGGAGTCTATAACTAACTACACCACAAATAACGTGCGCGTATTTTCAGTCGTTGCCTTGCGTGATCATATATTTAATAAGAACAGTTTTTCCGGTTACCAACAACGTTTTGTTAACATTGTTATTAACATAAACATTTTTCTACGGTATGATATTCTTAGTGGTAGAAAAGTACGACCACAGAACGTTCGAAACGTTTAGCGTTAATAATAACGTCAATAAAACGTAGTTGTTTACCTACAAAGTGTTGTTATTCGTTACAAGTGCTGTACGTTTTCACTGAAATATAGTTATCTAATCGCGGAAGTAATTCTTAGTGGAAATCAGAGTCCTCATTGTATACAAAGTTAATGGTCCACAAAGATTTTTCAACTGCTCTCCCACATTGTCTTTTACTTAAAATTGTCTTTTAAATAACATGTCAGATACAAAATAAACTAGTGGTAGTAGTCCACAGCCTTTATTCTTTATATCCAGCAAAAAAGAAAAAAACAACGCTGTATTTTCTTCTAAGCTTTTTATTGGACTAATTAAAGCAATTATGTACACCGAGCCTTGTTTGTTTTCGTTTGTGCTCAGTAAACAATAAAGAGCGTCATTTCACGTTACAAAAAAACAAAAAACACAAGTTTAACATTATCAACTAATATCGCTGTCATTGCAACCTGTTCGAAAACGAAATTGTAGTAATTAAATTTCTAAAAATTCGTTGTTTTGTCTATTTCATTTTTATTGGTAATTCGTTTATCACCAATCCCTGTATCCAGAATTTTATACAATCTAAGGTCTAACTTGCGAACTGAATTTTTAGGATTTACATTTGCTTCGATTGGACCACTTTATTTAAAGGTTTAGCAGCTTACACCTTCCTTTCAAGTCTAAAATGTTTTCTACTCAGCGTTGTAGTATTATATATTTATTCTTATAACGTCAGTATCTTAATCAATATAGTAAACAAAACCGCGGAAGTTACAGACATTGAAATAGTTTGTAATTTATAACGACTGGGCATTAGAATATAAAACTCAAAATGTGATGTTTACATCACAGAATTGACGCGGAAATCTGTATCACACTTAAGTTAGTGATTGTAATGGGATGTGATAGAAAAATCGGAACTTCTAGAATCGTTATTTTCAAAACATCTGTGTCACGATGATTTTCAGGAAGTATATGTGTATGCAATAGTTGACGTTTACAGGAGGGACACGTTACGACGATGTTTAGGATCTGTTTTATCGGGTGTTCAGATTTACTTTGCTACGACTGTCTTCACAGTGGGTATGCTACAAAGATGTTCACGATGGGTGTGTTACATCATTATTCAGAGTAGTGTGTCATTACGCCTTCCTATATACCGTGGGGTTATTGGGAAATATACCCAAGTCCACTCATGTGAATTTACGGAAAACTGAAATTCAAGGTTTTCAAGTACAATCATAAATCATAACACTAAAATTCAAGGTTAACTTTTATAATTAACAGGGGTTTTCATTATTACGTAGCTGTTAAAAATAAAAATAAAAAGATAAATGCAAAAAAATGCCGTTTTTGAAACATCTTTGCCGAATGGATGACTGCCGCATCCCCAAGCAACTATGGAACTATAAACCGAAGGAACGGAAAGGTGTGGGACGTCCGACCGAAGAAGCACTAGAGTGACC